>JAMPIV010018366.1:297500-865334 GCA_024509875.1 Oreohelix idahoensis | reverse complement strand
AAGTCTACAGTTTTTTATTATTGCTGTTTAAACTTTTGTCATATTTCAGCTCAAATTTTTACGTCCATATTTTCTGTCACTATAAAGATTGTTTTAGTCTTTGTTTATTTAAAACAATAAAAGATGGCTGTATGCTGGCTCCATCTATGTTAAAGTCTTGACTTATGGATGCGAGTCCTGGTTAATGACTATAACCCACAAAAGCCTGCTCCAAACCTTAGAAATGAGGTAACTGGGGATGGCGGTTGAAATAACAAGAAGAGACTTGATCCGCAACCAGACTATATTCATGACCTCAAAACTCAGCCCCTGCAGACTCAAGTGGAACAGTCCCAATTACGATGGTTGAACCATGTCTGCGGAATTTGAGAAGATCGGCTACCACGACAAGTATGGGAAACTAAGAACCAGGGATCCAGACCTCCAGGACGATCCAGGGTTAAACATTAGACAATCTCGGAAGGATCGAGAGCTAGATTGGAACCAGGTCACTGAAGAGGTCACGCGTGGATATTAAATTTAATATTTTGAAACAAGCGAGGGGATATTTTTAAATGAAACACCCAACCCAGTGCTAGAGAGATTTGATTGGTTTGAAGTGAGAGCCGGAATATACAATGAATTATATTGGAACATTCGGCGGAAACATAATCTGGGATTTTCACTAACAACTGGGAATATAGTGTGATGAAAACACAGACACAGATCACACAAGCAGATTGCAGCGCACAAGTCATATCAGCGACTCCTAAAAGCCAGAAAGAAAAAGGAGACATTGGACTTAGAAATTCTACAACTATAAGTAACAGATCGAGTATTGGGAAACTTTGGAATTCTCAAATAAACCCGCATTTTTAATACAAGACTGGAAACATAAAGGGGCCATGACTTTAATTAACAAGACTGGAATCCTAGGAATTTGATCACAAGTTATAGAGGATTTAAACAAAAGTTTTCCCAGGCCAAGGATTTTGCAGAACACCCGCCGTCAGAGGACTTAACTCTAATTTCCAGACCGAAGTGATTTCGAAGCTGTGTCCAGTCTAAATATGTGCAAGGAGATTGTGTATTCCCAAAATTTTGATATGTGTAAACAATTTATTTACTTATGTTAATTCTACACGTTTCTTGCTAAGTGGTTATATACAAGGCTGGCAACCTCAACATATGAAAATGGTATATGCATGAACCACTACTGCAAGAGCTGGTGATTGTTTCTGACTAGTCGTGCAGGAAACCCGACAGCAGAGCGACTCCAGACTCCGACGGGAGTAGTGATGAGTAATGAGTGATTATTACATCACATGTGCCTAAGGTGTAACATATTATCTTGTGAGATTTATGTACCTTTTTTAATTGTAATTCAGGCAAATCATTATTCACGCACTCCGGACGCAATTTCCTAGTTAACAACCAAAGGATATTGGTGAATTTTCATCATATTTGCTGAGTTACACTGTGTGCTCGGGAATTTAATTCTTCTGAGAGGTTAACATTGGTGGGTGGAGCGCATGACAATGGACCTGTTAGTTTGCTGCGAACAAATGTACTTAGCAGGCATTTGTTTCTTTCTATTTGTCTAAAGTGCGTGATTACAAACCATCAGACAATTTGTAGTACTAACGCCACTAGTGTTAGAGAAAAGCATCCACCCTAACCGCATATAGTGGAAGAGAGTATGGAGAAGGCTTCAGTCATCCCAGAATGAACCACAGCTGCAGGACTCCCTTATAAAAGTTAAGTGCTTGTAAAAAGGCACCAGCAAAAAGAACTTTTGATATATCTTCACCCTAAATCTCAGTGAAGAGAAAATTTGATTCCAGTATAAAATCACCAGCATTTTATTTATTTTAAACTGTTAATACTAACTGATTATTAAATTTGTTACCTGTTGGTTTAAAACTAAACAATCATAGTCGATTCAGTTTTTATATGTATTAAATTAAACGTAGGAGCCAGAACAATATATATATATATATATATATATATATATATATATATATATATATATATATATATATATTATATATATATATATATATATATATATATATATATATATATATATATATGTCGCGAGAGGTTTCTCAATTATGAAGAATAAGACAACCAGGTGTATCAGGTGATACTAGGATAGTTGCCAGAGAAGAGTCTGGTCTTAAAAGAAATACCCCATTCTCAGAAAAGAGCAATGGTGTATAGAGTTCATAGGTATAAAGTCAGGCTGTAAAGAATTTCTGGCCGAGATAGTAATATTCAGTACCAGAATTCTAGGGTGCCCCTCTCAGAATTATACCTATGGGCTGTTATAGTATCTAGGGGATTTAATTAAATTCAAAGTAATTCAAGCTGACATAAAGTAATACAACCAGTGCACTACAATTTTCTTAATTTTATTTATGTACAGTCATCTGTTTAGTTTTGTTTGTGTAAACACAAACCCTAAAAATAAAAACACACTGATGATGTTGCATGTATCTACACCAAATAAAAGTCAAACACTACAAATAAAGTCTTTGTTATGTAGCTTTTGAAAATGTCACACTGACTACAATGTTATTGAGATCACTTGAGTTCAAACTATTTCTATGTTATGTAGCTTTTGAGAATGTCACACTGACTAAAGTCTATGTTGCTTCCAGACTAATTTAATCATCACTGTTTTCATCACTACTACTATAACTGGGTGTGGTACGCCAATGCTCTGCGAGTCAGTCTTGTCTAATAGAACTTAACTTCTTCGCTTCCGCCTTTTCCTTGAAGCCAGAATATAAGATGGAGAAGCCCAACACTGAGGGTCCCCACTCTTCCAACTGATGTAGGTACAGGGTGCTTGTTTAAATCATACACCGCTAGGTACAACACCAATGTTCTTCTCTGCTACAAGATGAGTGACAGGATACCTCTGACCTGAAATGTAGTAGGTCTTACATAGCATCGGGTTCTAAAATCCTCCTACCCAGATTGTAGATTAGTGAGGCAGTTCAGAATAAGTGATGATAACACAGGAAAGGTAGACTCAGTCAGTGACATGGTTTATGCAATAATATAACAACATTACAACACATACTTTCCTAATATTCCATGACCGACATCACCAAAACTGCATAGGCCTTATGGTGAGTGTTGAGTGTCTAAATAAGTTTTATGCAATAATATAACACAGCATTACAGCACACACACTGTCCCAATATGTCCAAGATTGACATCATTAACTGCATAGGCCTTACGGCGAGTGTTGAGTGTCTAGGCCTACTCAAACAATACATTAAATTACAATCTTTCCTCTTTTACTAGTTCCTGATAGTATAGTCTAGTCCAGCAATCAGAAACGGCTTTAAAAGCTTCTGAAACTAACACCCCTCATTCTGTCCGGCCTTAGTTTTAAAGTCGAACATAATTTGTACAGCACAAAGTAGCTTTCCTTCTACGAATCACACAATGAGATTTACACACAATATCACTTCCATTAACCACTAGTAATTAATATTATACATATTATGACTTAATTCTCTTACCCACAATCTCAGATTCAACAGGCTTTTCATAAACCCATGCAGTCTGCTTCACTGGCAAATGGCGAAGGAGCTGGGTTCTGGCGGTTCAAGAGAAATATTCCAGATGTGTTTCCCCTTTTTATTACAGGTAGCGGGCAAAAGGAAGACAAGCGATTCTATTGGCTGGCTGGGTCAGTTTATGTTTACAAAAATTTCTGTAAAAACACCCTTTCTGCCCGATCTGTAGATCATACAAAACTTCGATAATTTATTCTTCCGGTGTTTCCCAACCGATTCTTTCCATCCCGGTCTTGTTTAAACCGGCCATTTGGGCGCTACCATTTAAACACGCTAACCTTTTTCTGCCTCCCTTGTAGCGTTTGCAATCACAGTTGAAACCGGGGAAAACAGTCTTCGCTCTAAGTTATACTGCATGTAATCACTCAAAACTCCTGTGTCCATGCTTCTACAACTAAATCCATGTATCTAATGAAAGTTTAAGATTCCTGGTATTTTACTGTGCTCACTGTTCTGAGGGACATAACTTATCTTTTGGCCTGAAGTCACAAGTACACATTCACGTTTGCACAGATTCCATCTAGCAATCCTGCCGCCTACGGTTACTGAGACCGGTTTACAGCTCGTGCAGCGATTGGTAGAAAACATTTGTTGACATATTTTGATATATGTAGGCAAGGTAGGCTCTCGTTAATTGCCCTTAGATATTGGTTCAGGACTACGCTACAATATATTTACCTCTAAACAGAGCTATACCTTATGAGAGGAATTTCGTTGGATACACCAACTGGGGGCTTGAACGGGCTAAACCATTGCTTAAATCCTTCACTAAAGGCGACGGACCAGATTTAATGCATTAACAATTGTTCAGCCCAATGCAACATTGTTCGTGACTTCTGAAAATATCTCGTGAACACTCCCTTAAGGTAAAAGTGTCATTAATCTTCTATCTACATCTCTGCTAAGAGTGATCTTGCGCGCAGATAGGTACCTTGAAAGCTAATATTAGATACTCTTGAGTTTTGGTCACTGTTGGACCACTACTGCAAAGCAAGGGAGGCAATCCGTGACACATCGCCATTGTCTTCTTCTCATTTCTTGTTCAGCCGGCACTTGTCATCAGTTCCACGTATGTGATGTTTCGTTGTTGAAGATTTTGTGATTGAATGTTTGTACATAATGAGATAGACAGCCACATGACCATCCCACCTTTGTTGGCTGTTACGATATGCTTGGTAGTTTACCGTTTGACTATTCTTTGTTTCCCTTTCAGGCACTGGTAACAAATAGTTACTTTCACTGCAAAGATTATTATCTTCTCTTACTTACTTACTTATTTATTTACTTACTTATTTACTTACTTACTTTACGCACTTACTTACTTACCTACTTACTTACTTACCTAATTACTTACTTACCTAATTACTTCCTTACCTACTTACTTCCTTACCTACTTACTTACTTAGTCGTTCCACTTCTACTTTGGGGCGTAGATGTTTGCCATAAAGAGCTCCATGCTATCATATGAGCGATCTTCGTTTTGGCCTGGTTCCAGTCCAGTACTCGGTCTTTCAGATACCGTCTGATGTTGTCCTCCCCGAGAATTCTGGGTCGTCCTGGAGGTCTGGATCCCTGGTTCTTGGTTTCCCATATTTTTCGTGATAGCCGATCTTCTCCTATTATCTTAACTGAATCTTTCAACCATAAACACAGAGTTTTAGTCGCATCTTCCATAGTTTATGCACGTGTAGTTATTTTTTTGCTTGCCTTTAAAATTCTCCATTAAGAATGTGACTTGTATTTCCATGTTGCTTTAACACATGTATTTTAATTTTGAATTACCGCACATTTATGTTTGTGTTGTGGTCTTATATTTAAACCCGAAGACATTTTCCTTGTGCTTTCTATGTATGTGTATATATCTATTGCACTAATAAATGTAGAAATTATGATAAGTAAATATGATACCAAAATATCACTTTGATTTTCAGAAGTTTCATAAACCTTTACTAGATAAACCGGACAAAGCCGGGTACTTACAGCTAATATATATATATATATCTACCCTTCCAAGATGGAGGTGAAATTCGTTTCTCACCTTAGACGCCGAAAGAAAAACATCAGGAATGTGTATATTTCGATGGATAGTACCATGTTATGTTAAATTATAGAATAAAAGATACACCAGAGTATCTAGTGGTGTAGATATTTTCCTATAACTGACCTCGAAACCCTCGAATCGGTCGGTTGGATCGGAGGGTTGATCAGTGAGTTAACAATTCACTATCGTAAAACAAGCTATTGTTACCGAAACAGAACCAGGCTCGACAGTAAACATGACTCACTCTAATATCTTGGGGGCTAAGGAGATTTTCAAAATTGGATACTGGAATGTAAGAACTATGTATCAAGACGGAAAATTGGAAGAAGTAATTAAAGAAATGGATAATTATAAGTTGGACTTATTGGGTGTCAGCGAGTGTAGATGGACGGGGAAGGGCATAAAATATATTTCAGAGGAAAAAAAGCAAATTATATACTCTGGTAGTAATGATAATCGTCACACAGAGGGAGTAGCCATCCTAATGACACAGAAAGCAGCAGCATCGCTTATCAGCTGGGTACCTATCAATGAGAGGCTAATATTAGCTAGATTTCAGACACGATTTTTCAAGCTCTCAATTGTACAATGTTATGCACCAACTAACGACGCTCTTGATACCATAAAAGATGACTTCTATGAAGCACTTATAAGTACCATCAACACAATACCCAAGCATGACATAATAGCAGTCATGGGTGATTTTAACGCCAAAGTAGGTGACAACAACGATGGAGTACAAAGATATCTCGGTACTCATGGCATAGGCTGTATGAATCAAAATGGCGAAAGACTTCTAGAACTTTGTGAAATATCAAACCTCGTTGTGGCAGACACCATCTTTCCACATAAGAATATCCACAAGATAACATGGAATTCACCTGATGACAGAACTAAGAACCAGATAGATCACTTCTGCATAAGCGCTAAATGTCGCTCATCAGTTCAAGACGTCAGAGCATACAGAGGTGCAGAGATCGGAAGCGATCATAACCTCTGCATAGCTAAACTGAGAATTAAACTGAAGAAGTTATACCAACAAAATAAAAATAGAAGAATAGATGTACACAGACTGCAATCAAATGATATAAAGGAGGAATATAATGTCAAAATGAACAACTATTTCGATGCTTTAGGCAAAATTGACAACGATATCACCACCAAGACAATCGATACTAAATGGGAACAACTGAGAACAGCAATGACAGAAGCAGCAGTAGCGACCACCGGATACCTAGTACATAAAAAGAAAAAATGGATGAGAGAAGATACTTGGGATAAAATACAAGAAAGGAAAACAGCAAAACTTAAACTACTAGCGGCAAGTACACATAATGCAGTTGAATCTTGCAAACTAACTTATAACTTGTTAAATAAAGAAGTGAAGACAAAAACTCGAAGAGATAAAAGACATTTCATCAATGAACTGGCCGTAGAAGCTGAAAATGCTGCAAGAACTGGTAATAGTAGGTGCCTTTATCAAATTACAAAACAACTATGTCACCAGCATACTGCTATGGAAACACCTGTTAAAGGTAAATTAGGGAATTCAATACCAACAGAAAAAGAACAAATGAAGAGATGGGCTGAGCACTTCATGGAGGTGCTAAACAGACCACCACCAACAGTAACACCTGATTTTAATAATGAAACACCCACAACCACCTTGCCAATAACTTGCGATGAATTCACGCTGGACGAGATCAAACAAGCCGTTAAAAGATTAAAAAATTTTAAAGCTGCTGGAGTTGACGAAATTTCAGGGGAAATGATTAAAGCAGTTAATGACAACAACCTCTTGAGAATTTTAGATATTATAAATGAAGTATGGAGAGAAGAACAACCACCACAACAATGGAAAGACAGTATTATTGTAAAGTTACCGAAGAAAGGTGATCTATCAGACTGTAATAACTGGCGTGGTATATCTCTATTATCAGTACCTGGAAAATTATTATGTTGCATGATGTTAGAAAGACTTAAATTGCATGCTGACGAAAAGATCAGAGAAGAACAAGCGGGTTTCAGGCCGAAACGATCATGTATTGATCAAATATTCACACTAAGAACAATTATAGAAGAATCAGTGGAAAGGCAATCGCCACTTATTATCACCTTCGTCGATTTTCAAAAAGCCTTTGATAGTCTACACCGCCCATCATTGTGGAAGATACTTACAATCTATGGTTTTCCAACAAAATATGTGAATATAATCAAAGCGCTATATGACAATGCAAAATGTTGTGTTAGAACAAATAAAGGGAATACAGAATGGTTTACAGTAGAAACAGGGGTGAAACAAGGCTGTATTATGTCACCACTACTTTTTGGAATAGCTATTGATTGGGTTATGAGAAACTATACCCACAATGAACAATTGGGTATAAAATGGACAAATGGAAAATTCCTGGGGGACCTGGATTTCGCAGATGATGTAGCATTCTTAAGTTCAACACCAAGACAATCCCAAGAAGCAATAAATAATTTGGGTCATCTCTCGGTTAAAATAGGTCTCCAAATAAATGCCTCTAAAACTAAAGCTATGAACTTTTCTAACGAGACCTTTGATATCATCTTGAACGGGGAAAAACTACAGAAAGTTGAAAGTTTCAATTATTTAGGCAGTAAAATGACTCAGGATGGTGACACAACAAGAGAAACCCATACTAGAATTGCTTTGGCAGCTAGCGCCTTCAATAGATTATCTAACATTTGGAAATTACGATCATTGAATATACATACCAAGCTTCGTCTGTTTAATTCAAATGTTATCTCAGTGTTAGCATACGGCTGTGAGAGTTGGAAAATAACAAAATCATTGGAGAACAAGCTGAATACATTCGAGAACAAATGTCTTAGAAAACTCATGAACATCAGTTGGAAAGAAGTCAAGACTAATCGACAAATAAGAGAAGACTCTAGGCAGAAATATGTCTCCGACTATATAAGGAAAAGACGATGGTCATATATCGGTCATGGCCTACGAATGCAAAACAACAGGATACCACGACAGGCGCTCACTTGGGTTCCTGAGGGTAAGCGGAAAAGAGGAAGACCAAAAGAAACACTCAGAAGAACAATAATAAGAGAAGGAAGAACGTTGGGCCTAAATAATGTGCAAGAGCTAAGAGGAGTGGCGTCACAACGAACAACCTGGAGAGCACTGGTTTCTGCCTTATGCGCCGTGTTTGGTGCTTAAAGAATTTATTATTATTATATATATATATATATATATATATATATATATATATATATATATATATATATATATATATATATATATATATATATATATATATATATATATATATATATATATATATTATATATATATATATATATATATATATATATATATATATATATATATATATATACTCGAAAAGCAGCGGCTGGGAGACTTTTTCAGGCCATAAATCGTGGATTCCTCAGCAAGAAAGAGGTTGGTAAGAAAACGAAGATGGCTGTATACCGCTCCACCTATGTCCCAGTTTTGACATATGGATGCGAGTCGTGGGCAATGACTACAACCCACAAAAGCCAGATCCAAACCTCAGAAATGAGGTATCTGAGGAAAGTGGTTGAAGTAACAAGAAGAGACATGGTCCGCAACCAGACGATCCGTCAAGGCCTAAAATCCCATCCGCTGCAGACCCAAATAGAACAGTCCCAACTAAGATGGTTTGGCCATGTCTGCAGAATGGGAGAAGATCGGCTACCACGACAAGCATGGGAAACAAAGAGCCAGGGATCCAGACCTCCAGGACGACCCAGAGTCCGCTGGGAGGACAACATTAGACAATCTTTGAAGGACCAAGGACTAGAATGGAACCAGGCCAGGAAGAAGACAGCTGATAGAATGGTCTGGCGCTCTCTCTTCCAAACCTCTACACCTCACGGTAGAAGGGGAACGACTAAGTAAGTAAGTATATATATATATATATATATATATATATATATATATATATATATATATATTATATATATATATATATATATATATATATATATATATATATATATACACACACACACACATTAAAAAATAATGTCTTATTCTTCACGGCTTCTCTTCGTAATGTTAATATTTACAACAACTGCAGACGTGTTCTCCGAGCATCCTGCAAAAGGTTTTTAATAACCTGACATTGCATCAAATCTAAATGTAATAAAGACCTGGGCAGGGCGGATTATTTAAAAAGTTATATCTTTAATTTTCTTTTCTTTTTTTCGAGTTTATCGCGTGAGCCAAACAGCACTTCATTAAAATAAAAAAAAATAAAATAAAAGCACAAAGTGTTCCTGTTTAAAAACCCTGGGCTGTAAAATATAAATTATCAAATGTGTCGATCTGCTTTCACCCATGGCCTCGCTATCAGATCGCTAGTTTTAATATTTTTGTTTTGTTTTAGCCACCGGGGGATGAGCCAGGAACAATATTTTAGAACATTCATGGCGTGATGTTGTCGACTCCAACCCTGTAGTGAGATAACTAACACGATATTTCTGGAATATCCATAACCTGATAATGTCGACTCTAGCCATGTAGTGAGATAACTTACATGGTATTTCTGCTAAGAAAACATGTCAAAAAATGTAACAGTAAATGAAATCACCATCACGATCCTTATTAACTGTAATCTCCCAGTGAAGCTCCGGGCATTCAAGAAATACTCGCCAAGTCTACCTGTCTGTGAAATCCGGTTAAGGTTCTCATTCCTCATCCTCCGCCCTCAACCCTTCTCTATCCCTTTCATCATTATCTTCATCATTATCAACGACATCGTCATCATCATCATCATCATTGTTAATTGCTCTGAAAACGGAGATAGAGCCACCACTGCGAAGAAACAAAATGGGAACAGAAATTGAGAAATTAAAAATACATTGATATACAAGCTCGCCTCAGACAAAGAAGATAAAAACAGACCGAAAGAAAACACATAAAGAAGAAAATTAAAAGAACAGTTGGGCGACCGCAGCTGAGGTTCAAAGATGTGGGCATGAGAGACACGAGGGCACTGGGCATAAATCCGGCAACGTGGGAGGATGAAGCTGCCGATCGCACCAAGTGGCGATGCTATCTACGGCGCCACCTCAGATTGGGCGAAAAGAAGCTCTCACGGCAAGCAGAAGAGAGAAGAAAACGTCGAAAGAAACACCAGGAAAAAAATCAGCTGAGGGTTGTCCCCTCAGGGGCGCATTCCCGTAGTCAGTTATGAATGAAGGGGCTATTATTATTATGCATGACTTATTTCCAGAGCATAGCACGCATTACTATAACATTGATCGTTTGGACTGGACTGTTGTCATATTTCAGTACTAACATTTACGTCCATATTGTCTGTCAAAACGACAGTTCTTTTAATGCTTTTTTTTTTTTTTTTAAATAACAGAAACAGACAATAAGTGTAGGACAAATGAAGAGAGTGTGACATAATTTTGCTCTCTCTTCTCCTCTCAGGCAGTATTAAACTACATTTGTTGTGCGTTCTGAATTATGTGTATTATTCAGTTGTTAGCACATTCTAATTCCCTACCTTCCGACAGGTAATTGGCATTTTTCGTGTCCATGTTTACATTCCTTCCATTCATTTCGGGTCGTGTTTGTTAACCTGAGAGCTGCACCAGCCCAGCTTGGCTAGCGAGGTAATTTTAATGGAGTGGCCCCGTCTGTGTTTACACAAGGAGTGCCGGTCAATTAGCGATTTGGTTGCAGGTACAGGCACGAATGATGTAAGGAAACTTCCGGACAAACTGGTTATGATCTGGATAAATGAAGGAAGTTGTAATGTAAACATTACCAGGAATTGTCGGATGTAGCAACTCCATTTACGGAGGATGACTGTTTGAAATTTTCAAACGCCTGAGTCATACAGAATACTACATGATGAGAAGTTTTCATAACATGAACTTTGAATGTATTCGCTGGCATTTGAGGCGCGAATAAACAATCGTTATGATCGGGAGTTTTGTCGAAAACGCCAAGTATAAGCGTGGGTCGGGAACCTACGATATAACGTAGAAGAAGTTTGACATGCAGCACTGCATTCCATAAATCGTCAACATAGACAGCTCCGACCTCGCCACAGAAAATAACAGAGTCGGATTCTGAATTTATAGGACCGGACACACAAAAACGTATTAAGAGCATCTCTGTACATCAGTAGAAAACTCGGCAATTTTAATATGGAACACGGAATTCTACAGGACCACTCACAAGTCACAGAAGGATTCTGAAATAGAAATAATGTGTTCGAGGCATCTGTGTTAAGTTGTCAAGATTATTCTACTGAGCAAGAAATCTATCATCTGTATTGAGGTAAGTTGTAAACATAAATTTTATGCTGTGAATTTGACATGTTAGTGATGTTAAAGAATCATACTAGGCAGGCAACCGCGGCATGTGAAAAAGATACATTCATGAACCACCACAGCAAGCGCTGGTGATTGCTTCATGCTAGTTCTCACGGAAGAACCAAAAGCAGAGGGAACCCCAGACTCCGAATGAAGCAGAGAGTAAGTGAGGATTAAATCAACTTTTGGTGAATGTATCTAAATTTAATATGTTCCTTCAGGCACAAGCCACTGCCGCTGTCACAAATATTTCCTTAAATTAACTGACATACTGGTGATTTTTCTTCGCATGCACTGAGTGATATGATATACGCTCAGGGAGAGTAAAAAATCTGAGAAATAAAACGGCTGACGGACAGCGGAAAAAGGCGCCTGATTAATATCAGGCAAACAAATATTTAGCAGCGGAATTTGTTCTTTTATTCCTTCTAAAGTTTGTGGTACCCGTACGAGGCGACCCGACTATTTGCGGTATGACCCGGAGAGACCATTTGCTGTACTACTAGTTTGTGGTTCGCAGCTTGAGATCGACACCTGAAGATTCTTGCCTTTACCAGGTTACTTCTTGAACTGATCTGGAAACGTGCCCCTCACCACAGAGACGAATCTACGGAAAAACAGCATCGGCACTTCAACATTTTGGCAAGTCCCATTTTTAACAGGCCAAAACCAAAGAACTGTTTTCCAGTCCTAAAATCCAGTTTCAATGACGAAACTTATTTTTTCATAATTACCAGTCATATCTATTTACATTTGCTTCCAAGTAATTGAACATTAAATCTGCATATGTTGGTTGTGACAAAGTCATAGTTGAATTAATTATTACAGAGCAAACTGCGCACGTTTGAATCCGTATTTTAATATATATATAGTTATATTATTAAATCATACGGGGGCTTGAACGAGCAAAATCAGACAATATACATCTTCACAAAAGCCGGCGGGTCTGATAAAAAGTTAACATGCTCAGACCCATTCAGCATTGTTCTTGACTTCTGAAATATGTAGTGATACTCCCTCGAGATAGAAGCATCATTATCCTTCTATCTACAACTCTGCCAAGTGTAATGTTGTGCGAAGGTAGACACCTTTGAAGACCCAAACATTAGACACTCTAGGTGTTGGACCACTATTGTGGAGCAGGGGGAGGCAATCCGTGACAAGGAGAACCAAGGAAAATCATACTTGTTAACTCTCACACCATCGTCATTATAATCATTTTCAGTGAGCAAGACGTCAGTCGCAGTCTGCCGGTAGACTGTTCACTTTTCCACTGTCTTTCCCCTTGTAACGATATTTTCAAGAGCTATTATTCTCATCACACGTCTGGTAAATGTTGTATCTCTTGTCCTACTTTGTGATTATGTTCCTTTATTAAATAACTCTTCACAGATATTCTTCGTTAGTTATTAAGCTGTTAATCGGACACCAACATTACAGCAGCAGTGAGTGCTATTTTACCTTACATTAGCAACAGGGCAATACCAGCAGCACAAACAATGACATACTCTGCATCAACACATAGGCCTACGTAAAAGCAGCAGCAAGCACAACAGAAGCACAAATTACAACTGTAACAGCAGAAATCGCTTTAGCACTAGCAACTGCTGCCATCACAATAACGCAACAACATTTATAACAATAGTAACAACAGTCATCGCAACATTGTCGACAACAAATCTCACAGTACAGCTGCATCAACCGTTACATAACGACAATAGTCATGACAACAACCAGCCGCGACGTTAAGACCAAAACAGCACGAGCCACTAACTACGTAATAAAGTTGTCTGGACCAGTGGTTCCCAACCTTTTTAGTTCTACGGACCACTTTTCAAACTACATCTAAGTTGCAGACCACCAGCTTATAGGTAATATCGTATGCTATAAACAATTAACTGTTTTTATTCAATTAATTCACAACGGGCTGATCACCCGTTTGCCAGTCACTTCGATTACGGAAACAACAGCAAATGGGTTGATTTGCCGTTGCCCTAAAGACGCCATTAGGCGTGATGGGAAATAATGGCAAAGAAAACCTATCTGCTGTTGCCCTAAGACGCCACTAGGCGTAATGGCCACTGACTGCTTTGACGGTCGGTGGCTAAGGACGGAAGAAGAAGAAGAATTCAATAAATGAATAGGCCTATATTAAATAACACAAGTTGTTAATTATTTGCCAGATGACAGGGAAATTGTAAGGTAATATTATGAAAAATAAATTATACATACAATTTATTGGTTACATACATACTGATTACATACATATTGGTTAAATACTATATATTCATACAATTCAAAGGTTAAACTTACAAAATATTCAACGGGAGACTTGTCCTTGCATTTCGATCACTAGATTTTCAATATTAGGCTTTATAGAAGTTAAGGACATTCTCAAAGCTGGTTCTACTTGCAAACGGTTTCTGTGTTTTGTTTTTATAGCACTAAAAACGTAGGGAGGATCAGAGCAAAATCAAAGCACTTAATACAAATCGATAACGCAGCCGCGGACCACCTGATGATGCGCCGCCGACCACAGGCTGGGAACCACTGGTCTAGACCAACAAAACTCACAACAGTTGAGGTTGCATGAATACAGGTAGAACACCACAGTAGAGACTGCAAGAAGACTGCTCTAGAGGCTACAAGAACACTACAGCAGAGGCTGCAAGAACACTACATTACAGGTTGCAATACTATTATAGTAAAAGCTACAAGAACACTACAGTAAAGGCTGCAAGAACATTGCACTAGAGTCTGCAAGAATACTACAGTAGAGGCTGCAAGAACACCATAGTAGATGCTGCAAGAACATTACAGTACAGGCTGCAAGAATATTATAGTAGAGGCTGCAAGAACATTACAGTACAGGCTGCAAGCATATTATAGTAGAAGCTGCAAGAACATTACAGTACAGGCTGCAAGAACACTGCACTAGAGGCTGCAACAGCACTACAGTAGAGGCTGCAAGAACATTACAGTACAGGCTGCTAGAACACCATAGTAAAGGCTGCAAGAACATTGCACTAGAGGCTGCAAGAATACTACAGTAGAGGCTACAAAAACACTACAGTAGACGCTGCAATAACATTACAGTACATGCTACAAGAATATTATAGTAAGAGGCTGCAAGAACATTACAGGCTGCAAGAATTTTATAGTAGAAGCTGCAAGAACATTACAGTACAGGCTGCAAAAACACTACAGTAGAGGCAGCAAGAACATTACAGTACAGGCTGCAAGAATACTATAGTAGAAGCTGCAAGAACATTACAGTAGAGGCTGCAAGAATACTACAGTAGAGGCTACAAGAACATTGCACTAGAGACTGCAAGAATACTACAGTAGAGGCTGCAAGAACATTGCACTAGAGGCTGCAAGAATATTATAGTAGAAGCTGCAAGAACATTACAGTACAGGCTGCAAGAACATTACAGTAGAGGTTGCAAAAACACTTCAGTACAGGCTGCAAGAATATTACAGTACAGGCTGCAAGAAAATTACACTAGAGGCTGCAAAAATATTACAGTAGAAGCTGCAAGAACATTGCACTAGAGGCTGCAAGAAAACTACAGTAGAGGCTGCAAGAACATTACAGTACATGCTACAATAATATTATAGTAGAAGCTGCAAGAACACCATAGTAGAGGCAGCAAAAACACTACACCAGAGGCTGCAAGAATACTGCAGTAGAGGCTGCAAGAACACTACAGTACAGGTTGCAAGAACATCGCAGCACATGCTATAAGAAAACCACAGCACATGCAGCAAGGACACTTCAGTAGAGGTTTTAAGAACACCACACTGCAGACTGCAAGAACGCTAGAGTGCAAACTGCCAGAACCACACAGTACAGGTTGCAAGAAGACTGAAATACAGGGTGAAAGAACACTACAATACAGACTGCAAGAAAACTAAAGAAGTACAGGTTGTTCAATAACAGATACTGCCT
The DNA here is from genome assembly GCA_024509875.1 of Oreohelix idahoensis. Classification (NCBI taxonomy): domain Eukaryota; kingdom Metazoa; phylum Mollusca; class Gastropoda; order Stylommatophora; family Oreohelicidae; genus Oreohelix; species Oreohelix idahoensis. The sequence continues at coordinate 849,409 of JAMPIV010018366.1, read as the reverse complement.
TAGGGGAGTGACATGATACAGACTTCTCCTACACTGGGTCTCCACTTTATGAGGTGGGGTGATCAATTCACTTTCTTGATGCCTTTGCCTTCCCTAACTCAAAAGCAGAGTCATGTACCAATTTGTAAAGCTGGGTAGACTGGAGAGTGGCGCGACATAGTTTCAAACCCAGCTCTCTTGCCTTGAGAAGCATTGGCTCTAGCTACTCTGCCAGTACTGTAAATGTATGTAACAGTTATAGTACTGTTACTATGGTATGATTTTATTTTATTGTATTAATTCGTATGGGAGACGAGAGAAAGGAAGGTCAGAATATTAGACTGGCCTGTGTGCCCAATTCTAAACCCTTTGAAAATAAAGCTCGTTCATTCGTTCTTTTTGAGTTAGGGAGGGCAAGGAAAAACACACCAAGTCCAAACTCATTCATTGGCAGACTGTTCAAATATTCTATCAGGTCTTATTCTATGCACCCCAATCTGATTATGTTTGAATTATTGTCGGATTAGCTGTATGGCTGTTTTGGATTTGTTTGTTTGGTTTTTTTTTTTAATTAGTCTTTTTTTTTCCTTTTTTTATTTATCTTCTTGTTTGTTTAAAAAAAATACTTAACTTTGATTATGATTGGATACTGTAAATGTATGCTGTTATATTACCTTTATAATGTTGCGTGCCTTTTTTTTTTTTTTTTTTTTTTTTTCCTTAACCAGCGGCACTTGGGCTTTCAGCCCTTCGGCCCAAATGACATGTCATTGCGAGGCTGGGGAACCTGAGGACTTTCCTTCCAACCCGGTCAGGAGCTTCGCTCCTTCCCATCCACAGAGGGTTTATCACAGGAGCCGTTCAGGCTATTCAGTCAAATTTCCGGCCGTAAACATTTCTTTAAACGCCGACGCCCGGGTTTGAACCATGAACACGTGGTCGCCAGTACAACGCCGAAGCCATTACACCCTTAAAGTAACATGTGGAAATGAAAGGATGCAGAATGCAAGATAAGTGAGAGTGGAAGGGCAGAATGTTAGACGGGCCTGCGCGCCCAATTCTTAACCCTTCGAAAATAAAGTTCGTTCGTTTGTTCGTTCACTCATTATAGCAAAATAACAACGACAACACGGGAGATATTACATAGCAAGCAGCAACCATTAGAAGACCAAGAACATTACAACAAACACTACCCAACTTTACGATGGTCTGTACGCATGAATACAGCGAAAATAAAGCATTATCATTGTAAGCAATAAAAATAATGAATAACACCTCTCGGAATATCGTCGTGAGTTACCTGTATTTTAATACCTGGCTCGCGTGAGTAACCGGCACAGCGGCGTCTAGGATGTTTGCATCTATTTAAAAGATAAATTAATGTGGACAGGTGTTTAAGAATGTCGTAGAGGTAGGATCGTAAACCCTTATGTCAGGCACCAGACCGATACAGAAGCTCTGTTTCTATTCGGAGGAGACTTAAATTTGTTTGTCTTTGGCGGTTAGACAGTTCAAGAGTCGGTTGTTGCAGTTTGTTGTTATTGCTTTTCTTATATCGGACAGCTCGCAGAGTTCCCTATTTCCCAACTGTCGTAAGTTTTATAGATAGGCCTTATTGTTATGGTCCCAATCGAGCAGAGGTGAGATGGTGAAATCTAGGTGAGAGAAAGGTGTGAGAAATAGTCCTGTTTACGAGGATTACAGAGTGTAGGAAAAATTGCAGTCTTGGATTGAGTAATTGCTCAATCCAACCTATCTAGTACGATACACTTAAATGGAGACGTATTTTTTTCCACTTTTGATGCTGGTTCAAATACACTATCCTCTCGTACGCACACACAAACAATTTTTGTGACATCAATAAGTACATACGTAGAAACGAACAGGTAAACTATGGGCACATATAATGGGGCAGGAGAGGTTTTGACCAAAACTAATAGCTTAAGGTTGATTAAGTTTATTTTAACTTTAGAAAAATATAGATCACAACATAAAATACATCGTTATCATTTCATCATTTGAACAATAGTTACATAAGAGAAAAGAACAAAATATACTCTCATCGACCCTCCCTCTGGAATGTGGAAAACCTAGGAATGATCAAACCCGAGGGTTATTTACCCAAAAGATCACACTAGTGATTAACCATGGGGAGTGGGGTAGTCAGGATGGGTACAAGTGTCGTGAAATATTCTAATCCACATATATAAAGTGTCAGGTAAATGTAAAGCCTAACAAATAAATTCTAATAACGAAAAGAGCAATGGTAAAATAACAGTGCTGTCACAATGACAGTACTCGAAATCCCCTTTGTTTTATGCTTCGTCTGCAAATTGTAACGTTTCCACGTTAAATATAAGCCACTGCATAAATACAAGCGTTTCCACAACACATTAAAACGGGTATTGCATTTCTGAGAAAAACATTGAGAGGCACAATGCGTAATGACCTAAATTAATCCTAACATTAATTATACTACGTTACCCAAAACGAACGAACAGATGGACTCAAATAGAAAGAGAGAGGGAGGGCTGAAAATCAGGAACGCATGCAACACGCGTCGCGCGATACACAATTACTACTATCACGCGTGTAAGGCCACATGCACTAACTTTTTTTTCAGACGGACAGTGATAAAATTCACTACCCTTCCCAGAGTTAGGTTTTTAAATCCTGAAAAACTCTTATTAGGAAAGATGACAATAGATGGGTTTACGTTTGAAAACATTACAGTACCCAGACAGCACATCTTCGAAACAGGAGGTAGAAGAAATTGCATATTTTGAACGCAGCCACGTAGCTCTTTTAAATTTGTATATTTGGGTTCCTTAGGGCTTGCTGACAAAGAATATGTAAAACGTTACGCAAATAGTCTAGGAATTAACAAGTTATAGCCAAAATAAAATGATGGTGCTGTCAGACAACACCCAAAATCAGAATCGCTCAGTGGTAGATTTTTTTAAACCACCATTGTACGGGAAATGGGCCACAAGTTACATTTGAACTGATTGGCTGGAATGATATGTAAGGCTAAACACGATTAGTCGGACTATAAATGCTATCCTTGGTTGTTAGGGGAGACGTAGGAAGGTAAAATTTTTTCAAACACTTGTCGAAACGTGGCTCCATTGGCCAGACTCGCTGATATAATCACTTAGGAGCGTTAGTTCGAGACCACTAGTTCAAATAAGCTTGATAAAGCAACAGTGCGTTGAAGCCAGCTCATATTTTTGCTAAATAAAAGCCTGGAACATAAGCAGATGGGAATTTGTGCCAGTATTTGTGCCAGAATTCATTGCTAGTCAACGTATCTGTGTTTATTTCCATGAATTGTGGTAAGCTTGAAACATTCAGTATCTTTTAATGAAAATTGAATGTAAATTGTTAATTTATGCCTGTATATATGTGTAGTTCAGTAGCGAACATGAGGAAAAGCCTATAATGCTCCAGCCTGAACAGAAGGTGTCGGAGGAAAGTAAAACTGCATGGAATGGCCAAACAGTACACTGACACTTAGATTATTGATTAGACAGAAATAATGCTGGAATTGCAGAGGCGTAGTAACCATTAGGGAGGGAAATACTGGTATAAAGTATTTCAGATGAAGCTGACAGTTGGCCTAACGCTCTGAACTCAATGTTTGTGATGTATTGTGCTCAGTGTAGAACTAGAGTATCAATTAGTTATGAAGTAGAAGGTACATCCTTCTTGTTTTCAGGGACCGTGGTCTTGACGTTATTGAGCAGCACCTGGTCAGAGCTTTGCTGAATCCAGAGTCGGACAGCATACTCCTTGGTCCATTTAGCTATCAGTGAGGGGTCTCCAGAGCCCAGGGGAGAAATCGAGCAGAGGAGTCTTTTCCTGCCGCCATCACGCAAGATAAGCTGATGTGGCCAGCTGAGCTCAACATTATGTACCCCCATCTTAAAATGACATTGTAAAAATAACATTAAGAGGGGAATTAAATTGTTTTAATATCAGGAACTGAGAACATCTCCAATACTAGTTCCAATAAAGACAAACTATTGAAGTCATGATGACAAATACCAACAGAGCTTGAACAAAACAAAACCAGTATTACCTCATATTACCACTACACAACTGACACACATAGGATACTTTTAATAATATATGTCACTACAATATTCATATTGATAAATTCTGTACATATAACTTGTAATTAAAATTGATTGTGATTCCTGGTTCCCTTTGTGTTTGAATCAGGACACATATTCATTCATGACAGCAATGAATACATATTGTTATTTGAAAAGTTATCAGTGACTCCTTTAAGATATCCTTGTAGAGTGTTTTATGTATGTGAGTGTCACAGTGTTGTCAAGTGTAGTGGAATAAATTAAATTGTTTATCTGTCTGTTGTTGTTTTGACTTACACTTCATCATACACATACCCTAGACATATAGCGTAGTCATCACACTATTCCAGAATAATTCTGACTGAGATATACATATGTGGCAGCAAGTAAGGTTATATATAATACACTACTCTTATTAGATATATATATATATATATACCTTCACAGCTGATCTCAGTCAGTACACTAAGTCCCCTATAAATATTTATAACATCCCACTTCACCACAACAAGGTATGTCTGTAATTTTACTATCCCGTGGGCCTTCAGACTTAGTGAGAGATAGATAACAGAGAAGGTGTTATATTAGTAGTAACTTAAGAAATAAATTCTTTCGTTCCGTTTTCCCACTCTACATTCATACAGTGAGTGCTCACAACAGTCAAACTTACCCTCTGCCGACACAGCATACGTCCAAAGAATTTATCAAACACAAATGTATTAAAGACTATTATATGTCCTGTGAAGTTTGTCCCGTTCAGCCCCAGAAATCTCCGTATAGGCACTGCTATTTTCTCTCGGAGTTTTCGCTGGATGGACGCGTTGATTTATAATTTTTCCGGGCGGGTCTTCTTCGTCGGATTGGCAGGTATTTAATTGGGAATAATTTTGTTTTCTAGGATTCTGTCGTAATGACTGATAAATATCTCAAACAGCAGAATGTTACTCCCAGGCTGTTCTTTGAAAAAAAAATAGCCGTAAAGGTTCTCTGTAGAAGTTGGTGGTAGGAATAATGTTTACCGTCATCTGGGTTTAATTAAATAAATTTCGTGCTGTCAGTTCTGCCTCATCAGGCCAGGGAACTTTATAGAATTAAAATATAGAAAATCTTCTGGCATTGTCCGTTCCAGTTAACATTTTACACAAGTGAACATTTGACCGTTCTGGTTATTTAACCGCTCTCATGAGTTTAGACGGTGGACTTATAAGGGTCTCTTAACATCAGATTTGTTACTGTCAATGTTCTTGTAAGTTTAGGAACATATAAAAGGGGATGCCGTAAGCCATCTGAACATGACTCTCTATATATAATAAAAACCGTTGGATCGAACAAGGTATGACCACCTGTATAAAAGAGAATATATAAAACAGGTAATTCTACTATTATTAATTCTAACACCCGCGTTATTCGGTAAGACCTGTAAAATCACTCTGGTATTTAATTATTTATATTAAAGAAATTACACGAGTGACTAGCCAATGTATCGATTTAATTACCACTAGCTATGAACAGTTAATTACTCAAAATTGACACAAGATGAAATAGAAATAAAAGGTTAATAACCAATTTCGCTCGCCTAGCGTTTAAAATTATGTTGCACATCTATTATCTCGGGAAATAACGGATAGTTATATTATTTAATTTACATCTGGAAAACTTTGTGATGGGTTGATTTAATAGGTTTAAATTAACACAAAAATCCAGTGAAATAAATGAAGGAACTAAACGACTAAATCACTCAATACTAATATATTACCGTAGCACCAGAATGAATTCACTCCAATATATAAGAACTCCAAAGAAATCTTGTAAGATTCTAGTATAAGCTAGTTACTTCTTCAACTATATGGGCACGAATGATAACTGCATTTTTCAGCGATATCAATATATAGTTAATAGATGGAAGGTAATAGAGACATGCGAAGTTTGTCGCCTTCTTTGAATTAGGGAACTTTCTACGTTTCGTTCCGCTGGTCAAAGCTTCTCGATTTCCCCGTTTCTGTTCGGCCGCCAGCGATACTAGCCCTCTTGACCGGTTCGATTAAACATGTGAACTGTAGGTGAGAAAAACTCTGCTTCGTTCTTCTGGGACTACACGTCTTTGATGGTAGCCACTTTGCCGTTTTCCTCTGGCAACGCCCTTCTAAACGGGATGACAGAAAAAGGTAGGGAAATGCTTGATTTTCATGGCTCGAGAGATAGGTAGTAGGCGTGGCTAACTAAACCTAAGACAAACGAAACTCCTGGATCCTCGCATGATAACTGTTTACATATTAATTAACCCGCGTGGGGGAAAATCCACGTTGGATAGTGCATACTAATTAGCACGCGTGGTAGAATTCCACGTGGGAAACACGTTGCGATTTAACTACACACAAATTCAGGGGCCTCGATGCTATTCAAGGGTACTCTTGTTATCATCCGTCAATTCAGGGACAGCTGAATGTCATCCTATCCGTCACACCAACCCATTCTCCACCTGTCTGCTTCCATATGTCTCTTGTGGGTAAATTAGGATATGTGCCTATCTGACATTGTATGTGAACATATATGTGGCATAGAACAAGTGAAGAATATCTAACATGGATGAATATTAATTGAGGAGCAATCAGACCCACCAAATATTTTACGGAAATGAATAATGATGTTTTCTTTCTGCTCCACGACGGCATTATTTCTCCTGGACTCATTTTTTTTCATTCCATTTCAACTTCATTGAATCTTTGTAGTCAAACTTTTCATGACCTATGGTCAATGGTCAGTGCACCACAAAATAAAAAATATTTAAAAAATATTTTAAACACACGCTTTTAATGCACTAAAAAGCCAAAAATAATTTTTCAAGGAGTTTATAGCTTGCAGTCAAAAAATGTAACATCAAATTGACAAAAAGGGTGGGGCGCTGATTCTGCATGAAATTATCTTCTGCTTTGTACTTCATTAGACACTTATGGGTAAAATATATGATAAGCGCTTAGGCGCCCCACGCTTTTTGTCAATTTGATGTTACATTTTTTGACTGCAAGCTATAAACTCCTTGACAAATTATTTTGGGGTTTTTAGTGCATTAAAAGCGTGTGTTTAACATATTTTTGTTATTTTTTTATTTATTAATAGTATTAATGCAACAATTGTTTTTTCAAAGAAAACGTTCTTACTTACAACTCTTGCATAAGCAGCCATTTTGAATGTGTGTAATTTATTCGTACTTCTATTCCTTTGCTTGTGAATGTAAAGCTACTTCTTAGCAGCTCGCTTTCCTTTCTGGAGAAACGCTCATTATTTCGTAAACTATGTTTCCCGTGCGTGTAAAATGTTTGGTTTAACTATAGCTTGCGAATAATCTGATTTGATCTGATCTACTGCCATCTCCGGCAAAAAGAGCTGGTCACGCCACCTCATAAATGTGGACCTAGTATAGCGGGTAGACGCTGGAATGGGGTTGGCCAATTCCTAAGGAAAGACCCTAACACCATCACCAGAACTGCCAGTGGCCAAAGACCAAAGAAGAAATAATGTAGTCTCTAGCATTTCACTCCCCCCCACACACACACATTTTACGGCAGTATCTGCTATGGAACCATCATAACTAACTGGAATCAGTCTAAGAATGATTTCCTAAGGTAATACGTCAGAACACAAGGCTTTAGAATGAAAAATATATAACACAACAAAGGCATCTTACAAAAGGGAAGTCTCTCATAGCAGATACTGCCGTAAAGGAGCGAAGTGTTAGAGACATCATCACGTTACGCCCAGCTTTATGCGGTAAGGGGACCAGTTATCTTTAGAGACTTCATCGCAATAAGTCCAGTTTTATCATGCAGTGTGGCAAGTTACCTTCCCTTGCCTGTCGTAATTCAAGAGCTGAGTCAGGCTCCCCATATACAGATGGTTACACTAGCTTGATGCCACCAGTTTTCGATCCGCAACCCGGTAACCGTAGAGCGAGAGAAAAGCGCTCTTACCGCTTAACCAGTCGGACACTCCCTACAGAGATAGATCTTCATAATGGAATGAACGGAAGAAAGATATTTTAAAAAACACGCACACACTTTTATACCTTACATCCACATGTCCCTAGTAAGGCCAGATTGCCGAATGGGGCGCACAATTCATGTTTCTTCTTCTTCCTCGTTCGCCTTCAGACTTCCACATTAATGACTCTAATAAAGGCAGCAGTCAACTCACGGTTCCTGACATCTCCAAACAGCTTTTCATTGACTGTCGTACGGCAGATTAATTGTTTTATTTGGCCCGCCTGAGTATATAGAGTGGATGTCGACAGATAAGAAGGTAAAGAAATAGATTTTTCACAGGTGGTAGAATTGAGGAAAAAAGATCTGTCTCTGGAGTGATTAGGTAATCTCTTCCCGCCTATCCGTACGACTGTACTTTATTGCAAGACAGCTTTTATCTCCCTATCAAGAATAGATACGTTTCTCTACACACACACACACACACACACACACACACAGCTATGTGACAACAAGACACACAAACGTGAAAAAACTACGGATAAATGGGTATGGGTCTGACCAACACACAAAGGTTAGTTTCTTTGTAGTTTATTATCATTAAAACTCGACAACATCAAAATATCTAAAGGAAAAAATCAAAGAGTCATTTACATGCATATGAAATAAAGTAGAAAAACGAGCACCCTCCCCAAATGGAGAAAAGAACCCTAAAATTATTAACCCAAAGGTTGAAGGTTAGCACTCTGTTACAGAATGAACAGTATTGGTACTCTATGAGACCAAGTAAAATAAAAACTTTTAGACAAATCAGATATATGGATAGTTTTCCCTCAAACAAGAAAATACTCGCACACTCTTGCAAACAGTGGCCACTCTCACAGTCTTACCTAATTGCCTAGTATGGTAGGTCTGTAATATTCCTTGGTAATAAAATTACTCCATGAATATATTATCTATTTTCATTTAATATTCTGTCACTCCAGTTGTCGTAGATCCAAATTGGCCCCAGTCCATCCCCAGAAATCAGTAAAATGAGGTGAACGCCTAATATGGTGCTTCTCCTAAAGGTGTTATTACCGACAGTTAAAACTGTGAGAGTTCTTGAGGTTCACTCTTTAACGGAAAAATACTTCCAGTATTGGGAAACATCTGGTTGCTAAAAATTAATGTTCATATAATGATGATGGTTCTTCTATCGGCCAACTTGTGGCTGGTAAGATATATATATATATATATATATATATATCTATATATATATATATATATATATATATATATATATATATATATATATATATATATATATATATATATATATATATATGGGTTTTGTAAATCCAGTTATTCAAAAACCAAATTTATTGTCCTCCAATACTCTCTGGCGTGTGCCCGTTCACAAATGAAATTTGTGACGCACAGCCAAGAGAAGGAGAAAATAACAAATCCAAAAAAGGAACCAGAAAAACAAGAAAACCGATGGCCGCTCTTGTGATCAGGTCTGCGAAGAATACAAGAAACATTTATATAAAAAATATGCTAATCCTATATGACACACACAGACGAGGACAAGACGATCTCTTCTCCACTCCGTCAGTCCTGATTAAATTTAAAAGGCACATGGTGTTTCCTTACTCCTATCAGTTAGCAAATTCCGCTGGCGGCTGAGTTCAGACGGGTCTGAGTTATGTTAGCTTGCCAGCCCCTGCTCGCCGGCGTCAGCGTACAATGAAAATTATTATTTAATCTCTCCATACGCGCTACCTAAACAATGATCGCCTGTCATTAAGTAGTTATTAATTGTCGGCATCTGTTGGCTTTGCCGTATATGATTAAAATAACACTGACAAACAACATTTTTCTTTCTTATATAAGAATACGTGTTCTTAGGTCAGTTTCTTGCGCTGATTTCAAATCTGAAATCCCTTTATCTCTATCACATCGGGTTCTTAAGATATTTGTGAATAAATATATTTTTGGGAAACCGTTATTTGCTCCGTTTCATTTATACTATACAACTTATTAAAAATTAATAAAAAGCAACATAATTCTACTTTTTATACTGCTAAAAGATGCATGACATATGTTACGCGATTTTTCAAATAGTTACTGTATTTTGAAATAATTCTGAGCGAAATATGGCTTCTAGAAGTTGTAGAAATTCGGCTGATCTGTTCTGTTAAGTGTGCGGATATTTTACCGATCGTGTTGACCAGAAAAACTTTACACCATTACTAAAGAAAGCATATGAACTTTATTTCGATTCGAAAGTTGATGATGCAAATAAATCTTGGAAGCGAAATGCAGTTTGTTCGATACATTGGCAGGTTGGTTACGAAAATCGCCGAAGCATAAGTCGATGCCTTTTGGAGTGCCAGTAATATGGCGTGAACCGACAAATCACGCTACTGATTGTTACTTCTGCTTGACAAAATATCCATGGTTTCACTTTTAAAACTAGAAAGTCTGTGGTTTATCCAAATATTGAATCGGTTTCGAAACCAGTGCCTCATGATCCAATCACGTGTCCGAGCCCAGTACCACCAGAACAATATCTGATAGTTTACCTGCTTTAGAAACTAATTCTGACTCGGATTATATACCGGTGAATGATGGTGTTCACTTAATTAACCATTCAGAACTTTCAGATCTAATACGTGATCTCGCTCTTACCAAAGGACAAGCGGAATTACTCGGTTCGCGACTCAAAGAATGGAATCTTTTAGCGCCCAATACTCCAATATCTAAATTTCGTCATAGACACAGAGAACTTGTTCAATACTTTGAGATGGATGATGACATTTGCTATTGCAAAGATGTAAACGGTCTAATGGTGCACCTCGGTCATGAGCACATAGTCAACGAATGGCGACTTTTTATTGACTCTTCCAAGACTAGTCTAAAAAGCCGTGTTATTGCATAACGGAAATTTATTTTCATCAATTCCAGTCGCCTACTCTGTTCATATCAAAGAAACTTATGACAATATGGCTATATGTTTGGATAAAATAAAGTACAATGACTACCAATGGCGGATTTGTGGAGACCTAAAGGTCATTGCAATTCTGACGGGCATGCAGACTGGGTATACTAAATTTTGTTGCTTCCTATGTGAATGGGACAGCCGCAACAGACAGGAACATTATGCAAGAAAGGTGTGGCCTATCAGGAATCGTATGCAGCTCGGGCATAAAAATGTAATACACGAGCCATTAGTTAACAAAGACAGCTTCATTTTACCACTGTTACATATAAAGTTGGGGCTCATGAATAATTTTGTAAAAGCGTTAAATAAAACGAGCAAAGCTTTCACTTATCTTCGAGAAAAGTTTCCGCAAGTTAGCGATGCAAAGATAAAGGAAGGTATCTTTGTAAAACCTCAGATTAGGAAAGTTATTGCAGACAAACAATTCGAAACTTGTTACATGGTAGTGAACTTCGCGCATGGATGGCATTCAAATCGATCGTCGATAACTTTCTGGGAAATCACAAATCTGTCGACTATGTGCATATTGTTAAGCAGTGCATAGATGCATATAGAATTATGGGCTGTAACATGTCCCTCAAAATCCATTTGCTCGATTCGCATCTTGACTTTTTCCCTGACAACCTTGGCGAAGTCAGCGATGAACAGGGAGAACGATTCCATCAAGTTATCGCCGTAATGGAGTCACGTTATCAAGGACGGTGGAGTGTGACCATACTTGCCGATTATTGTTGGATGCTTCAACGCGATGTACCACATGCCATTCACCGACGAAAGTCGACTGCAAAGAAATTCAAGCCTACATAACTGTTATACTTCTTGTACGAATGATGTTGTAATACTGTATGCGTTGTTAAAAAACTTCAATTGCATATTTCTAGAGATCCCGACCTGATAGAGAAAAACGGTTTGCAGATTTAAAAACAGCGCATTAAAATTGACCAGAAAAACATATAAATGTTAGAGAAAGAAAAAAAAAGTTTTTTTTTTGTTAGCCAGTGTAATAGACACCATAACAAATATGCACAAATGAAATATAACGTTGTATTCTTTCCTACACTATCAGTTTACTGTCTATACGAGTGGCGTGATTTAACATTTTAATAGAATATCTGGTAGGAAATCACTACGCGTTAAATTATTTCATTCGTTTTACTAGCGAGAAAATCGAAGTGAAGACTAAATGTTAAAAGCTATCACTTCTTAAAAACATAAGCACTATTATCCTTTACCAGAAAATTTAGAAATGAAATCTCCACGAGAACTAGTAACAAATCCACAAAAGGAAGTAGTTTAAGGATGCATGCTAGATACTTCCGAATTCTGACTGACACTGACAATGGGGTTAAGAAAACGACAGTATATATATATATATATATATATATATATATATATATATATATCTTCTTCTTCGATCCTTAACCACCGACCGTCAAAGCAGTCAGTGGCCATCACGCCTAGTGGCGTCTTGTAGGGCAACAACAAATTGATTCCACTTTACACGGTCGGTGGCCATCCTTCGTACAGTGCCCCAACTCTAGTTCATTCTTTGCATCTCAGCCTCCACAGTCCTCCGCCAAGTTGTTTTTGGTCGGCCTCTCTTTCGCTTTCCTTCAGGGGTCCAAAGCATAGCTGTTCCCGTGATGGCATTGGGGTCTCCCTTGAGGACATGACCAACCTAGCTCCAGCGTCTGCCAGCTATGATGGTGTGCATGTCCTCTTGCTCGCTACGAGTAAGCAGATCTTGGTTGGTGATGGTATTCGGCCAAAAGATGCGGTGAATTTTTCTTAGGCATGTTGTGTGAAAAGAGGACAATTTTGACATTTCCTTCTCTGTGACTCTCCAGCATTCCGCACCATAGAGAAGCACAGAAAGCACGCAACTCTGGTATAATCTTAATTTTGTGCTTGTGCTGTATTGGGAGGACTTCCAGATGTTATTTAGGCTAAAGAAGGCCTATATATATATATATATATATATATATATATATATATATATATATATATATATATATATATATATATATATATATATATATATATATATATATATATATATATATATATATATATATATATATATATATATATATATATATATATATATATATATATATATATATATATATATATATATATATATATATATATATATATATATATATATATATATATATACTCGTATCATTAGGATTCTCTGATCTCTGAATGCATTAATTTTGCGTTCCGGTGCTACCCACAAGTCACAAGCTAAGCGTATCAAGATAAAAGGCTTTACGGTCGGTCTTCGTCGAGATGTTCGACCGTCATCAAAAGACTTACTGTTCCCCAATGGGTTTCTCTGTACGAATGCCCGCTTCTGAAGATTAAAGAGCCCAGGGGTTTCTAACTTCCCCTGAGTACGAAACTTCAAAGGGTCTGTGTTTTTGACTCTCTCAAGCTGCTTGCCTGTATGAGAAGTATTGTGATTCACAGATGAGCTTTGCGTGAGTGGATGAGGTAAACACAGCCTGATTTGCTTCCCTATTATGACTGACAGGTCACGCAGTTTGTAAACATTGCATTAGCTCGTATTAAACCAAAGAGGCGGGACAAGAGAGTTAGCTGCAGAAATAGACAGTGGGTATTGATACATGGTTTAGCTAACAAATCAGAGGGCAGCTATAAGGTTGCAACAGGCTGTCGGATTACTGTAGACTCTTTTTCCATTACACGTCACATTGACAGAAGTGGGTTGTTGCCATATGCTACTCCGTTCATTTCTGTAGGTTGGGCAAAGCTGCAGCAGGTGCTCGGCTGTCATCGGGCTGGTGTCGCAGGTGCAGAGATCTGTTGCACCAATTTTGTACTTGTGGTATATAAGGTATCTCAGTCTGAGGTTTCAGGTTTTTGTGATGCCCTGAAAATCGTCCTTTCTGATCTCCTTTTGTTGCTTATTTTCGTGAAATAGCTATTGGCTTTACATGCCACTGTTGTTGCCAATAACTTCGTACGACCAATATCATGAGAATTAGCTATGCGCTCTGAGAACTGATTCGACGTTTGCACGCTCACCTGTGCCAGTTTATGTCTTATAAATACTAACCCATGTCGGAATTCTCTAGTCTAGTCTTGTCACGATGTCAACATTTGAGCTTTATCAGCTTTGTGCTTCCGTCTTGCGTACCGGCTTTATATATATCTGGTCCAAGGCACCAGCCTCATGACAGCCGAACATCTGCTCCAGTGCTGCCCAACTTACAGCAGTGAACGTAGTGGCATATGTCAACAACTCACTTCTCTGCATGAAAAACTGTTTGGAGATGTCAGGAACCTTGAGCTGACTACTGCCTTTATTATTCATTAATGTAGAAGTCTGAGGCCGAACGAAGAAGAAGAAGAAGAAGAAGTGTTACAGCCTAGACACCCATAAGTATTGGCGCTAAGGAACACATGCAGAAGTCACACTGGCATATGCAGTTTTTGTGCGAGATGTACTAAATCACTCTTAATATGTGGGTCTTTTGGATTAAATACATTATCATTAACATAATTATACTTTGCGCTCCTAACGGAACTTAGAGCCACCACTGTAGCTGGTCCACTTGCAGGAAGCCTGCACCAAGCATTCACATGCTCCTGCAGCAGTGATGTCTGTGGAAATTTATTTTGCATGATGACGTTGCCAGCTCCATGCATTAGCTCATAATTAGTAGCCTTGTACGACATGCTTGATTGTACAGTAGTCCTATTCTTTCTTTGTCTCTTCAGAGACCCCCCCCCTCCCCCCCCCCCCCCCCCCGGGGCCTACACGGGGCTAGAATTATTGTGGCAGCGATATATGCTCTAGTTTTGTATATAAGACTATACTATAATAAACAATATAGATACATAGATAGACAGACAGACAGGCAGACAGACAGGCAGGCAGGCAGGCAGACAGACCGATAGATATATAGATAGACAATAGAATGAATGTGTGGTGGCTTATAGGATGTGAGTGCAAAAGAGCTACGTAGCTGGTAATTGTATGATCAGGCACACTCGTCGGCAGCTCACGTACAATGAGAACAACAAACCCGTCCACAGTCAATTGAACATAACGATCAAACAGGGCATCATTAAGAATAGATGAAATGGTGACGAATGATAATGGTGGTGGTGAAATAGTGTTGAGTATTTTCAATAGTTTACGGATGACGGGCTTTAATAATTGATCTCTCTCCCTCTCTCGATCTTTCTCTCTGCCAGTCTCTCGTTTATCAGCAGTATACGTAGCTGCTCAGTGAGTTTATATTCTCAAAACGACTTCATAAATTTTGTGTATAATTCAAATTCTCCGTATATTTAAAGATTCTGTAAAGCAATCGGAGCGAAGGATTCATGCTTTCGAGCATAAATGTTATAGAAGAATTTTGCGCATTTGCTATAAAGAGCACAAAACAAATGTTTATGTTAGAGAGAAGATAAACACCTATGCAGGTCACCAAGAACCACTTTTGTCAGTAGTGAAACGTCGAAAGCTTTCCTGGTTTGGGCATGTAACTCGTCATGACTCCCTTTCGAAAACGATCCTCCAGGAAACAGTCGAAGGTAAACTGAGAAGAGGAAGGCAAAGAAAATCCTGGGCTGATAACATCAAAGAATGGGCAGGACACTTTTTTTCTAAACTTGTACGCATTGCTGAGGATAGAGAGCAGTGGAGGACACTGTCTGCTGATGCTTCCACCATGGCACCCCTACGACCCATGACGGGTTACGGGTTGAGATGATGATGAAAGCAATCGATTATATTACATCATATGAAATATAAATAATCAGTTCAGCTGTGATTTATGCAAAATCCTTGGATACTTTGATCCGATCTGACACTTTTTTAAAAGTTTCCGTAACGCTGATAAGTCATAATGCTCACGTCTCGAGCTACATGTGTCCTATCATTTGGAGAAAGGTATCAATCTCTTATTATCCGTTTACACCTGCACAAAATATAGTCATCATAACAAACAATTGTCTCATTTCATGGTAGGTCATACTTGACCACTAAGGAGCGGCATATATACTTTTGCAACACCCATCCATTCGTCATAACATCTAACGGTCAGTTTCTATCAGAAGACACATCCTTACACTGAAGATCAACCTTCAAACTCCTTATCTCCATGCAAACTTCACCGCATAAAGACACGCCGTTCATTCAGCTGAATGCTCCTCAGTGCACAAACCCTTAGCGAAAGGCAGTTATGTTTATGCACCCATAGTATCTCTAAACATATACAACTGATGCTTTCTTTGCATTAACCGTAGTATTCTCAACAACCATGCCAATACCAATGCAATACCTTACTTAAACAAGTCCCTGTGCCCCTGACGACGGCCCTGTGGCTGTAGCTTAGGCAATTTTCTTTATACTTTAGCTTGGTAAGACGTATTACCAATTTTCTTCTTTTCATGCCGTTTAAAAAGTCAAAGATTTTGAATATTTTCAATGATATTGTGACAGTTCTTTAAACCAGGTATAACTGATCCTGAGAGCGAATGCTAGGTTTAGCAAACGACGTATAATCATGTTCCAAATAATGTTATGAAGATTGATGGGTTGGCAGCAAACCGATGGTTGATGTATTCTATCTTTGTTATAAATTATGACGAAACAAACTTCTACTGATAGTAAGCACTGGATGTATTTATTAATGTCCAATGAACGTACCTTACAATAGGCGAACACTGTGCCTCAATATCAAGTAGAATGAACTTCAAAATAGTCTTACACGTTGACACTTATATTGGTCAGGAAGTTGTTCTTTTATACATCTGCCTACTTCTATATTCTTAAGTCTGACCGTTGTTCAAAAATCGATAAGTTCTTCTTTATGTAATTTCCATTATGTTCTTCTGGCTTGGATGCAGTATACTGTCACAAGATGGATTTTGGGGCGACCTCTTCTCGATCTCTTTTTCACTACGGCAGTAATCAGTTACATTTGTTGTACTGATTATTTACGTGCTTTTCATTGGTCAGCACTTTTTTCTATCTCTGTTATGTAGCAGATGTTTGATATTGTCAAAACATTTGACACTCCTTGTTGATGATAATATATCACATTTGCTAGGCGCGGCACAGATTTCCTGAGATTATCGCAGGTAAAACCCATATTGGTCTGCTTAGTTTTCGCGTAGAGTTGTGTGCTCAAGCGACAGATAACAAGATTATTCGTCTGTGCAACACATTTTGGACAGACACGAATGACATAATCGTTTCCTGTCCGACTTTCACGTAGACATTACTTTATCTGAAAGTAATATGTTGTTACATCTGAAACTCATTGTCGGATGAGGTTACATATATGTTGGTGAGGTTGTACACCAGGCATCGGATGTTTTATTGCCATATATTGGAGACGTGACCTTTGCATTACGTGCAAAATTATTCCAGACGGAATATTTTGAAATTACCCCACCCAACAAGCATGTTTGAAATGATTGGAGCCCTGAGTAGCTTCATAACAGATGCGGAGGTAGGACAGGCATTATAACCGGACCGTCGCAGTTTTAATTCACTGTGAGAAATCGCTTGCCAAAGACGACACAACCAGACCTAGTCAGAAGCTAGAATTCAGAATTCCATTTATCAGGCCGGATTTGTGGAAATCATGACAGACTTAAAAAGCCCAGGAAAACCATTTTAAAAAGGAACCGGATTCTGAGGAAACTGAAACATGGAGTCATAGTGGGAATTAAGGTTAAAAATAACTTTTGTCAATTTTAAAGTGAATGTGTTTACATAGACATTTACACTGGTTTGACAAAGTAAATATTCTGCTTAGAATGTACATCATTTTCAAAATATTCCTGACATGGAAAAGTTTTTTACGTAAGACAGAGGTCACCTCTCTCATATATGGCATGAAAATATCCGAACCCTTGTGTACGAACGCACAGACATATCGGTAAACTCACACGACAATGTGTGTAAGATATAACATCTTACTACTATCTAAAGTAATCTTGTCATAACAAGTCGGATATGAAGCGATTAGGCCATCCTTGTCTGTCCAAAATGTGTCACCCAGACAAGTAATCTCTTATCTGTTGCGTACCCTGGCCTTATCAGCAACTAGACAAATACGCTGGCGATTTAGTGTTAAGCTGATGTCTGATGTCGACCGCTGCCGATATTAATCAACATGATTGTCGATAATATTATCTCAGCAGGGATGGGCAGGTAAACAGACAAGACGAAATATACTGAAGGGAGTATAAGAATGAAAATACCAAATATATGCACACATAGCAGAGAAAGAAAGAAAGAAAGTGCGACAATTGAAAGCACGCAATAAAAATCAGTACAAAAATTTAACTGATACTTCCGTAGTGAAACAGATCGAGAAGGGTCGCCCCATTCTGTCACATTCACTAACTACAACATCGTTATCCCAATCTCAGTTATCTCCCTTTATGACATTCATACCATATTATCTTAGAGCTGATTGAGAAATAAAACGGTTATTAATCGCGGCCGATCTATGTATTACATAATTGCAAGGCTTTACACTACACTTACACATACCTAGATTTGTAATGTCA
This sequence comes from Oreohelix idahoensis, assembly GCA_024509875.1. Lineage (NCBI taxonomy): Eukaryota > Metazoa > Mollusca > Gastropoda > Stylommatophora > Oreohelicidae > Oreohelix > Oreohelix idahoensis. Next base: position 830,804 of record JAMPIV010018366.1, on the reverse strand, counting down.
CTATATAAATAATTTAAATCCGAAAAATGAAAATAATGTCATACAATGTGTTGGCGTCACGTTATGGAAACAGCAACAGATGAGCAAGCTTTGCTGCGGGACGGAAAACCGGAGTCCGTGGCTCGTATGACTGCCAGTGGTGAAAGCCGAAATAATTGCTATCTCGGAGCCACCAAGAACTGTGGAGGCAGAGATGCAAAGCATGAACAAGAGTTGGGGTGCCGCACGAAGGATAGCTCCAGATCAAGCAAAGTGAAGACAGTTTGTTGCTACCCTACAGGACCTTACCAGGGATAATGGTCACTGATTGCTGTGTCAGTCAGCAGCCAAGGACCAACGAAGAAGATGTGGTGACATCACTAGTTTAGGCCCATGCACCAGTGGTGTCGGGACTTGCTGATATATAATATAAAGGCGGCCGTGTATCAACATGTTCACGTAGTTGGGGCCGGACTGGCACCATAGCTGAGTCCCTCACACATCTACGTTAAACCAATGCGAGATCTGATATAGAGCTTAATGATCACAATTTCTTGGATTCTTAGCCGATGACTCACAAAGTAGTCAGTAGCCGTTATGCTTGGTGGCGTCATGTATGGCAGCAACAAACTCTCCACTCTGCTGCGTCTGTGGCCATTCTTCATGCGGAGTCCCAACTCTGATTCATGTTTATCATCTCGGCCTCCACAGTTTTCTGCAAAGTTGTTTTTGGTCTCTTTCACCTTCCTTCTGAGTTCATTAGCATAGCCGTTCTGGTGAGATTTCCCAGTCTGTTCTGAGGACATGGCCAACCTAATTTCAGAGTCTAATTGTTATGATAGTGTACGAGTATATATCTCCCGAGAATCATAAAGTGTTATATATATTCTGCATTTCTGTATGGTGCTGAAACATGGACGATGAATAAGCATTTGGAAGAAAGAATTGAGGCTCTTGAAATGTGGATATATAGAAGAATGGGGCGTACCTCATGGAAAAAGATGAAAACAAATAAAGAGGTCCTAGAAAATCTAGGTATGAAAAGAGAACTAATGAGGGAAATCAAGGTTCGGCAGCTAAAATACGTTGGCCACATAAAAAGGCATAACACCTTGCAGAAGACCATAACAGAGGGGAGAGCTGAAGGCAAAGGTGCAAGGGGAAGACAGCGCTATAAGTGGGAAGATAACATCAAGAGATGGACAAGAAAGAGTCTATCAGAGTGCACCACCAAGACAAGAGAAGAAGACGTTGGAGATCCATTACAGCCAACCTTCGTTGTGGAGATGGCAACTGATGATGATATATCCCCTTGATTGCTCCAGGAAAACACTTCTTCGTTACTGATGGTGTTGGGTCAGAAAATTGGGACAATTCTGAAACATTTTTAGGGAAGTTGGTCCCTCACCAAAGCGCAAAAAAAAAAAAATTTAAAAGAAGATCCAACTCTTCAAACAAGATGTCTGACAGAAGTGGCAGATATCAGAAAATAGAATGAGGAAAACAAATGAAAATGAGGAGCAAAATTGTAAGGTCTTAGAAACATGACGCCCCAGGAAAAGATAGACGATATCTGAAAAATCCTTTGTGAATAAGGTCTTTGTGAATATGTTTGTATGCCAGCACATTTTTCTCAGTGACTCAAATTACATCAACACATTTTTCTCAGTGACTCAAATTACATCAGCACATTTTTCTCAGTGACTCAAGTTACATCAGCACATTTTTCTCAGTGACTCAAGTTACATCTCCACATGAGGTTAAGCGGTACATGTGGAAGGAAAGACCAGACTACCGTTTTTATAAATTGATTGCTGTAGTATTCACTGCAAGTTTACGAGAAAACAACTCTTCAGTACATAGATACCACCCGCAAGTTTACGAAGCACAGGATGTGATAGCATTACATGAACTGGTCTAGACACGGGGAAACACACAAGTAAATGCAAACTGGCTTCACCCTTCCCAGAATCTTTTCAACCCAGTCTGCTATCAGTCAGGGCAGACGGAAAATCTATCTTTATAAGCATAGTAATATGAACTCCCAAAGTTTGGCTCCATCTTGGTCCCTGCAAGACGCTAGGACAATGTTGGTCTGATCTCGACCGTCTAATCAAATTAAAGGCGCTCGATGAACTGCAGGCGGAAATAACGCATTCCTACAAGTTTTACATTTCCTTTTGCGAATCTCTTGATATATAGCCAGCCATGAGTTCTTAAGTTCGATTTTATCGTCTGGCGCAGTTGGAAGATTCTAGGAAATTCGTGGTCTTTCGGGTAATTTGTGCTATTTTTGTGTGCATGATCGTTCAAATTTTTTATAACGAAAGTGCATTAGTTTCGTGTCTTTACATAATGTATAGTGTATTTCTAATATCTTTATAGCTTTATTACGTCAGTATTCACATCTTTATAGCGTGAGTACCCCAGCATCGAAGCCTATATAAAAAGTGGCTCAGGATTCATGTCTTTATATCGTCTCACTTATCACGACTATATCGAAGGTGTTGCATCCCAATATTCATGACTTTATAGAGTGAGTGTTTCAGTATTCATATATTTATAGAGAAAGGTCCGCACTATTAATGTCTTTATAGTATGAACACCTCAGTGCTCATGTCTTTATAGCGTGAATAATTCAGCATTCATGTATTTTTAGTGTGAATACCTTAGTTTTGTATTTTCATGCCGTTTATTGCGGATTTTGTTGATTGACTTCTTCTTATACACATTAACAAGTGCGGCTATATCATTTTTTTCTGTAGTGTAGGCCTAATCTGATTTTCTGGCGCAGGAAAAAATCATCATGACCGTTTGTGTCACATGATTCTCTCCCCTGATCTGCAGTGATGATCCAAAAATAGTCAAAATTTAGAGTATACAGTGAGGGTCTTTAAAGGTATCTACCTTCGCTCAAGATTACTCTTGGCAGATTTGTAAATAGAAGGATGGTGGTTCTTTTTTAGTGAGTTTTCATAGGATAATTCAGAAATCAAGCACACCTCTGAATTTATCAAGGTTATCGTGAACTTTGCATCTGCCCGCACCTTCTATGAAAATAAAGATATATTAGCTCATTTCTGAGCCCCCAACTGAATTATTCAGTAAAATATTACTTAAGTAGCTCTGTTGTATTTATATCTAAGATCACTGATTCATACGTGTGCACCTCTCTCTGTAATAATTAAATCAACAATTAATTTGTAAATACATATAATAAATTTAACAATCAATTATTGTTTTACATAAGTAAATAAATAAGTGATGTGAGGGAATTTACACAATAGAGTTTTTCTTCATCGAAAACTGGTGAGGGTATTTTAAATTGGTGGTGACAATTATTTTGCTTTGGCCAGATTAAAATTACTTAACTGGCCTGATGTTGAAATGGCTTGCTGACTGCTCCGTAATCGTCGACTTCTGTGGTGATTGCACGTCCCAGGCGTAGTTGAAAGATTACCAGCTCCTAACGTCAAGAGAAGGATCTTCACAACCCGTCAAAGACAGGCATCTAGCGTAGACCACAAGCTCTTGATTCGCAGACTCGTATCAAGCTGGTATCACACACTGTTACGGGACTGACACCAGATGTTACGGGGTGTGCACTGTCTTCTGATATTATGGGAATCTGTTGTTAGTTATCCCTACCAGATACAGCCCCGTTGGACGTGAGTTATTGGGTTGCTTGTCAGTAATTCTTTAGGTATTATATTCATCTCTACCATTTCGGCTTATAGTTCAATTGCAGATTTAGAGCCGTTATTGTGTGATTCAATTATTATTATTTAATTCAGTGTCGTTCATTACTTCATATTAATTATCCAGCAGTGTGTATTAGTTTTATGATTAATCTTGTAGATAAATGTGATAGTCTGGACTGACCTTGCAAGGGTTACATCAACAGTCACAGCACATGGTTGAACTTGAATAATTCAGGCAATTAAGACAAGTTCCATTGACGACTGAATATTTAATACATGTCCTTTTTCCCAAATGAATACAGAACGTTTGCACACAATTAATACTTGGCATTAAACATAGTTCTAGGATCTACTCAATGTTCATGCTACAGACATTGCACGTCTGAGTTAACCGTTAATTCTATAGTGTTTTAGCGTCTGCAACCAACTCTTTCCAATCCGTCTCTTGGAATTATTATCACTTATTAATACTCGTGATATCCTTATTTAATATCCATATATTCCGTCTATGTCTACTTATTCAATACTTTGGCTTTCCTAGCCAGGCTTTAACTGCCATATACATAACTTCACTTGCGAACGTATCCTCCGATATTCGCGATTATACTTTGGACTCTCTGGTCCTATACATTTGACTTGATTGCTTTTCCAGCATGATCTATACGGATTTACGCTATTTATAATTCACAATGGGTATACCATTTAATATACATATCCTTAATCAGGGGCCATGCCACACATTTTATACACAATCCATAAGTGGCTCTGCCACACTTTTGAAACACTGCCGGACGGCGCTACGGCCACACATAGACTGCGGTTACTAGGCTTGACGCGTCATACATCGATTTGCGCGATTTCCCAGTACTCATTCAGCTGAGGTGGTTCGTGGTGCAACCATGCGAATGTTTGCAACCATCCACATGCCTGCAACCCCGAAACAATCCTCAACACACACCTGTAAAACAAAATGGTATCACCAACATGTACCACAATTTTTAGAAGATAGAAATGTCTCCGCTAAGTATTGGTTTCCTGACACTAGTCAGGCGCCTTCCCGCTGTCACTTCCAGAGCCCCTTTTTTCTCAGTAATTGTCACATAATTTTTGGGTCGATCTCTCCGGCCGTATTCAGTTCCATTTGTTGTGTGTCCTGTTACGTGAAATTTAAGTGGTCGGCACATTTCTTTCTCTGCCATCAGGCAGATATTAGCTATTTTCTAATCAATTTGTGACGGTATTGCCTCACCTGCTTTGCAGTAGTGGTCCAACAGTGGCCATAACTCAAGAGTATCTTATATGGGCTTCAAAGGTGTCTACCTTCGCGCAAGATTGATCTTGGCAGAGATGTAGATAGAAGGATAAGACTATTACAAAGGGAGTCTTCACAAGATATTCAGAATAAGCGAGAACAATACTGCTTTGGCTGAGTATGTTAACTCTGTAATTCTGCCGACGCTTTTGTGAAGGATTTAAGCACTTATTACTTTCAGCTCGTTTAAGCACCCACCCCTGACTAACTCAAAAGAATTCTATTATTCTAGTACAGCTCTGTTTAGAGTGTGTGTAGTCATTTGACTGAGACAAACATGCAGTAACTTTAAAAGAATTAAATCGAAGTTAAATTTGTAACATTACAAATAACAAAATTTAATAATCTCTTTACGTTTTAACAATTGGAAATAATTTGAATAGTTATGGATTAAGAAAAGTTATCATCACAGTCTTTAGGGAATGTGAGATATTACAAGAAGTTCAAGTGGCAGCATAGATTTGAACTTAGCTGCCAATGACGGTTCTGCTCCTTCTTATGGGTTGGTTTTTTTTCACTCTGCTCGCGCTCGTCTCTGATCAAGGTTGTCGGGGGTAGCTCGTTTAACAGAAATGTCAAGGAGAGTCTACCACGTGGGTCTTTCGTCTTAAAGCTTAGGCCACGGTTCCCTTCTTGTTCCAGATATAGTACTTTCTTGGGTACCACCAATAACTACGGTAAAAGAATAGAACGAAACGCTTTTCTGAGTATGGCGTTTTCCACCCCATAGTTATGGGTTCCTATCTTCCCATACCACCATCCCAATTACTCAGACTTTACCCTCGATGAGAACTAAATTTAATCCCTCGGGATAAAACTTTCTTTACATTTAAATAGAATAGGTTTCAAAGTTACTTGATATTCAAATGAAAAGGTTAATAATACAGATAGAGTCTGTTTACATATACATCTCCACTGATTGAAAAGTGTTCACAATATAAATTGAATATTTTTTCATTTATGTTTTACACTGATTGAAAAGTTTGAAACTTCCATTACGTTCAAATGAATATTTTTACACAGACATTTACACTGTTTTAAGCTTGAAATCTTACATTCATTTTAAAGTGACTATGTTTATAGGGGCATTTACACTGCTTTGAAAATGTAAGTATTATATTTAGAATGTACATCATTTCTTTCATCTTTCCCTCCCCGCTCCATAGGGAACCAGGAACTACTTTATGCTTTTAGTTCTCTTTACGAAACTATCAATAAAGCAATCACCAGCCCGTGCAGTGGTGGGTCATGAACTAATCATTCTAGATACTGAGGTTGCCTGCCTCAAATGACTTGGGCACTCGGTAGCAATTTTCACACATTAAAATTGACATCGTAATATATATATATATATATATATATATATATATATATATATATATATATATATATATATATATATATATATATATATATATATATATATATATATATATATATATATATATATAATGTTAGTTCACATGTTAGTAATGAAATATAGAATGAAAAATGCACTTCTTACGCCAATCTTGGCTACAGACTTGCTGCTCAGATGAATAAAGAGATGAGTCGGTCTCTTACACGCGTCTAGGGTGTCTTTATTTTGATAATAGATTACTGATTCCATGTGTGTCTTCAGTTTCCTAGTCCCGGTGTTCCTTTTTAAAATGTAGAGATTTCCTGTGCTTTTTAAGTCTTATTTGGTTCTCCAATAAAAGGTCTGGTTAAAAAAAGGAATTATGAAACTAGTCTTCACTCTCACAAGGTCTGATGTTGTCTTGGCGAGCTTGAAATTCACAGTGAAATAAAACTGCGAAATGGTCAGACTATATTCCTATCTTCCCACGCATTGTTGTTATGAATCTAATCAGAATGATCCATTCATTTCAAATCATGCAGATAGGGTGTGGTATTTTCAAAATAGTCCCCCGTGCTTGTAAAGGTCACATATTACCATATATGGACATCTGGTGCCTTGGATACACTCTCACAGGCAGATCGGTAGACACACATGACAACATGGGTAAGCTGTAATACTTATTACTTTATTAGAAAGTAATATTGTCATAACAAGTCGGCCCGGAAGCGATTATGTCACTGATAACTCTCTTCTTTTTTCTTCTTGATCGTAACTGTGTATTCTCCTCACGCAAACCAGTGATGGAGGCTCCAGGGGGAGCAAAGGTCAACTCAACCGACGCAGGATTATGCAAATATGGAGTGTGAGTGTGAAGTGTGAGTTAGGCGAATGGTGGACTGTTCGTGTGTTGACCCGTATAAGGCCCTCATTCACTCATTACGTTATGTCACCAATGCAGACCACTGTAGTCGTTTCAATAGTTTAATTGGACGCACACACTTGACAGATTGGGTACAGTTACAGGAACATGAGTCGACATAGACAGCATAATATTGATCAATGGACTACCGTCCTAAATTAGCATTCATGAAGAATAATCTTGCAATGGAACATCTGTAAACACCAAGATCTCCATTGTTTATAAATACAGTCAGTAGACCTTACTGACCGAGCTTGTCAATTAAGCAATACTGTTCAAACTTGACTCCTAAACAGGATCTCTTTCTAGCGAAGATTCCTTTAGGTACATTACAGCAAATCTCTGTGAAGATAATGTTAATTTCTTTATAATAGTGATCTCTCAATCATCACCTGATAATAAGGAAGTTTTCCCGTTCTCTGCTAATGATTTACAATAAGTAGAATTCCAAAATCAATCGAATTCCACAATGGCTGCTGATTCCCGGTTGAGCATCACTCACTATACGGGTGTATAGCCAAATCTTCAATCGAAGCTTTGTTCATCAACAATAAATGATTCTACAAGGATCAGCATATTCTGTCCTCATAGTTGCTGCATATAAACATATTTAGTGCTGCTAGAGAATATGTCGTCCCGACATATTCATAGGTAAGTTCATGTAAACGTCTGCCCATCTTAAGCCTAGGAATGAACGAAGTCAGCAAAAGTACGTTTTTATCTGGACATAAGAAATACACTAGCAAGCACAAAAACGCTCTCCCGGCGTTATAGAATCACAACTGGGGAACTCATGGACTAAACGATCCTGGAAGAAACTATCTTCGTCCCCAGAATAACTTAAAGAGATCACAAACTCTTGGGCATCTCTCCGACATGACTTCCTGCCCTAGGCCTAGACAACCGAAGAACCCCCTCACCTCTCTTCATCCGCCGAAAACACCTGACCCCCTTCAGTACAGTACAAGAACAAATAGTTCCACTTAAACATACTAAGATATCAAGATATAAGACATACTCGTCCTACATAGACAAGCACTACACATAGATTCGGACCATAGACATTCTGAAGCAAGAACAATCTATTCCTAACCAAACACAGAATAGATTCAAGTAAGTCTAAATTCCTCCGCCGAGTTCTATTTTTAAGAACGCTACAAAGAGCGATAACTCACATAATGACTACTTATTGCCCAAACTGAGTTTCGTCCCTCAAGACCAAAACATGCATTCAAAGATGAATATATCTTCATCAGACAATTAAAACATTTTACAAGGTATGCGTAATCCGTGCACCAAAAAATATGTGCGCAACAGATTACCACACCCCCCGGGAAAAAAAATGAAAAATTTTTTTTTTTCATCTGAGAGCAACATACAATAGGCTCCCAACGCATAAATACTGCGCAGATGCGATATATCTGGAATTATTTAAGCCAGATTAATGCAAAATCTCAATCCCTCAGAGAAAGCATTTCTCTTAAGCATAAGTGTTTCCAGGGAGGTGTCACCAACGCATACTACTATACAATGATACAATGCATATAACAATTTAAGTTTAAGCATTCCAAGTACATGATTGACAAAAAGAAAAGTCATCAACGAGTAATGGTGACTATATATCAATGAACGTAGTGTCATTACGAATTACAATGTGTATCTATTTTGATATAGAAAAGAAAAATCTGTTGTCGAGTTGGAAGTGTTAAGACGTCCAGTACTCAACAGCTAAGTGGAATCATGTGGGCATCTAGACAGAATGTCTGCCATCACATTATCTAATCCACGGATAGCTCGTACCGAAAAATGAAAAGGTTGAAGAGCAATTGCATATCGAGTAGACCTCGAACTCTTCAAATTTTTACTCTGGATAGCTGTAGAGCTTTCTGATTGGTTTCTACTATAAAATGTGCGCCTAGAAGGAATCTTTGTAATTTGAGAATTGACCATACCATAGCCAACAGTTCACGGTCTAAAACCGAATAATTCCTTTCTGCAGCATTAAGCTTTCTGGAAATATACATTACAGGATGCAGAGTTCCAGAGTAATCTTGCATTAGTGCCGCTCCAATCCCAGTGGATGAAGCGTCACTACGAAGAACAAATGTCTTATCTTTAGTAGGCAACACTAAAATAGGTGCAGTGGAAAACATAGTTTTAATCTTATCCAAAGAGGATTGACATTCTTGAGTCCAATGGACTATATTAGGAGACCCTTTCTTTAGCAAGGTAGAAAGAGGTGCCATGATTGAGGACAGATTCGGAATGAATCGTCCATAGAATTGTATAAGACCTAAGAGACTTCGCACTTGCTTTTTAGTCTTAGGAATAGAAATGTTAAGTATTTTACTTGTATTATGGTCCTCTGTTTTTAGGAAACCATGGCCGACCCGGTGACCTAAAAAAGAAATTTCACTAAAACCAATGCAGGCTTTAGATGGTTTCGCTGTCAGGTTATACTCGCGTAGAGTAGATAGCAATTCAACTAACCCTGAATAGTGATCTTCCCAAGTATTGCTGAAAAGACAGATGTCGTCTATGTAGGCAATGACATCTGACCGATAGGATAGAATTCTACGCATCATGCATACGAATGTAGCTGGTGCGTTCATAAGGCCGAAAGGCATAAAATTCCATTGAAAAAGGCCTTTAGGTGTAGAAAAAGCAGTAAAAGGTTTGGCGCGTTCAGATAGAGGAACTTGCCAATATCCTTTAGACAAATCTAGTTTAGTGAAAAAATGCGATTTAGAAAGCTTAGTAAGTAGCTCTTCTAGTAAAGGCATAGGTTTAGCATCAAACTTCGTGACTTGATTCAATTTGCGATAGTCAACGCAAAGACGTATGTTATTGTCTTTTTTACGGACAATAACCATCGGCGAAGAATACGCAGAAGTGGATGGTTCAATTACTTTTAAATCTATCATCTCATCCAACTCCTTTGCAACCTGTGCTTGAAAATGTATAGGAATAGGATAAGGTCTGACTCTAATAGGATTATGGTCAGTTAGAATAATGTCATGTTCAATGACGTGAGTTTGTCCAGGAATGTCAGTAAGGACATCCTGAAATGTTTGTAACATAGCCGAAACTTGTCGCTGTTCTCCTAGAGATAAATCGGGAGAAACAGTAACATTTTTCCATGATTCACTAGAATGAAGTGGAATCATCGGAAGCGGAAGATTAACATACGAAAAACTTGTTTCCTCATCCTGTATTACAGACAGTGACGAGTAATGACCATGTTGGACAGGTGAATCGTCCGTTGCCTGGAAAATAGGCTGTAAATAATCCAGACGTTCATGGAATTCCGTAAGCATATTGATGTGGAAGGTTTTACGCTTCCCATCAATATCGACAATGTAGTTGATAAAGGTGGATTTGAGCTGAAATGATAACTTGCCACCCCTATCGACACCTGGTATTAAAGTGCAAGATGTAGGTGTCTTCTCTGATTTCGAATGTTGCTGTGTGTGTTGCAGTAGAACAGTTCACAGGGTACACCACAGGCAACATGACGTGTAGAGTCATAGAAATGGTAACTTCGCTTTAGTTTTATACCATTTATTGCACGCCACAAAACAGTCATGATATTTATGTCATCATCAGCATAGTATAACGAATGCAGCATTCAAAATCATATTAACTGATAGTCATGTAGGATTCAATACTCAATAGTTGTATTGTAAACAGATATCATAAAGTTCTGGTTCGTGAAGCTGTATAAATAATATATATAACTTCTGCAACAGTGTCAGCTGCAGATCTTCAATGTTCATAGACAATAATAAATGCTCCCTTTCTGATGCTAGCAGATCAGATGTATACAATAAGTCCGTTTACTGTCTGCACGTGAATAGCATACTGGGCATACAGGTCATACCGACCTTTATAACGTTTCTAAGTCTAACCATCTGACTTGGACGTGATCTCTGATATAACGAAACCTGGAACACAGACAATAGTCTTGTTGGTCTAGAGCGACCCATATATATAACTAGTTCAGGTATAAAGATACCGGTGACTTAATCCTAGTCAAAGTACCTCTCCATTTTGAATCACACAGGCGAGCAGAGAGCGACAAAATGACGAACTTCTAGATGATAGCATAAAGTTCGATACAAGAGGAATTACCTTATTTCGGAAAATCAACCATGAACATATGCCTCCAGGCAGGCTTGAATAATACTGGGAAATAGTCTAGTTAGCTAACTAACTCACAAAGACAATGTATTTCCCTCAGAAAATCACAAGACGCAGGTTGCGTCTGCTCGCTACTCAGACCATTTCTAAACTGCCCAGCTGGGCGGAACACACAGAACGAACTCCCAGTTTTTGACATGCGCAGAACTCATCTACGTGAGTATCAATTCACACAAAGCAATTATAAGAACATTCGAGATAAAAGTCTTACACAGTCGCGCCTTTTATGGTCGTGAACAGAAGCGTTAAGACATGTTTCAGACATCTGCAACAGTTGACTGATACTACCAAATAAGGAGATATGGTCACGCTTCGTTCAAGAAATTATAGACCGAACGTGTCTCTATACAAGAGAAGGCAAACTCCTAAAAAATTGTAGTCTCAATAACTCGGGTCATGTCCCTTTGACTGTAAAAAACATAATACACATTTCAGTCAAAAAAATGATCATACATACGAAAAATGATCATACAAAGACTTTGGAAAAAAGTAATTATTTGTGCGTAACAGATACCCGCACCCTAACGGGAAACTAAAAATGGAATACATTTTTTTTTTAAATCCTGGGCCGGTGAAAAATAGTAAAAAGCTACCTAACGCCACGTAAATGCAGCGGTGTCATATAACCTAATAGTTGTTGAAATAGGCTCACACACTCTTGGAGCACGAAACTTTGAGACATATCCCGGTCCTTAGACCCACGGCCAATTTGTCATACAACACTGGCACACGAATAGAGATGGTTTATCGATGCTAAAAACTGGGAGTGGAATCAAATAGGACCCCATACCACGTCCCATTGAAGGGGAGCTGTCCAAAGAATCCTCGACATACACTCACTCGAAAATAGGGTGTCCCCCACCATCTCTATAGGCATACAACTACACGGTGAAAATGCCCTCTGAGTGGGGGACAAGAGTTAACCTCTCCACAGGAAACTGTCTGGTTGTGGCGTTTCCACACAACCCCATTCCACATTGGTTACAAACATATTTAGGAAGTCTTTAAACACTTCATTCCCTAGCAGTATCGATATTGAGACTACCTTTTACGTCCTTGGGTCATTAGTGATACCAAGCAGTTCCTTTTTTAGTCACGTTTTATCAATTCTGTTCGTCACCAGTAACGATGCCAGTGGTCTCAGATTAGGGGGTGCCCCTTTGTGCGTTACATCACTCTCTACACCATTCCAAACACAGCCAACATACCAGCTTTAGCCAAAGATCTCATACATGCCCGTACAATGTATATGCCGATCCAAGTGCGTCAATTAACTTGTGAATAGTAACCAGATTCCTCTGCTTGTATTTCGCATCTTTCCCCTGACATGTTCCACAAAAATCACAATCATGAATGAATAACCGCCAATTGTTGATAAATTGTTTGTCATTCATTATCAACACCTCCTTACAATAGTCCACTCCATGTTCAGAGAAACCCCCCACCCGTCCCAGCAACCGGCCCGCTCGCTGGTTAGACCCCTTAGGGACAAGAGGCAACATTCGACCTGCACCATTCTTATTACACCCACGTATGCACCTCCCCTTGAGAAGCGACATCAGGTAATGCCATGAGAGTACCACCCGCCCCCAGTTCAATCTGTGGGTTGTTCGCACGAGAAAAGATCCAGGGTTCGAAGATCTACCCCCCCACTCGACGTACGCACTGTTTTTACAACTGTCACTAGATGTTCTAGTAAACACCATCCCTTAGAAGACATGTCAACATGCATACCCCAACAACACCATCACACCCACCAGAAATTCCTCAATATTTGCCCTACAAACATCCTTTAGTATACAATATCTAGAAATTGGCACCACTAGAACAAGTAGCAAAATCGCAAATAGATCAAACGTGCCTGTTATGACAAACGTATACTCAACAAAAACTTTGTTAGATAGGTAGTGATGATTACAAAGGAACGCACAACCCGGGCTGACATGTTGCCAGTGCGAAGACAACAGTGTCTACATATAACCTAAATCTTGCACCATCGCCCGTACACAAGAACATATCACCACGCCAACCGTCATCATAAATTTCATTCACAGGTCAGTATGACATCAGTGAACTTGAGATAGGATGTATCATGTATAATCATCCCATAATTAGACTTATACCCCCCCCCTAGAAGGACGGATGAGCCTGTTAATTATGTACGAAGTGAGCTTAACCAATTGTGCCCACACAACCACACCCCCTCCTTTTCCCACTCCAAAACCACCAACATACCCCAAAAAACACCAAATTACATAACAACCCCACCAAACCATCAACCACCCTTGTTAAACTAAACCAACAATCACAACGGACCCCATTAACCCTCTACCAGCCTACCCAACCCACAATATACACCCCCAAACCAACCCCTAACAAAACCCCTAAACCATAAATACCCAACCATATCCAGCCTAACCACACCCTATTAAGCAACCACTACCAAGCTCAACATGATAACCCCCACCAACCCATCCACCCCTAACCAAATACACCACCATATATCTACACCTCCCCAATAACCTCCAACATCCTATATTGGTCCACAATAAACATAAACCAACTAACCAACATAAAAATATCCTATGACCAAACATTTCTTGCCCCTTTACTCACAAAAGCAATCAAATGTGAAACTTGTAACTCACACTCCCCATCCCCCAAATATCCCAAACCCACAAAATCCCAAAATATTCCACACACCCTCCCAAGCATACCCTTACATAGATTATTCCCATAAACCACCTGTACTATCACCCCCCCCTTCAAATCCCACCCAAGCCGATCCTACAACCCCATACAACTCCGTTACATTCAACATTTCAATTCCTCAAAACTAACATAAAACCCAATCATCCAAAACCCCCCCATCCACCCCCAAACTATTTATATCAAGAAACCTTATACCCTTCAACAAATCCCTAGAGTGTGTACTCAATGCCCCTAAATACCCTCAGGTCCCCTCCCACTCACTCTCACCCTACATACCGTACCACATACACTAACCCCTTCTATTCATCAATACGCCCCTCCCCACTTAACCCATACCAAAAAAAAACATACCATCCCCCTAAATAACACCTAAAACCAACCCCAAACACCCCCAAACCATATCCCCCATCACAACCTACTTCCAAAACTCGTAAACCCACAATCCCAAAAAATCCCAACCGATCAAATATAACTCCAGGGTTTACCCCCCAAACCTTCCCCCCATAAAAATAACCACCCCCCCCCTTTTCCGCCCCAATCACACCCTTTGGAAAAAACACTTAATCTCAACCCACCCAAGTCTACACCCATTAGATCCCTACCCAAACAATCCATAAACAACCCTTACAACTCCCCAAAAACACTCCTACCTTCCCCATACATTTTTCTCAATAACCCACTCCCAAATCATAATCACTCCACCCCCCCCATCAAAAAATAATAAACCAACATGTCAATCCCCATCTTCCAAACAAACCCCCCCCAACCCCCGAACCACCCCAATCTACAACACCCTTCCTCCTCCCTCATCCACCCTCCCACACCCCAAATTAAACAATTAAACCACACCCAGAACCCCAATCCCCTACACCCCAAAAGACCACCAACCCAAACTTACCCCTCCCCCACCATTTTGGCAAACCACTTTAAAACAAACCTACCCCGGACCATATCTCCACACTAAACATATCTGTCAACCCCACCCCACAATACTCCTGACCACAACAAACACCACTCCCCAAGAACAACGCCCCAGTTTCCTACCATCAACCCCCAAACAAAAAATGTCACCCCAACAAGGGTGTGCCGGGAATTTTGTGTTGTTTTACCCCTCCAAATATACGTTGCCCCCACACCCCCACCGACCTAATCATCCAACTCATAACCTCTCGCAATTTTCCCCACCGAATACAGTCTCTTTGCACTAACCTTTGACCCAAAACCGTGACCCCTATATATCAACATTAGCCACACCTCCCCCCAAACCACCCACAGTCCGTCCCCCACATCCAAGCAAATCGAGATATGACCCTAAACACTCGCTAATCACCACAACACCACCTCAAATCTCTTTTCCCCTTCACTTACCAGGTCACATCCAGTAACTCCTCGTAATAAAGATCCACTAATCATCTACAACCCCCTTCCCACTCCATACAACATGTATAGACATTTCCCACAATCCTGACCCAAATAGCTCCAAGTCCTCCTAATTTTCCTACTAACAACATCACCAGATCCTCCTCCACACTTCCATTCGCTTCTCCCCACTTGAACTACAACCCCTCAATCCACAATAAAACCCATTTTACATTTCTCAAATCCACCTCCCCTACTAGCGGACTGTTCTACTCCGCTAATACCCCATGTCTATACTCATCTAAAACATCTTACAATGCCAATACTAATCATATCCAATTGATTCGTACTAACACTTCTGCAACTCAACCCAATCAATTTCTCACAAAGCATATTCCTAATTTAACACCACATCCTTATGTCCACAAACCCAGCGACGGACATTATATAACTACATTCCAAATGTGTCTTCTCCAAGCCCAACGCCATACAACACCCACACGACTTCCTACATACCTACATCAACACCAAAATAGCCCACCGCAACCCAAAAACGCAACACCAACTAAAACATCGGATCGCCTCATACTTCGACAACCCCAACAAATCCCCCAACTACTCTATAGACATATAATTCATCTATCACAAAAAAACCGCTACATCGACCTACCACAGCTCAATCAAATCACACACTCTACCCCCACACGACCTTCCTACATAGTCACGAGCCAAATGCACTAAAAAACACACTATACCGCGGATCGCGCAATCCACTATACATGCGCTGCTTCACAAAGTTAATAACAATTTTCGATACAATAGCAACATCACCATACACCAGTCAGTGATCGGTCTTTGAGCAGTACAACAACGATACCCACAGCGTAAGCCTACTGACCAAAACAAACCCAAGTAAAAGCTTGTCAGAGTCACTATCAGCTATGAACACTATTCGACAACCCGCAGCACGCAGACCATTCAGCTCATAGACTACTAGTGAGTCCCTACCATTCAATAAGAGTAGCTTGACTCATCCTACCCCTGTGACATCAGTGTCTGATCACCACGTTGAACCCGCATGGTTCTGACTATTGGTCAAACGGGAATAACCCAAGCGCTGGAAAATATGCTGGCATCATAAGAGCAGTCTGCGGATAGTCAGCAGTTGAGATGCTCTTGAACCGCTAAACCTCTGGCCAACGTGTGCAGCATATCCAACATGTACAATAAATTGATCGTTCGAATGTAGCCGACTGCTGCTTCCTAAAAATGGGACGATTAATATCTGATTGCCATTTTTTGAAAAGGGCGAAATAGGAATGTCAGCCCAGCTGGGGTAACAAAACCTCATGTCGGGGTTGCTACTAAACTTTGAACTGCACTGACATACCGCAAAAAAAAGGAGCGAACAGTACACCCCCTCTCAAAACTCTTGCTCACAATAGGGCCGGCACACAGGAGGGGGGGGGTAGCGACTCAACTAATACGAGCCATGGTCACGGGGGATAGAATACCCAATGTCAGCACATGCGAACCGCATGAAGACCCCTCACACCCCCCACGACTAACCCTCCTGCGTACCCTCATCAGCCCGATGACAGACTTTGTAATGAGTGGACGTCGTCGATGTCATGTATTACACTGTAGGATCAGGTAAGGTATCGTTCTTCATAGAAATCCAAGATCTGACCGACCACCGAAGATTAGCGACCTACATACTTTTTAATCGCACCCAATGACCCGGCCATTCTTTTCCCACACCCCCAGAATGGATCTACCCAGACCATGGCTAACGCCGACAGCCTGAGTCAGTGTAACCACCAGTACAATCCAGGGACTATCTTGGTCATTACCCGCTTATCATTATTCGCATGAACTGAGGTGATGCCAGATATGTGCCTCTTGAGTGACCACCGCTAGCCTTGCGTACATAGCAAGCAGCTCACAGGCCCCGTTCTCTCGCTTCTTCTAAGTGTATTATGGCAGTAGGATATTTTTCCAACGTGCCACCAAATGTGACACATTTGATGACCTTTCCTGTAGCACAGGATGGATCTACAAGAGATTGCCTAACGCCGACAGTAGTACATCCAGAATCAAACAACACCGAGACTGGATTACTATTTACAAGCCCCTTATGTAATATAAGAGAACCTCTCCCATCATGAGCAACATTAGCAGGAAGAGCGGGCAAAGGATGACCACAGCTTAGAGTACTAACGGTCTTCGGATCAAATAAAGTACTGCATTGGATACATTTATTTGCCCTACCAAAATCAAAAGATGAGCATCCGATAGCATTATGGTCTTTATCATTATTAAATTGCTTATCTGCTCCCTGAGATTCTTGTTGAACAGCGTTTGTCTGTTGATATTTTTTTCTCTTATGTTGCGATCTACCGCGACCATTATTGCCTCTGCAATTATCATTAAAGTCCCTACTGTAATTTTTATCCTGGTTTGAGTTCCAGTTTCCATAACTGTCATTACCATCTCTATGCTGTTGAGAACCTCTATTATCTTGGTATTGAGGTCTCTGCGAAAAATATTTTCCTCTATGCCGATTACCTTTGTGGAAATTTCTAAAGTTAACCGGAGTAGAATAACGTGTAGTATTAGGTTGTCTCCAGTTCTGGGAAGAAGAATCACCCTGGAATTGATTACTATGATTCTGGGCATAATTACGGTTACTCTTTTTATTGAAATTTTGCTGGCTACCCTGAAATTTACGCATAAAATTTGGGCAATAAGGTGCTGCCGAAGCAACTGGCAGACCTTCTTTTACCTTAGAGTTGCTAATGGTTATGTGCGGATGCGCAGTAACATACTGGCTACAGTATTCTTCCATTTCTTTTATGTTTTTAGGCTTACGCTCATGAAGAAAAGAAAGAAAAGCTTCATTAACAGAAGACATGACCTTGTCTCTAAGTAGTAAGTCCATGAGGGCTTCAAATGTACTTTCTGTCTTAGACAACTCAATCAATCGTAAAAAAGTAAGACGTATGCTTGAGATGAATTCAGAGAATTCAACTCCAGTTTCTGGTAACATGTTTTTAAATTTAAGACGATATCCGTCCTCGTTAAGTTGGTACTTCTTTAACAATGCCGCCCTGACAACCTCATAGTTGTTTTTGTCAGGCACATCTACCATACTCAACAAAGTCAAAGCATCACCTCTAAGTATCTTGGACAGATGATAAACATATAATGTTTTATCTATATTATGTACATTACATGCACTTTCAAATCTATCTAGATAAAATGTTATATCATCGATTGAGGGATTAAATGCTGGTAGATTAAGCTTGAAATCCTTAGCATTAGTCTTATCTGACACCTTATTTGCATCATTAGCATTACCAGCGTTCAATAACTTTAACTTCTCTAACTCTAAAGCTATGAGTTTTTCTTCATGCTCCATTTTTGCTTTTCTCTCATCAGCTTCTCTTTGTAACCTTCTTTCTTCAGCCTCAGCCTGTAACTTTCTTTCTTCAGCCTGAGCTTGTTTTTTCTAATCTTTTATTTTCAGCCTCTATTTCAAGTCTCTTATTTTCAGCCTCTTTTTCAAGTCTCTTATTTTCAGCCTCTTTTTCAAGTCTCTTATTTTCAGCCTCTTTTTCAAGTCTCTTATTTTCAGCCTCTTTTTCAAGTCTCTTATTTTCAGCCTCAGCCTGAAGTCTCTTCTCCTGAGATTCTGCTTCTCTTTTTTGTTTTTCCATTTCCATTTGTAATCTTTTTTCATCCACCTGCATCTGCAGTTTTAAATTTTCAGCATCTATTCTCTTTTGTTCAGTTTGTTCTTTCATTTTCTTTTCTTCCGACTTCAATGCCTTGGCATATTGAACAGTCGCAAATTCTTCTAATTTATCACCTGTCTTCCCAAGGGCTTTACCCTGCTCAATAAAGTACTCAAATGTAGACATGATGTCTAAAATGTGAGTACAGAACCTGAAATAATTAATTATCTTATTTCAATCTTAATAGCAACAAGACTTAATAAAGTGCTTGTATAATCACTATGTTTACTCCAATCTCTGTGGGAAACAAGACTTGACACCAACTTGTATTATCAAATGTATAATAATATCACAAGTCACCTCTTAATTATCAGTGCACTACCCAAATCAGTGCATAACCATCAGTTATTTATCATAACTGCACTACAATAGTGCATAAGCAAAAAACCACCAGTTAGTTATGATAAGTGCACTATAGACCAATAGTGCATGAGCATATATGTAACAATAGTGAAAGCTAACTATGCAAGAACTATGCAAACAATAACAAGACAATGTAAACAATAACAAAGGTCACCAACAATGTAAACAATAACAAAGATCAAAGTCAATGTAAACAACAACAAAGATCAAAGTCAATGTAAACAATAACAAAGATCAGAGTCAATGTAAACAATAACAAAAATCAAACAATACGAAAACATTCGCATAAGTCAAATAAATAAACAGCGAAACTAAAAAGAAATGTGATGACAAAATGCGAAGATATGACAAACAAATGACGCTACAGTGTATACACAAAAATTTACGTAAAGAACTGAATAATAGAAAAGAGGAGACCTACAAATACAAACAATGAAATCGAAACTAAAAACAGAAAGAAAGAGAGGGAAAAAAATATACAAAAAACGAAAATAAAGCACAACTCGTCACAACTAAACAGATATAGCAACGATTGTCGCTAGCAAATTTCACAGTAGGAAATTCGCACAGTCCCTAACGAAAACGCTAACAGTAGAACCTCTGTGACGTGGTATCTTCTACTGAAAGACACCGCCCAACCGAGAAAACCCGCAGAAATATAAACATATAAATATACAAATACAAATAACATATAACATGTAACAAACAGCAAAAAGTGTGAAAGAATTTAGAAGGCTCAGCTAGAACATAAGGGCACAGTTCACAAACAAAACAGGCCACTTAACTTCTATGTATCCACAACGTCAGCACAGTTCAGAACAGGATGTGATCAGCATTCTTAGGACAATGATCCAACGTTGATCCATATCTGCTCTCGTAAACTGCCATGACGAAGGAAATGAGCTTCTAACAGGAAACAGCTTCTGAACTTGACCTTCTGAATTCTACAAATTGACTTGAGCACTTGACCTTCTGAATGTTATAAATTGCTCAAACCGGCACTTGACCTTCTGAATGTTATAAATTGCTCAAACCGGCACTTGACCTTCTGAACCCGCAACAGTACGTCTGAGACCGGAACAGTTGTTACGGCACTTGTCCTTCTTCTTAACAGATCAGGAAATCCATTCGCTCGGTACTTGTCCTTCTAGTTGTAGACAAACTTTAATACTGCCGAGCAGCGCCGGGTAGTTTCAAAATATCAACAACTGTCAGTAATGCCGCGTCTTTCAAAATCTTTCATCAATAGTAGCTTTTCTTGAAGGAAGTGAGTTGAACTGTAATTTTGAAAGCTTGACGATGATGTCTGGGTTTGTTGACCCCCTTGATAGCTGGTATCAGAGTAAACCAACATATGGCCACCAAAAATGATAAAGGTGGATTTGAGCTGAAATGATAACTTGCCACCCCTATCGACACCTGGTATTAAAGTGCAAGATGTAGGTGTCTTCTCTGATTTCGAATGTTGCTGTGTGTGTTGCAGTAGAACAGTTCACAGGGTACACCACAGGCAACATGACGTGTAGAGTCATAGAAATGGTAACTTCGCTTTAGTTTTATACCATTTATTGCACGCCACAAAACAGTCATGATATTTATGTCATCATCAGCATAGTATAACGAATGCAGCATTCAAAATCATATTAACTGATAGTCATGTAGGATTCAATACTCAATAGTTGTATTGTAAACAGATATCATAAAGTTCTGGTTCGTGAAGCTGTATAAATAATATATATAACTTCTGCAACAGTGTCAGCTGCAGATCTTCAATGTTCATAGACAATAATAAATGCTCCCTTTCTGATGCTAGCAGATCAGATGTATACATTAAGTCCGTTTACTGTCTGCACGTGAATAGCATACTGGGCATACAGGTCATACCGACCTTTATAACGTTTCTAAGTCTAACCATCTGACTTGGACGTGATCTCTGATATAACGAAACCTGGAACACAGACAATAGTCTTGTTGGTCTAGAGCGACCCATATATATAACTAGTTCAGGTATAAAGATACCGGTGACTTAATCCTAGTCAAAGTACCTCTCCATTTTGAATCACACAGGCGAGCAGAGAGCGACAAAATGACGAACTTCTAGATGATAGCATAAAGTTCGATACAAGAGGAATTACCTTATTTCGGAAAATCAACCACGAACATATGCCTCCAGGCAGGCTTGAATAATACTGGGAAATAGTCTAGTTAGCTAACTAACTCACAAAGACAATGTATTTCCCTCAGAAAATCACAAGACGCAGGTTGCGTCTGCTCGCTACTCAGACCATTTCTAAACTGCCCAGCTGGGCGGAACACACAGAACGAACTCCCAGTTTTTGACATGCGCAGAACTCATCTACGTGAGTATCAATTCACACAAAGCAATTCTAAGAACATTCGAGATAAAAGTCTTACACAGTCGCGCCTTTTATGGTCGTGAACAGAAGCGTTAAGACATGTTTCAGACATCTGCAACAGTTGACTGATACTACCAAATAAGGAGATATGGTCACGCTTCGTTCAAGAAATTATAGACCGAACGTGTCTCTATACAAGAGAAGGCAAACTCCTAAAAAATTGTAGTCTCAATAACTCGGGTCATGTCCCTTTGACTGTAAAAAAACATAATACACATTTCAGTCAAAAAAATGATCATACATACGAAAAATGATCATACAAAGACTTTGGAAAAAGTAATTATTTGTGCGTAACAGTAGTCAACATCTGAAATTTTCGATATTATATCGTACGGACCTTTCCAAGAAATAAGTAGTCTGCTTTCCCTACAAGGTAGCAAAACAAATGCTTTGTCACCAGGACAAAGTTGTCGTAAGGTTCTTTTCTTATTGGCAAATTGTCTTGCTTTCTCCTTAGCAAACTCAGAAGAAGAAGTTGCCAATTTGCATGCTTCGATAATCTTTTGTCTTAGCGCGATGACATATTCGTAAGAAGATTTTGTGTCATCGGTAATATTATCAGCGGTTATGAGATCATGAAGCAAAGACATAGGGCCGCGCGGTCGCGCGCCAAAGACAAGTTCAAAGGGAGAAAATCCTGTATGTTTATTGGGAACCTCTCTGTAAGCGAAGAGGGCCGCGGGTAAAACCCTATCGCAATCTTGAGGATGATCCTCAGTTATCTTCCCTAGTAAGTTTTTGAGTGTTCTATTAAGGCGTTCTACCATCCCATTCGACATTGGGTGATAGATACTGCTCAAAGATCTCTCTATCTGGAGAGTAGACATTACTTGAGACATGGTATCCGATATTAGTTGGGTGCCATGATCTGATAATATTTTTCCGGGAAATCCCAGACGAGAAAATATAAGCCAAAGTGCATCTGCAATGTCAGCAGTAGTAATGCTCTTCAGAGGGATAACCTCTGGCCAACGTGTGCACATGTCCACACACGTTAAGATAAACTGATGTCCTCTAGCAGATTTGATCTTAAATGGACCAATGATGTCTATCGCCATTTTCTGAAATGGTCTAATAGGAATGTCTGCAGCCTGAATAGGTGCAGCATGGCGTGGACCTTTGGATTTGACTTCTTGACATATTTTACAAGATCGACAATAGATCCGTATGTCCTTGTTCACAAAAGGCCAAAAGAAAGCCGCAAGAACTCTTGACTTTGTACGGGAAAAACCCATATGTCCAGCACACTGAGAGTCGTTTGCGTGTTGTAATATTTTAACTCTCAAATTCTTGGGTACAAGAATCTGAGAATGACTTGACTTGTTGGAGTCTTGCACCATACGTACAAGTACGCCCTTCTTCATTGTAATCCAAGATTTACTCTTTGAATCTTTATTCGGATCACCTTTTGTTGCAAGAGTGAAGAATTTCTTTAGAGTCGGATCCTCTTCTTGCTGCTTTATAAATGAGTCACGCGAAATTACCAAGGGATCATCATGGTTATGCACTTCATTATCTTCAATAGATGAAGTTTCGGGCATATTGAGAGCTTGAGCTCTAGTGACTACAGCATTAGCAGTTTGAATATTTTGTTTTTCCCAAACGGAAATTTGTTGTGGAGTGCATTCTTTGACTCCGTGAATACGACCGATGATAAGATCAGCGATCGGATTCGGCAGAAGACATGCGTGTACATCTCCTGTAAAGAAAGGAGTAGCGATCCTAATGATAGCAGTAGTGTATTTCTCTATGGTGCCGCCAAATGTTACACATTTGACTGCTTTGCCTGTAGCACGAGAAGGATCTATGAGTGACTGCCTAACACCAATTGTGGTGCATCCAGAATCAAAAAGCAATGAAACTGGATTGTCATTTACTAAACCTTTGTGTAAGACAAGAGAACCTCTTCCATCATGCGCGATTGATGCGGGAAGAGCGGGAAGAGGATGGCCACAAATTAAAGTGGACACCGTAGTTGGTTCGAATAATGTTTTGCATTGGGGGCACTGAGATGCTCTCCCAGAATCGAAAGCGGCACATGCCATATTGTTAGAGTCCTCATTATCTTTATTTTGTTTATAGGCATCATGGGACTCTTGCTGTGCAGAGTTTGCATGATAATGAGATTTTTGTTTTTTATTTTGGGGTCTACCTCTGTTATTATTACCCCTGTAATTATCATTGTTTCCTCTATTGTAACCCCTATTTGGGTTTGAGTCATAATTCCCCTGGTTACTATTATCATATTCATTATAATGAGTATCTCTGTAATTATGATCTTGTTGTCTCCATGATGGAAAACTAGGATAGTTTCTATAATGACTTCCTTTGCGGAAGTTCCTATAATTATGACCACCCCTGAATCGAGGGCTGTCGGCTCGTCTCCAGATATTCGAAGAAGAATCCTGAAATGATTGGTTACCTTGGTTCTGATAACTGTTATGGTTACCCTTTTTATTAAACCTGTTTTGAGGTCCTTGGAATTTGTGTGAGTAATTAGGGTTGTATGGTGTTGCTGATGCAACTGGCATACCTTCCTTAACCTTAGTATTGCTAATAGCTACATCTGGGTGTGCAGTGACGTATTGGGTACAATATTCTTCCATTTCTTTTAGTGTTTTAGGTTTCCGCTCATGTAGGTATTCAAGGAATGGTTTACTAATGCTTGACATAATCTTGTCCCTGAGCAATAAATCCATAAGTGCTTCATAAGTCTTTTCTGTTTTGGACAGTTCAATCCAACGATTAAATGTAAGACGTGTCCTTGCAATGTATTCTGAGAATTCTACCCCTTATTCAGGTACCATTCTTTTAAACAAAATACGGTAACCTTCCTCAGATAACTGGTATTTCTTTATCAAGGCTGCCCTAATAACCTCATAATTATCCTTGTCAGTTTCTTCAACCAAACTTAAACTCGTCAGAGAATCACCTTTTAAATTCTCAGACAACTGATTAGCATATTGTGATTTCTCCACATTATGAGCTCGACAAGCACGTTCAAATCTATCAAGCCAGAATGTTATATCATCACTGGCAGAATTGAACGCTGGTACCTTGACCTTGTAAGTAAAGGGTTTACCACTAGATGACTGATTGACATTACTCATGTTTGTCAATTTCAACTTTTCTAACTCAAAGGCTAAAAGTTCTTTTTGATGTTCATGTTCTCTTATTGCTCTTTTCTCCTCAGCGTCACCTTCTTTGTCTAATCTCTTTTGTTCAGCTTCTCTGTCTAATCTCTTTTGTTCAGCTTCTCTGTCTAATCTCTTTTGTTCAGCTTCTTTGTCTAATCTCTTTTGTTCAGCTTCTTTGTCTAATCTCTTTCGTTCAGCTTCTTTGTTTTGTTTTTCCAATTCCATTTGGAATCTCTTTTCCTCAACCTGCATCTGCAGTTTCTTTTGTTAAAATTCTATTTCCATTTTTCTATCCTCACTTTTTTGTTTCATTTCCTCAGCTTTAAGTGCTTTATCATATTGACTGGTAGCATACTCCTCCAACTTATCTCCAGTCTTGCCTAGAGATTTCCCTAACTCAATAAAGTGTTCCAATGTAGACATGGTGTCAAATAATGATAGCAATCAGTTGACACAAAAATGTAATCTATATTCCAAAGTAATGTAAACACAAGCTCCTAATAATTTGATCAATCAGCTCCTTATCCCAAACTATGTGGGGAAACAAGCCTTTAGTAAGGTCTTGTATAATCAACTGTGTACCAACCAATTACTAAAAATCATCAGTTGACTTTTTCTTATAAA
Source organism: Oreohelix idahoensis (assembly GCA_024509875.1). Lineage (NCBI taxonomy): Eukaryota > Metazoa > Mollusca > Gastropoda > Stylommatophora > Oreohelicidae > Oreohelix > Oreohelix idahoensis. The sequence goes on along the minus strand of JAMPIV010018366.1, from coordinate 804,942 downwards.
TTCATATGATCAAATATATTTTAAATAGTGTATGTCGATCAAGAACACAACAAAACAATTATCCAAGAGAACAGGAAACATTTGCAGAAATCAAATAGGAAAAATCAAAGAAAAAATGATCACAGAATCTGTGATGATATCTGCAATAGAATGAACAAGACAAATAACGCCACAGTGTATGAACATAAATTGTGTATAAAACTGAAAGATAGCAAAGGGTAGACTAACAAATTATACAAACAAACCAAAACAAAACTAAAGAACAGAGCAATATTACAAAAAACAACAATAGGGACAGTTTCGTCACAGCTAACAGGTATTGCAACAGGTGTTGCATGCAAATTTCAATTAAGAAATTTGCCCCTACAGAACGCTAGTCCAAGACCAATGTGACTCGGTATATCTTGTCCTAGTCTCCTCCCAACCAGGCCAGCGACATAAATAACTATTACATATAAACATGTAAACATAAATATATAAAAAGCATAAATGCATATATCATCAATAAACTGTGATGTAGATAGAGTGTTGTAAAGAAGGCTGTTTTATAGAAATGGCACAGATATTTTAATCAAAATAAATAACTGCCACTTTATTGAACTACAATTTCTGGCCTTAAATATTAAAGTTCAACACAATAGCAGAACATAAGAAGATCCATCGATGAAAATAGGCTTCTAAGTTCAATACTTCTGCTAACACAGTTAATTTGCTTGCCAATGTTCTGTGTAATGCTGTGATGTCCACTTGTAAACAACTTGCCGTGCTACGCTGTCTGTTATATGAAATAATGCCTGTACCGAGCAAAATGTCAACAGCGGTGACCTAGATACAGTTCCACTTGTCATAACAGGTCAAGCTGACATCGACTGGATAGTTGTCCTATAGGTGTTGATGTGTGTCACTTTTGGCCAAAATAAATGTTCTTGAAACACTAGGTGACTTCCACTTTGTAGACTGCGAAGGCTGGGCCCAGGAAACTGGCCTACCACGTTGATAACTCTCTTCTTTTTTTCTTCTTGATCGTAACTGTGTATTCTCCTCACGCAAACCAGTGATGGAGGCTCCAGGGGGAACAAAGGTCAACTCAACCGACGCAGGATTATGCAAATATGGAGTGTGAGTGTGAAGTGTGAGTTAGGCGAATGGTGGACTGTTCGTGTGTTGACCCGTATAAGGCACTCATTCACTCATTACGTTATGTCACCAATGCAGACCACTGTAGTCGTTTCAATAGTTTAATTGGACGCACACACTTGACAGATTGGGTACAGCTACAGGAACATGAGACGACATAGACAGCATAATATTGATCAATGGACTACCGTCCTAAATTAGCATTCATGAAGAATAATCTTGCAATGGAACATCTGTAAACACCAAGATCTCCATTGTTTATAAATACAGTCAGTAGACCTTACTGACCGAGCATGTCAATTAAGCAATACTGTTCAAACTTGACTCCTAAACAGGATCTCTTTCTAGCGAAGATTCCTTTAGGTACATTACAGCAAATCTCTGTGAAGATAATGTTAATTTCTTTATAATAGTGATCTCTCAATCATCACCTGATAATAAGGAAGTTTTCCGGTTCTCTGCTAATGATTTACAATAAGTAGAATTCCAAAATCAATCGAATTCCACAATGGCTGCTGATTCCCGGTTGAGCATCACTCACTATACGGGTGTATAGCCAAATCTTCAATCGAAGCTTTGTTCATCAACAATAAATGATTCTACAAGGATCAGCATATTCTATCCTCATAGTTGCTGCATATAAACATATTTATTGCTGCTAGAGAATATGTCGTCCCGACATATTCATAGGTAAGTTCACGTAAACGTCTGCCCATCTTAAGCCTAGGAATGAACGAAGTCAGCAAAAGTACGTTTTTTTACCTGGACATAAAAAATACACTAGCAAGCACAAAAACGCTCTCCCGGCGTTATAGAATCACAACTGGTGAACTCATGGACTAAACGATCCTGGAAGAAACTATCTTCGTCCCCAGAATAACTTAAAGAGATCACAAACTCTTGGGCATCTCTCCGACATGACTTCCTGCCCTAGGCCTAGACAACCGAAGAACCCCCTCACCTCTCTTCATCCGCCGAAAACACCTGACCCCCTTCAGTACAGTACAAGAACAAATAGTTCCACTTAAACATACTAAGATATCAAGATATAAGACATACTCGTCCTACATAGACAAGCACTACACATAGATTCGGACCATAGACATTCTGAAGCAAGAACAATCTATTCCTAACCAAACACAGAATAGATTCAAGTAAGTCTAAATTCCTCCGCCGAGTTCTATTTTTAAGAACGCTACAAAGAGCGATAACTCACATAATGACTACTTATTGCCCAAACTGAGTTTCGTCCCTCAAGACCAAAACATGCATTCAAAGATGAATATATCTTCATCAGACAATTAAAACATTTTACAAGGTATGCGTAATCCGTGCGCCAAAAAATATGTGCGCATCAGTCACACTTGTCTGCCCACATGTGTCACGCAGACAGTAATCTCGGTATTTGTCGTATGAGTACGCAATAACTTCGTGTTTGCCCAGCTTGTTAACAAACGAGTCGCTTATCAGTGGTTTAATCTAAACACGCCGGCGCTTATATTATCTAGTTGCTTCTCGCAGACTGGGATAAACATTATCTGCAAGGAGTGTCACAAATGTTTGAACATACAAACTACTTAATAATTAGCCGATAATGAGAAGAAATTGGTACTTTTAAAAGTACACAAATAAAAAACCGTGCAAAATATGTCTCTGATCTTGTCGGAGTGAAACCGAGATCGCGAAGAGGTCGCCAATTTCGTCACACAATTGTACACTCTCTTCGGTGATAATTTGTCATGTTGCTTTAAGCTTCTCGGCTTTGTTAAGATTAAGCACAGGTAAAAAAAAAAACACAGATGAGCCGGTCAGTTGTATTTACCTAAGTCGTGCTGGGCGATAAATCATCCGCTTGCGAATAGATTACAGATACGCACTTGACAGTCGCAATGTTGTAATAAGCTTCCGACAGAATTATTACGGAAATATTACTTGAGATAAAAGTAAGAAGTTATTTGAAATCTCTTACAAGAATAGTACGGAAATCTCACTTCCATATTTGGAAGACATGACCTTTGCATTAACGCACAGAAATTTCCCAGTGGAGATATTTTGAATTACCCCACTAAAACACACAGGTTTTGAAACTATTGGCCGACATTCGAGATGTAGGAATAACCCTATTTCTGATTGGGGCCTGGTCTACTAGTAAACAATACGTGCCAGGAACGAAAGGGGGAATATAACCTGACACTTTAGTTTAGAACACTGTGAAAATTCACCTCGCGCAAAGAAGACAACCAGACCTTCCCAGAGTTAAGAATAGCAGCAGATTTCATTTACCAGACCGGACTTGTTTTAACTTCTTGAGTACTTAACAGCTCTGGAAAACTCTACCATTATTAGCAAGGAAAACCGGAATCTGAGGAAACTGTAACACAAAGTCAAAGTGGGAACGTATTGCTAAAATAACAACACCCCCAGACCACGTGTAAGAGGCATCGTCAAACTGCCTTATTCTATTTCTCTGAGCCAGCAGTCTGTGAGCCTAAAGATTGGCGTAAGTTGTACATTTTAAATTCTATATTTTGCTTTATTAACATGTGAACTAATATGTATATATTGACATGGGAATATTAATATGTGAAAATTGCTAGTGGATGTCCAAGTCACTTGAGGCTGGCAACCTCAGCATATAGAATGATGATCTCATGAACCACCACTGCCAGGGCTGGTGACTGCTTTATTGCGAGTGTCTTATAAAGAACCAAAAGCAGAGGGAGTCCTAAGTTACATATGGAGCAGTAAGTGAATGATGAAAGAAATGATGAACATATTTATTATATTATTAACATTTTCAACCAGTGTAGATGTAAATGTAAACATATTCAATCCATATTGTTAACATTTTCAAACATGGTAGATGTAAAGGGAAACATATTCAATTTATATTTTTCAACCAAAGCAAAAGTAAATATAAATCAATTTAACCTAATTGTAATGAAAGTTTCTCCGCTCAATGGGATTAATATTAATTCTTAGCGAGGGTAAAAGTTCTGAGATAGGTGGGATGGTGAAATGAAAAGTGGGGGGCACATAAGTTTGTGTCGTGAAACTCAATACTCAGAGAATATTTGTTTCTTTTCTTTTGTGACGCTAGTTGGTGGTACCAGTTGAGGGTACTGTCTCTGGAACAAATGAGGGTTATAAGTGGCCTGAAGTCGACACTAGACACCATCATCAGCCGGGTCTAGAGACGCGGGACCAGCTTGGTAGTTACTCCATAACACGTCTTGGAACGTGCTACAACTTTCAAACTTGACCAGTGACGAGTGTAAATCAGGCATCTATCTGCAAAGAACCAAACATCAGCAGGAGCAGAAACCATCAAACTATTGGCAGCTAAGTAAAACCTAAAAGCTTCCAAGTGAACTGTCCATTTTTTTCCAAAACCATAACATCCCACTGTGATGAATACTTTTTTCTAAACAATTATCCATTGTTATAACTGTTAAAACATAATTGATTATTAAATTTCTTACTTGTATAAAGACAAAATCTAAAGTTGATTTAATCATTTTGAATGTACTACAACCGTATGTCTCAAACCATTTCTTAAATACACTTAAACAGACATATAATAATAAGAGAAATGTTACTGACTTAACTCGGCTGGGGGCTTGAACGAGCTAACGAATTATAAGAAAACCCTTTCCTTCAAAAAAGTTGACGGCAGATACTAGAGTTAACATTTGCTCAGCACATGCAGCATTGGGGTAGCTTTTCTGAATATCTTGTGAACACTATCTTGAGGTAAAAGCATCATTATCCTTCTACCTACAGCTCTGCCTAGAGTAATAGACACCTGTGAAGACCCACTTTAGTTACTCATGAGTTTTTGCCACTGTTGGACCACTACTGCAGAGCTAAGGGGAGGCAACCCGTGACAGTAATTTTACCCTCCTTGAGCATAAGTCACAAACTCAGTGGATTGGTTGGAAAATCATCGTTACTCTCAGTTGATATGATGAAAAAATGTGGCTGGACAGCGGAAACGACTTTTGCCTGGTTATACATGTTAAAATATACATATAAACTTATTACAAGGTTAATATAATAAATATGAACACCATAATGTCATCTTCATTCACTCCCTGCTCCACCCCCAATCCTGGGGCTACCTATGCTTTTGGTTCCCTGTGAGAGAACCGGCATGAAGCAGCCATCAGCTTTTGCTGTAGTGGTTCATGACTCTATCATTTTCACATGCTGAGGTTGCCAGTCTCGTTTAAACGTGTTCAACTACCAGCTAGTTAAACATGTCAAATGTAAAATATAACATGATAAATTTGTATATATTGCCCGTTCAGTGTTATTTTTATCAAAAACCACTAAATCACTCGACCTGCCATTAATTATTACATCTTATAATCTCTTCCAAGGTTGTACTCTCTTCCCATATTTGTTTAATAAACCAAGACATCTTGCTTAAGGTTGTTAAGAGACTTCCCGGAAATAGTTATGTGATATGTCTGATGTCAAGATTGCTAAAATCACGATAAAGCTAAGGATGAGCGATTTGTATAATCATGTCTACCAAATTATACACATGCTATTTTTACGCTACCATCGACAACATATCTTGTTTGTCGCCTTTGTCGGCTGAGCTGAAACAGAATACTTGCTCATCGGTCAGTAGCTCGTCTGTCAAAACTATAAAGCGGCAGACCAAATGTTGACTTAATCTTATTGTTCCATCTGTCCAGCGATGTCTGTACGCGATCAAAGGATAACATGTCATGTGGCCAAGCCTAAACGTGTGGGGTGTGATGAGGTGTGACCTACCGAGAATCAGATAATATCGATAGATGAAGGCGTAGAGTAAGATGATGAAGGGTAAATAATGTCAAAGAGGAATTCAGCATCAGAATGGACAGAAACAAATTAAATAGGATGAATGCCATCCTGTGACAGCCGACCATGCATCTACAGTATGTATTCCGCGTAAGATATGGTCTCCATTTGTTCTACGATGGTATTTCAGACTTGAGCTTTTCGTTTAATGTCATCATCCCACAGGTTGCAAGTGTAATGCTTAAGCAGTTTATTATGTTTTTTTGGTGGGTCTAAGCTTACATCCATATATTAATTAGGTTGAAGCTTCCTTGGGAAAGTACGGTGTGAGGCAATGTTTCTCTTGTTTGTTATATATTTGGGGGAAATAGTGAGAGTGAAAACGTAGTGAACATTATTTCAGGACAGCTGTATCGCTTTTTCCTCACAACACATCTTTCATTTTCCGCTACAATAGTTAGAGTTGTGTTCACTTATGCAATAGATTCAGACAGATCCTGCACTTTTCTTTTTAATTGGATGTTTAGAAGATAAGATTTATGGAGGACCGTGAATTTGTTTCAGTTATTGGAGGTGATGTTTACTCCTACTGTGCCAGTTCAACTTATTAAAAACAATACAAAACAGCAGGGGAGACTTTACTAGACGCGATATGTATTCATCTATTTAGATTAGTACTATAATTCTGCTTCTCGGCTTTGTCATAACTATTATCATCACATCGTCCTTCTTTTTTCTACTTCTTTTTCGTCTTCTTCTTCTCCTCCTCCACTCCTTCTCCAACTGACGTCTTCCATGTGACATTCAAAGATTCCGTCTGCCTATGAGTCTTGTTTCTTACTTGCCGCATGGTTTCACTCTTTGGGTGGAGTATTAGCACTTCTTTCTGTAATAACAAAATATATCTTTATTCTTCTTTTTTTTTCCTAACCATCTCCTGTTTTCGTTTTTTTCCTCTTTAATACGACTGGGGAAGATGTATTGTTTGTCTGTCACCTTACATGTCCACACTAGTGCCTTTCCTACATTTTCAGTTCTTTATATTTAGAGATAAATTTCAGACTTCATTATTTCATGCCTTGTTTTGTTCTTTCTTTTCTCTGTTTATTATATCATGGGAATTCACTTTTGAAATACTTTTCTTTGATTGTGTTTATTTTTCTCAGGTTTTTCTTCTTAACTGTTTCAGCGTTCATTTTCCTACAGCAGTTGTTTCGATATCAAATAAGTGAATATGTGTTATAAACTAAAGACGGCAAGGCTCTTTTCTTAATGTTATTATTCGCCACTGTGAGCCTGACCCTAGTACATCTTTTATATTTCACCGATTGTTTTGCTTCCCGGCTGTCTAAAAACACTGGGCTTCTAACACGCATTGTGTGTGCTTCTGTCCTGTCCTATTCGTCTGAAGTTAACCACCTAAATAGAAAAATAAAATATTGAGAAGCAATCAAAGTTTCACTTTCCTTTCTACATTTTTATTTCAATAAAATTTGTCCTCTTTTTAGTAAGGTTCAACATAGTCGGTTATATTAGGGCGCATGTCTAAATATAAAAGACTTTTAGGTCTGAGTTAAATATTATTATCTATGTGGCTTTGGTCTTAGGAAGGCGTCTTTTCCTTTCACTGTGACGAACTATGCACGGATATAAATATATCCGTATATATACTGTATAAATATATATATATATATAAATATATATATATATATATATATATATATATATATATATATATATATATATATATATATATATATATATATATATATATATATATATATATATATATATATATATATATATATATATATATATATATATATATATATATATATATATATATATATATATATATATATATATATATATATATATATATATGTTTCATTTGTGTGGATTTTTAACAATGGTATAAGCGCCGTACCGTTCAGAAAGCAATGGCAAACTACTGAATGTAAAAATTGCCTAGAAAAATCACAAACAGCCAATAAAAGCTGGGGTTGATTGCTACGTTCTGTAAAGGATAAGCAACTAACTTTTTATATATATATATATATATATATATATATATATATATATATATATATATATATATATATATATATATACATATATATATATATATATATATATATATATATATATATATATATATATATATATATATATATATATATATATATATATATATATATATATATATATATATATATATATATATATATATATATATATATATATATATATATATATATATATATATATATATATATATATATATATTAGACTGCGCGGAAGAAACCACCTGTTGGTTCAACGGGCATGACGGCGATTACCAGCAACGCGCTGTGGAGCGTAAGGAGCATGGCGAGGCACGTAGAAAGCCATGGTCATCCACTGCACCTGACGTCATCTCCAGTCGTCTTGACTTGTCTTGCCACTGGATTAAGATGGACCCAGGCGAGAGAGTGAGGTCGACGAATTGCGCAACTCTTCCTCACTTTAAACCAAATCACTGCGCAAGTCACTCTTTCATCCACTCATCGACTCATCCATCCACTCACAACAAGTCCTGTGGCGATGGGCGAGCGGCGAAGCGGCAGGCGTGGATGCACTGGCAGTCGTAGTCGCAGACCTACACACAGGCGGCTCAGGCCATATGGTCGTCTTCCACTGATCGGAGCAGCAGTGGGATTCGGCAGCCCCCTGAGTGACTGAGCAGCCCTCTTTAGGAAAGCACTGCTCACCTCTATGGCATGAGGAAGGGGCTAGAAAAGGTGCCCTAAACATTTCCTGCTCCACCATTACCTAACCAGCTTACCGCGGTTGGTGGGTACCCTACTTCAGCGGGCTACACATAAGAAAAAGACACGCTTAAGGCTTCATTAAAAACCTTTGACATAAACCCAGACACATGGGAAGCTGCTGCGCAAGACCGAACTGCTTGGCGCACATCTCTTCGTAAAGGTGCAGTGGCATGCGAATCATCCAGAAGAGCAGCAGCGGAACAGCGGAGACAAGCTAGAAAAGATCGTGAAATAAAACCTTCACATGAAGCAAACATTCCCTGCCCACACTGTCCGAGATCCTTGCAGTCCCGCATCGGGCTCATCAGTCACCTTCGTACTCATAGACTATCCTAACATCCTAATAATTGGATGAACAGAGTGGTCTTCATCACTTGTGATGGACGAACAACACAAAACACAAACACAAAACACAATATATATATATATATATATATATATATATATATATATATATATATATATATATATATATATATATATATATATATATATATATATATATATATATATATATATATATATATATATATATATATATATATATATATATATATATATTTACGAGTATATATCAAATGACGGCAGAATAATTAACCCAACACGTTAAACTTTCAGCATCTGTAACACATTTAGAAGGCTGAGAAGTTGGATTAGGTAAATAGAGATTAATCTGACAAACATTTAACCACAACATTTTTTTGTAAATGGACAGTTACCATTAAAGTTTTTGCCTCAGTAGCCTGTGTCCTGAATGTAAACTTAAAGATTGTCTGGGTTCTTCATCACGTGAGCTCTACATAAAGTTGACCATTCGCAAAAAAGACTGTTTCTGGTAGGTATATCAAATGATTGTCCTTTGCTTTGTTGATTGTCATTAATCATCAATACCCTTTAGCTCCCCGAGGAGCATAGGCCTTCAACAAACACATGCCAAGTCTTCTTGTCCTGTGCCATCTGCTCAAGCTCTTTCCATGTTTTCCTCATCATTTTCATCTCTGTATCCAGTTCTCTTTTCCATGTGTTTTTTGGTCTAACTCTGCCTCTCTTTCCCTGTGGATTCCAGAACAATGACTGCCTTATAATGCTATCAACAGGTTTTCTCAATGTGTGTCCTATCCATCGCCACCGTCTTCTTCTCAGCTCTTGTTCCACTGGCACTTGTGGTTCTTGTCATCAATTTCACATTTATGACTTTGTCATACCATTTCCGTCCTTCTATTCTACGCAAGCACCCATTGATTGTCGTGGCTAAAGCTAAAATCACAGGAAACTGACGACGACTCAAGATGACAGGAAAGCTGGCATCGCTATGCTCTAAACTGATGCGTGGATCGAGTACTCGTACACTTTAATTACTGCCTGTGATAATTTTTTTTTTAATTACAAAAATATATGTATATAAATCAGTTCCCTGTTTTTAGTTTTAACAGAATGAAAAAGTTAAAAAAAAATATTGGGTGCAGTTTGAATTATGAAACTAAATGACTAAACTTCTCTATCACTTCTTGGCAGCTTACTTGGGAAGAGATTTGTGGCATTCGAATAAAGTAGATTTTTCGATGATTATAACGGGTAATCAAGATAACATTCACTCAAAGCACAGTGCAACGCGCGCATTTCTGAATTTTCCCAAAAAAGCTGTTGCGAGTATTCTATATTCCGTTTCCGTATTTTCCTGAAAATTCGGTGGGATTTTTTCATTGTCGGTTACAAACGCTTCATTGAGAGAATTAGTAATATGGGAATATTAATGTATCTGTAACGTAGATACATGCATTCGAATCGAATACGTTACTTTATTAATTTAATTAGTCCGCGAGAGAACGTTTCTACTCCAAATTCATCTATCTACTCCTGTAATAACATCCATTCGCCTAAATACAGATTTTTTTTGTCTATCAGTTTGTCTACCATTTAATTCCTCTGTTTCGCGAGGCAAAATTATCTTCATACCTTCTAGCTGACCGCTCTTTCCATTTCCCCCCTTCTCTCTCTTTTTCTCGTTCTAACTAATGCACCAACGTCATATATACGGGGCGACTATGGACATTTGATCTTTTTGAATAGGCCAGAAAGATGGAAACAGTCATGACGTGCGATTTAGTTTATGAGCCCAGAGAGGATGGCATGGCCTGTCAGGATGACCCACGCTACACCACGTGATGCATGCTGGCGTTTTGGGCGTGACTTTTTAACAATATCAAAAACTGTGGGTACGAGTGCGTCCCAAGAAAGGCTGGTAGAGGAGCAGTTTTAGAAAGAACTGTAACTCTTTGTTGCTTTCTTTTGCTGGGGAGATAGGCTTTGAAGCTCTTAGCAACAACTAACACCTTTTTAAATTTAGGTGCCTTCACAAAAGACAGCGTAGACTAATGGTTACAACCTATATTCGTAAAAGCTAGCAAATAAAATAGAGGACCACTAGGTAGCCATCCACAAAAACCACCGGTGGTTGACATTGGGACGAGATGCGAGAAATTTTATTATTCATACATTCATACATGATTTGTTTATCTAATACTTAAATTCATGATCATTATTAAGATGTAGGATGAAGCTGTATTTTCATTGCATTATAAACTCACTTCTTATTCCCTATGCAATTTTTGCTACTTCTTATATACAAATTTCTCGTTCGTTACTTATTACCCACTGTCCTTGTCTCCTTCCTGCTTTAAAAGCAAGACATAACTCAATAGTTATGATCTTCATAATTCTTTCTAGGGCCATCTAGCATACGTTGACCTCTATGCTCAATACGGAGCCATAAATACTGCGTAATTTCTAACTTCTATCAGCTGTTTCAATAATAACCTGCTGTTTTTCTCTCAGTCTCGTGTATAACAGTTTTGTTTGTTATTGAACTATTTTTACATGTATTTAATGCACATAGTGCTTATAGTCATTTTTATATTGGTGGGGAAAAGTATTCTATAAGTGCCCATGATTATAGAACACTTGAACGATAGAAGCGGAGACTGAGAAAAGAGTAAACCTTTCGCTGAGTCGAATAAAGTCAAGACACATAGTGTAGTTGGGACTGAAAAGGTAGAAATCGTGGTTACAATGAGAAACTGTAATGTGATCTCCTTCAGTAGGGGACGCATAAATTATCTGATAGACCTTCACTCAAAATGGAAGGGCAGATGTTTTTTAGCTTAGCCGAAAAGTAAGGGAACGTTACATTTACTTGCTCTACGATCTTAATGGTGTGGACGGTTCAGAGCCTGCACTAGTAATCCATACGAGCGAGAGGACAGACAACAGTCGAGACAACCCACTGAGTCACAAAACTCCAACATCATTCAGCTAACCAACAACACTCCCAAAAAGTCTCCCTAAACATCGTCTATTGAGAAGCAAAACATAACAATCGCGTTACCCAAATGATAACACTTGCCAAATGCAACAGAAACTTTCCATAACAACATTATTATTATTCTTGTGTAATTGAAATTACCACTCTGTATAGTGAGATTTCTGTTTGCTTTTTACTTTTTGAAAATTCTATTTATATTTGAATAATTTAACCAACCGTGTCTGTTTTACGTTAGTAACTAGTCAGCTGCATGTTTGTTGTTTTCTTAAATTTGGTAATGTGTCTAATAAGATCAAATCTTTTTTTTTTCTTTTACTTGGGGGCACGAGCTAAATTAATCAGGGAAGGATAAAAGAATGCCAAATCCTCTGCCTATATTCTACTTTCCAGTATACTTTCTGAATTTCAGACCCACTAAGATGCACGTTTTATTATTCTTATAACATCCCTTTTTCACGTTCACAAGGGTGAACCCTGATTAAGAGAGAGAAGTGTTCTTTCATGTGTCAGCAGGCAGCAAACATTCTTAATAGAATAGCTCCTACCTCTTACTTTTATCACTCTTTCAATCATTCACACACCTTCACTCTCTCCCTTTCAAACAACTCGTTACGACTCCCCAATTCTCACACATAAACACTAATTCAAATCTTCTATCAACCGGTAACTTTACATATTATCTCCCTTTCTTATTTCATTCCAAGAGTTCTCTGGACATCCGCGGCGAAACTTCGATTTCAATGTCAGGTCGATTTCGGATAATTCTGATCTCTGTCTCGGGGGATAATGTGACAGATATCATTATGAAATCGATTCTGTTCTGTCTATGTGGATCTTTGTTTTCCTTTGTCAGGGAAGATTGATCTAAAGACGTTTAAAGAGAGATTTTGATTTTTGTATGAGTGTGGGTGTTTAGTTTTCGCAATACTATTGATGCGGGGAGGAGGATGATGAGGTGGTTAATGTGAGAAGTTTATTATCTCTTGTCTTGCTTTATATTTGACTTCTTTATCTCTCTCTTTCTCTCTCTCTCTCTCTCTCTCTCTCTCTCTCTCTCTCTACCTCTCTACAGAGCAGCGAGCTACGACTTGTTTGCTTTAAAGTAACATTCCCAGTGAGCATTTATTTTCACAGCTGAATAATCTTTCTCTTCCACGGTTTCGCGTTTGTACATCAAATTGTTCATGGTTGAAGACCTTCATAGGTCAAAAGTTTTTTCGCTATAAATACTACTCATATTTTTTAGGTGGCGACCTACTTTTGGACCTTACAAAATCTCGAACTCACCTTTTCGGCCGTTGCTTTAGTTATAAAGGTGCTTTTTCATAGAATTCTTTACCCAGTCCTTTCAAAACTAATAATTACACTACATTCAAAAGACACATGAATTCGCACCTACTGACAACTCTCTGCTTCAGTTCACACAATGTCTCCATGAGTTTTTATTTATTTGTAAATGTTATAGTTTCAAATTTAATGTTAAATGTGCAATAGATTTATTGCTACCCCCTCTCTGCCTCGCTCGCTCTCCCTCCCTCTCGCTCACGCTCCCTCCCTTTCTCTCTATCTCTGTAAACATGCATGTGTGTGTGTGTATGTGAATGTACGTCTATTTGTGCCCAATTACTGAATGCAATGATAATAGTAATTACTTATTACTGAAGTTAAGAATATTTTCATTAGAAAACACTAAGAGAATTGTATTAGTGTAGAACAGCAATGTAAAAAGGTAGTAATGTACATTTCTTTACCCTGATGAAATAAAGATTGTGTTCGTTCCTTCGTTCTTACGTGCTGTATTAGTGTTTGTATGTTTCCTCATTCTTCATAGTACTTTCTGAGTTATGTTCTAGTTAGTTTTCTATGTAGTTTTGTTACTCCATTCTAAGTAAGTTCGAGCCAACACACTTTTTGAGGAGTGAGAAATAAAGCGATCGCAGAAGTGCATCGTTAAAGTCTGGCAGACTAATTAGATTTATGGTAAACATTAGCTGTATGAAAGTTTCTCCCTCCTACATTTCTACTGGTTTCAGAACTGAATTGAAAATTACGACAGCACAATTGATTACCAGCTAATGAAACGCGTGGGCGTGTCTTAGAATAATGAAATGAATAACAGTCGATAATAATACAGTGATAAAGAATGGGTCAAGTAGTGTAACATAAATAGTGTTTATTTCTGGTATAACATTTCGTCATCATCACCACCATCATCACCACCACCATCATCACCACCATCATCACCCCCATCATCACCACCATCATCACCACCATCATCACCACCATCACCACTTTCCTTTTAGCTCCCTGTGAAGTATGGAACCACCACAGTAGCTGGCCCCCTTGCAGGAAGCCTGGCACAAAACATTCACACACTCTTACAACGTTGATTTCAGTAACAATGTGTTTTACATGAAGAGGTTGCCATGCCAGCCCCATGCCCAACCTCAAATTAGTCGCCTTATACGACATGCCTGAGATAGCAATTGTCCTATTTATTCTTGTTGAATAACATATCGTTTTATTACAATCCATTCTTGTAATACTCTTATTATTTTTTTTTTTACTTAAGATGTTTGTCTTTCTCCAACCAAGACTTGCATTTATTTGATTTATATTGTCTCCCTTTCTTGGTTACCTTTCTGCTTTGTCATTTCCAGCTAAGTCAAACAGTGAATCTACCCACGCTATCTGAGCCGGTATTCTATAGTCTGTAAATATGTATTTGCCAAAATTATGTTTTTCACATGATTTGATCTACAGTATTCTAATACTCTATGTTTAAAGTAATTACATATATTTCAAGCTAGCTGAAACATATAGGTTTAGACTAACTAGTTTCTCCACCATAATTTGACATTTATGAAGAGTTCTTTACATTTTTTTCATAATCAACGAGCCAGTGGGACAAAGGCCTGAAGAATTGATCCTGTCTTAATAGTAGTTAGATCCTGCTCATGCATGAATGACAGCAGACCACAAAGATAGAAAGATAGAAAGAGAGAGATTGAGAGAGAGAGAGAGAGAGAGAGAGAGAGAGAGAGAGAGAGAGAGAGACAGAGAGAGAGAGAGAGATAGCGAGTGATAGACGTAATATGAATTTATTTATGCCAGAACGTTTCTATATTTCTTACCATCTCATCAATTCATCACACATCTGTGTTTTATCCATATTTACGTTTCCCTTCTTTACTGAAATTTGAGGAATGTTCTATGCGAAATTGAACAGCTTTCATTGTGACATAAAAGTTGTGTAGCTGCACTGAAGCTGGATTGAATGACTTGTCACATTATAATATCAACAAATCAACACAAACATCTCAATTCATGTCTTCTTTCTGCACAAGAACTAATAGGAATGCATTAGTTTAAAGAAGTCAAGGAGAGAATTTCGTAAAATATTAAGAATCTTAGTTGTGCTGTACTTTCTAAGATAAGAATGATCAAGATCATGCATTAGAACCAGGTGTAATCAACAAACGGCTCAAAGATTGTTTCATATAGGAACATCATACTAACTTGTAAAACTGAAGGAAAAGCAGCTGTTTCCATGCCGACAGCCTATTGTGTCTGTCACCATAGCGCTGTTACTGTCATTGCAACCTCAAAGTTGTGACCGAATAGCACTAGCTATAGGTTATCAAAGCTAGATAGATGGACGGGAAGCGAACCCATATGCTGGGTACTGCTGACTGTCGTTTATGCGTTCTCTGTTTCTCATATGTCGATGGGTAAAGATAACAAAAAGAATAAATTCCTACAGCAGATGCTCTGAGCAGTCACTTTATCAGTAGTTTCTATTTTTAACTTACTGAACAGACGGTATCTCAGACTGCTGTGGCTGGCTTGTGCGGTGTCAGCAGATTAGTACTAGTTTTCTTCTGTCTAGGTAATTGTAGGCATTGCTTTTCTAAAGATCTAGATCAGGATTTCTCAACAATTTTTGCCCATAGCCCCCTTTTGAGCCTCATTTACCTTTGTGGCCCCCTCATAGTCGCTGGAAAAAAAGGTACTTTACCATCTTACTGTGGCCCCCTAGAAATGTGGCACAGCCCTCTTTGAGAACCACAGGTCTAGATCATGGTTTCTCAGCCCGGACTCAGCGGAACTCTAGAGTTCCGCGAGAGGTCACTATGGGTTCCACGACAGATCGTGATTGAAAACAATAAAAGCTGTTTTTTGAACTAAGCGCGCTGGGTGATGTTAGCGCCCGCAGTGGTGGGCAGTGACCGTGTGGCAGTGTTCACTCTTGCACATACCTTATGTCATTACATCTTGTAGAGTAGACATTTGTGATAAGGCTTTTAGGCGTACTTCGATAAGTTAGAGCAAAAAATAAATTAATTAATCAAGTAGGAATTAAACAAACTAAACGAGGAAACACTGAAGTTTCTTCTCTCTATGTGCAACTGACTTGCATTACAGTTGATATCATTTGTGGGGAGGTGTGACGTACGTCTAAGTATGACAAATGAATTTCCCTGATTCGATGGATGACAACAGAATATTGGCCTCTCATAACTTTAGAACCCCTGATCATCTGTTGTAACTTTAACCTGCATGCAGCATTTCCACGAGAATTTTACACGCTGGATCATTAATATGTAACCTGCTATCTTCTGTGAACTTTTGAGATCGCATGGCCTTTGATGGGAGGTTAAAGCACGCCCTCAACCATCTCTGAGAACGATTTATAGCAATCTTTTCCTTAACGCCGGCACAAAAGAGGACGTGGCCAGAGACTCACTCCTGTTTCTAGAGCAAGTAACAGCAGTTCAATTTCTTACCTGGCTGTCACCCCGCCTGGTGGGAGTTGCCAAAGCTTCTCAGAAAAGCGGCACCATCAAAGCCAGGCTGATCTTCAGAATTCAACGTGGGGCGGTATACGATCTAAAGAAATCAGGGAACTCCCAGCTAACGTAGTTAGCTTCTCGAGAATTTTTTTCGCACTCTCATGCGAGCAGCCTGAGACGAAGAAAATCGGTAGACCGGGGGAAACGGAGGAATCGCAGCGGTTAACACAACGGCGAGGTACCTCGGATTCTGCTCGACTTCAAGAAGGGTGTGAAAATCTAACACGTCCTATTTAAGTTACATTTGAGAAGTATAAATAAAGAACTCCGAAAACTGCATTTTATCGTTCGTTCTGACAGAAGCCTAGTTTCACTAGCATAGTCGGATTCCTGCTAGATTTCATCTACCTTCGTTGACTATTGGAGTGTATTCTTTCTGCGCAGACGGTAATTTATACATTAGCTTGGGAGCCGCGCTGGTGTAATGGCTTCGGCGTTGTACTGGCGACCAGGTGTTCATGGTTCAAACCCGGGCGTCGGCGTTTGAAGAAATGTTTACGGCCGGAAATTTGACTGAATAGCCTGAACGGCTCCTGAGATAAACCCTCTGTGGATGGGAAGGAGCGAAGCTCCTGACCGGGTTGGAAGGAAAGTCCTCAGGTTCCCCAGCCTCGCAATGACATGTCATTGGGCCGAAGGGCTGAAAGCCCAAGTGCCGCTGGTTAAGAAAAAAAAAATACATTAGCTTCGAGTGATCAGTGGTCTAGTTATTTCAATTTATTTCATTGGATTGTGGTGTAAATTTAACCTTATTAAATAAACCCATTTTCAAAGTTCTAGTGCAAACTAATGTTACAGCTAAAAGTATTTCCTAATACACTTGACGCGTAAATTAATTTTGCAGACGTTAAAAGGAATTATAACCAGTAAATCCAGTTTAGTTCTGTATAGATAGATGCGCTTTTAATTATTTTAACTCACGGGAAGTTTTCCTGATTTGTTAATTGACGACGCTAATAAAGTAAATAGGCTAACTGTAATTTATCGCGTGTCAGATTATAATATGATTTGTAATGCATTTCTTGTTTTGATTATCTTTCATTCAGAACGATCATTCAACCTGCATCCCAGCAATTATTAATTATATACAGAGTTCTGCCAACTCAATTCGATAACTCCAGTAACATATGAACCTTTTTAAAGCTAAACTTGTGGCGACCTGTAATGGGCGCCGCTCCTCTGAATTTAACTGAGAATAAAGCCACCCAAGAAACACTTTTAAAATACTAGTTCATATAGTCCTTAAAAGTAAAACTGGAAGCAGAACATATTTTATTCACTGCCCTATTTGTGAAGAAAAAACATAGGTCTACCTGAACACTGTCTGTCAAGTATATTCAGTGGATTTTACACACACCCCGAAGAAGAACTTACCTCAGTGTTTTTTAACTTGTGACATTACGGGAAAAGAAAGTTATCTCCACCAGCTGTGCCAATTTTAGGAACCACACCATACCTCACGCTTAGCCAAGTGCCTGTGCCATTCATTAGGAACTTTATCTAAACCAACAGTAGCCTTTACGCTTCACCGTCTGGCGATTTTTTGAGACTATTTGTTACCTCGTTAAATCTGGGGCCTGACACGGAAGAAATAAGAGGACCAGTCCATTATTCCACGGTATTAGCTGCTGTGGTAAATAATTCCTAGAGTAACAGAATTCACCATTTTGGTAAGTCTGCGTGTGTGTTTGTGGGATGGCCAGCCCTAGTGTGTTTTTTTTAATGAAAGGAGATTTAATCTTTTCTTTACCCTTTTAATTAGTTCGACCTAGTATTAAGGTGCATTATATTCCTTGTACGGGATTTCTCCTAGCGGGATTGTGTAACTGTGTTCATTCTCCCCTCCCGTAAAATCTGTATGATTAAAGGGAGACATTTGAGAACCCTAGCTTTTCCTCTACACCCCCCCCCCCTTTTTACTGTAACCCCTTGCCTCAGAGTAATAAATTTACCAGTGGGTTAAATTGCCTATCTCTGATCACCCCCCCCCCCTTTCTTGTCTTTTGGACCGGGTCTTGTCTGTTAGTAAATACAAACGGGAAACGGTGGATGGGATATTTCTCCTCAAACCCCCCTCTTCCCTTATCATATTTGTATTCTGTAACCTTTGGTTTTTGACTGTAAATGTATAATTATGTGTGACTGCTTTATGATAATAAAGGTATTACTCTTTATTGGTGTTGGTTGTCGGCTGGCCCAAAACTCCAAACATTTCCATCTGTGTAGGCTGTATTCATGTACGTGGTGCGACAGAATCACCAAATCGGTGAGTGCGCCTGAGCGACTGGAACTGACAAACAATTGTTTGTTCAGAAGAGAGATAGGAATAGTCTGTGAGAAACAGATATTGTCGTAATAAGAGACTGTCCTTGCTCTTCCCAGCACTTGTGAATCTACTACCTCATTCTCCTAAATCCTTATTCTCACAGAGCCTTCAATATTCCTCTACACTCTAAAAGGACCAATATCCATCAGCACCCTCTCAGATAAAAATTACGACAATATATGGTTAGCTCGTTCGAGATTCTGAACCTAGTTGAAATAGAGTGTGGTTGATTGTCTTTGTGAAGTAGGGTATAATCTTTAAAAGTAATTACTTCCCCTAGACCAAGCCGTTCAGTATTTGGGCCGACCACACAATAATTATGACAGGTTTGTTTTTTCCACAGGAGCAGGCAGTTAGTGATTATAAAAGATTTGTCACCTTTGTATTCTCTGGCAGAGGGAATTGAAATTTTTTGGTTATATAATTGCTGGGACTGCGTGATTGTTTTACAATCACTAAAGGTTTTGAAGCGTTTGAGTTGAGCTAAGCTAAAGACGGATTGTTCTGATTTTTTAAAAATTAAGTTAACTACGTCTCATCTCAAAATTGTCTTCAGGGACGAAGTTTGTTGTTAGAGAATTAACATTTTCTGGAAAAAAAAAAAAAATTTTTTTTCCTTTTAAATTGTTTTAATATAAATATTTCTCTACTGTTAGTAATAGTAGATTTTTTTTTCTAGTGTAACTTACTAATTTAATTGGCATAGTTGCTTGCGTTAAAAGTCTTAAGTGACAATAATAGCGGCGATAAGTTAACACACGAGGTCATTAAGTAAATTGTTTTCTACTTTCGTTTTTTCTCGTAGCGGCTTTGAATTTTTTCCCCTTCTTGTTCTTTCGTACTATTCTCTGGTCATACTACATCTTATTCTTTAACAATGGCAGAGAGGATACAGATGAGATCCATCCTGAGGCTGGAAGCGAAAGAAGCAGGCTTAGACGCAGAAGTGGCGAATCTGTTTATCAACCAGGAATTGGAAATATATGACGCGCAGCAACAAAGAGCAGAAGCAGAGAGGAAGGAAGAGAAACAAAGAGCAGAAGCTGAGAGGAAGGAAGAAAAAGAGAGAGAAGAGAGGGCAGAAGCTAGGAAGAAAGAAGCGGACGATCGTCAATTGGAGCAGCAGAAAATTGAGGCAGAGATGGAAGCTCGCAGGGAAAGAGAGAGAGAGCGAGAAAGACAACATGAACTGGCGCTTAAGGCTTTAGAGAGTCGGGGCGCCTCTACTCCGAATAACGGAGAGCCGTCTTCGCCCCAGTCTCAGTCAATGGACCTCTCCAGCACTCATTCTGCCCAATTAGCGGCGATGTCTTTTGCTTTAGAATCTTTTCCTAGCCCTAATGAAAAAATTGACAGCTACCTAGAAAAATTCGAAAGGCTCGCGAATCTGTATGGGTTAGAGAGTTCCCGCTGGGCACTTAAGCTCTCAACATCACTAAAAGATAATGCTTATGACGTGTACACGAAGCTGGGAACCAACCAACATGATTACGACATGCTGAAAAAGGCCTTGCTAGAACGGTTTGAGATGACCGCCCGAAAATTCCTGCAAATGTTCAGGAACAGCCGAAAAGAGAGGACGGAAACATTCCCACAATTCTCTTCACGTCTCACGGGCTATTTGACAAAGTGCATTGAATTATCTGACCTACCTCTTACATATGAGGGACTACTTGAACTTGTTCTTGTGGAACAGATAAAGGCAACTTTGTCAAACGAAACCCGTAGATTTTTGGCTGAACAGGGCGCAGTCAGGCTTGAGGACATCCTCAATAAGGCCGAACGCTATACCAATGCAATGGCCAAACTTCCCAGCACTAAACGTAAACCCACAGATGAGCCATCTCGAAAACAAAATCTAGAGCAGTCATCCTATTCTTCTAATTCCTCTCAGAATTATAACCAACGAGAAAATAATACCCAGAGACCTCCCGAGGAAAAATCGAAATTCTACAAAACCCGACTTCCCCCCCCCCCCCCCCCCCCCCCCCCCCCCCCCACCCCCCCCCCCCACCCCCACCCCCCCCCCCCCCCCCCCCCCCAACAACAATTCTGATCAACCCACCAAGCCTACGTGGCAGCGCGGCCACCAAGGTCAAGGAAAAGGAAAGACCCCTACACCAGGAACGTCTGATCAGGGCAAGCAGACCGGGCCTAACCGCGTTGGATGTTTGCATACAGCCTCGAAAGGTAGAGTCAATGTCAGTGATTCCCAACCTGAGGGGGACCGACCCTCAACTCGAGGAACTGTAATTGTGAATGGTACCTCAACCACTTGTCTCTTTGACACTGGATTAAGTTTTAGTTGTATTGTTGCTAGACACCTAATCAAACCAGGTCAGGAGACAGAGGAAACCGCCAAACTTAGTGGAGTTTTTAAGAGTGATGCGCCCAGGACGCTGCCTATTGCACTGGTAGAAATACACTCTGACTTTGTCAGAGGGGTTATTAAAGTGGCCATTATGGATGATCCTATCTACCCAGTTATCCTGGGATGTAGATATGTGTTTATTGGGAGACCAAAGGAGCCGATTGTGGCAGCGGTAACCACAAGAGGGCAAGCCAAGAAGGAGAGGGAGCCTGCGCCAAATTTGTTGCCGAACGAACTGAAGGAGGCGCAACAAAAGGACCCTACTCTGGAGCCCTGCTTTAGAAAACTGCACATGGCCAAGGACCCCAGACACAACGGAGACATCTTTTCTAAGGATGGCGTATTGCATCGTAGAACGGGCAACCCGGACACGGGGAATAACCAGCTCCTAGTACCGACGCAGTACCGAAGCCAGATCTTAGAGATGGGGCACTCTCTTCCCTTAAGCGGACATATGGGACAAAACGCCACTATTCAGCGAATAAAAACCCACTATTGGTGGCCAGGAATGAACTCTGACATTATCAGGTATGTGAAATCCTGCGCCCAGTGCCAACGGGTAGCACCCAAGCACTTGACACCCCCAGTCCCCATGGGGCAAATGCCAATAGTAAGGACTCCATTTGAACGGGTTGCTGTCAACATCATTGGACCCCTGGAAAGGACCAAAAGAAAGCACAGGTTCATCCTGACTTTAGTCGACACTTGCACAATGTGGGCCGAAGCTGTACCGCTAACATGCATAGATTCCAAGCATGTCGCAGAAGCCCTCGTGCAAATCTTTACATGGTTGGGATTCCCTCAAAAAGTTTTGACGGACAATTGATCCCAATTCCGTAGCCTGTTAATGGAGGAGATCTTTAAGATCTTGAGGGCCAAACATATCCACACAAGTCCCTATCATCCGGCCGGAAATGGGCTCGTGGAACGTTTTAACGGCACCCTCACCACCATGTTACGTAAGCTGGGTCAGGAGAAACCGGAAGACTGGGACCTATATATATCGGCTGCCTTATTCGCCTACCGAGAGGTTCCTCAAGCGTCTACGGGATTCACGCCAGCTACACTTTTATTTGGCAGACCTATTAAGGGGCCACTAGAAGCCTTACTTCGGTCCCTGACAGACCAAAAGGCTAACGAGACAGTCGTCTCTGCAAGCAAGTATGTATCTGAGCTCAAGGAAAGGCTAAAGCTAGGTTGGGATCTAGCTACTACCAACCTTAAGAAAGCCCGCGCTAAACATGCTAAAAGATACAAAAAAGCTGCAAAAGAGAGAGAACTACAACCAGGGGAGAAAGTTTTGTTGCTACTTCCAACCGGAAGCAATAAACTTCGCATCGGATGGCAAGGGCCGTTTACCGTCCTTAAAAAGATCTCACGTACTAATTACAAGATCTCCACTAAAGGAAAGGAGAAGGTCTTCCACATAAATCTGCTCAAGAAATATCTGAAAAGACCAGTGCCATCCTCCGAGCATCTCCTGGCTGTCGCCATAGCAACGGAAGACGAGGAAGATGATGATGGTTGCATGGAGTACCCATTGCAACCCACAGAATCCTTTAAAGATGTCAAGTTCGGCGACAATCTCTCACCAGAACAACAAACAGAAACCAGGGCGCTACTACAGCAGTACAGTGCAGTCTTAACGGATGTACCTGGTCGAACAAATCTCATCGAATTTGACATGAAATTAACAAACGAGACCCCTGTTCGAACCAGAGTATACCCCATTCCGTACGCCAAAGCTGATGCACTTCGCGGAGAAATAGACAAGCTGCGTCAGGCAGGAATTATCAGCGAGTCTACATCTCCTTACAGTTCGAGTGTAGTGCTGTTGCAGAAGCCCAATAAGGAAGTTCGGCTGTGTATTGATTACCGGTTGCTAAACGCTGTAACGGAATTCCAGCCTGAACCGCTCCAAACTGCTTCTGAGTTGTTCACCAAGCTCAGCAAGGCAACAATTTTCTCCAAGATTGACCTCAGTAAAGGTTATTATCAAATACCAGTCAAGGAGGAAGTTAAACCTTTGCTAGCTTTCAGCACTAGTGAAGGACATTACACATTTAATGTGATGCCGTTCTGACTGCATAACGCACCAGGAGTGTTTACCAGGATGATGAGAAAGCTTTTAGAACCCTTGCAAAGTCCCCACATCCATAATTTCATGGACGACATCTTAATTGCATCGGAATCCTACGAAGAACATATTGCTACAGTCGCTATGCTCCTTAGGAGACTGCAGGAAACTGGTCTCACAGCCAGACCTAGCAAATGTCTCATCGCATTTGAAAAGCTGGACTTCCTGGGGCACACCATTTCTCACGGATGTAGTTGGCCTATTAAGAAGAACGTGGAGAAAATAGTGGCAGCAAAAAGACCTCGAACAAAGAAAGACATCAGGTCATTTTTATCACTATGTGCTTACTATCAGAAATACATCCAGAACTTCAACGGACTGACAGCACCTCTGACTGACCTCACCAAGAAAGGTTGTCCTGATAAGGTCATGTGGAATCAAAAGTGCGAACATGCATACAGCACTTTGAAAGGACAGTTGGCGGCATACCCCATCCTACGGTTACCTGACCTTAAGAAACCTTTCGTACTGAGAGTTGACGCGTCAGGTCAGGGCATCGGGTCAACATTGCTGCAAGCCGAGGACAGTGACCCGAACCTGCTATTCCCAGTTGCTTACGGCAGTCGGAAACTGAATAAAGCAGAACGCAACTACAGTGTCGTTGAAAGAGAATGTCTCGCTCTGATTCATGGCATCAGACGCCATCATGAGTTTCTGTATGGTACTTCTTTCACGGTGCAAACAGACCATGCTCCATTAGCTTTCCTGGGTGCCAATAAGGAATTCAACGCAAGGATAATGCGTTGGGCCTTGCTATTGAGTGTTTATTCCTTCAAAGTGGAATATATTCCAGGAAAACAGAATGTCGGAGCTGACTTCTTGAGTAGAAACTGGACCACGGAGGAAGAGGAGAAATCGACGATGCCAATCATCCAAAAGCTACCGATCAGGGCAGCTTCATTGTCATAAATGAAACATGAAAACGAGTTTCCATGTCTCAAAAGTGGGGACGATTGTGACGTACGTCTAAGTATGACAAATGAATTTCCCTGACTCGATGGATGACAACAGAATATTGGCCTCTCATAACTTTAGAACCCCTGATCATCTGTTGTAACTTTAACCTGCATGCAGCATTTCCACGAGAATTTTACACGCTGGATCATTAATATGTAACCTGCTATCTTCTGTGAACTTTTGAGATCGCATGGCCTTTGATGGGAGGTTAAAGCACGCCTTCAACCATGTCTGAGAACGATTTATAGCAATCTTTTCCTTAACGCCGGCACAAAAGAGGACGTGGCCAGAGACTCACTCCTGTTTCTAGAGCAAGTAACAGCAGTTCAATTTCTTACCTGGCTGTCACCCCGCCTGGTGGGAGTTGCCAAAGCTTCTCAGAAAAGCGGCACCATCAAAGCCAGGCTGATCTTCAGAATTCAACGTGGGGCGGTATACGATCTAAAGAAATCAGGGAACTCCCAGCTAACGTAGTTAGCTTCTCGAGAATTCTTTCGCACTCTCATGCGAGCAGCCTGAGACGAAGAAAATCGGTAGACCGGGGGAAACGGAGGAATCGCAGCGGTTAACACAACGGCGAGGTACCTCGGATTCTGCTCGACTTCAAGAAGGGTGTGAAAATCTAACACGTCCTATTTAAGTTACATTTGAGAAGTATAAATAAAGAACTCCGAAAACTGCATTTTATCGTTCGTTCTGACAGAATCCTAGTTTCACTAGCATAGTCGGATTCCTGCTAGATTTCATCTACCTTCGTTGACTATTGGAGTGTATTCTTTCTGCGCAGACGGTAATTTATACATTAGATTCGAGTGATCAGTGGTCTAGTTATTTCAATTTATTTCATTGGATTGTGGTGTAAATTTAACCTTATTAAATAAACCCATTTTCAAAGTTCTAGTGCAAACTAATGTTACAGCTAAAAGTATTTCCTAATACACTTGACGCGTAAATTAATTTTGCAGACGTTAAAAGGAATTATAACCAGTAAATCCAGTTTAGTTCTGTATAGATAGATGTGCTTTTAATTATTTTAACTCACGGGAAGTTTTCCTGATTTGTTAATTGACGACGCTAATAAAGTAAATAGGCTAACTGTAATTTATCGCGTGTCAGATTATAATATGATTTGTAATGCATTTCTTGTTTTGATTATCTTTCATTCAGAACGATCATTCAACCTGCATCCCAGCAATTATTAATTATATACAGAGTTCTGCCAACTCAATTCGATAACTCCAGTAACATATGAACCTTTTTAAAGCTAAACTTGTGGCGACCTGTAATGGGCCCCGCTCCTCTGAATTTAACTGAGAATAAAGCCACCCAAGAAACACTTTTAAAATACTAGTTCATATAGTCCTTAAAAGTAAAACTGGAAGCAGAACATATTTTATTCACTGCCCTATTTGTGAAGAAAAAACATAGGTCTACCTGAACACTGTCTGTCAAGTATATTCAGTGGATTTTACACACCCCCGAAGAAGAACTTACCTCAGTGTTTTTTAACTTGTGACATTACGGGAAAAGAAAGTTATCTCCACCAGCTGTGCCAATTTTAGGAACCACACCATACCTCACGCTTAGCCAAGTGCCTGTGCCATTCATTAGGAACTTTATCTAAACCAACAGTAGCCTTTACGCTTCACCGTCTGGCGATTTTTTGAGACTATTTGTTACCTCGTTAAATCTGGGGCCTGACACGGAAGAAATAAGAGGACCAGTCCATTATTCCACGGTATTAGCTGCTGTGGTAAATAATTCCTAGAGTGACAGAATTCACCATTTTGGTAAGTCTGCGTGTGTGTTTGTGGGATGGCCAGCCCTAGTGTGTTTTTTTGAATGAAAGGAGATTTAATCTTTTCTTTACCCTTTTAATTAGTTCGACCTAGTATTAAGATGCATTATATTCCTTGTACCAACGGGCTGATCACCCGTTTGCCAGTCACTTCGGTTACGGAAACAACAGCAGATGGATTGATTTGCCGTTGCCCTAAAGACGCCAATAGGCGTGATGGGAAACAGTGGCAAAGAAAACCTATCTGCTGTTGCCCTAAGACGCCACTAGGCGTAATGGCCACTGACTGCTTTGACGGTCGGTGGCTAAGGACGGAAGAAGAAGAAGAAGAATATTCCTTGTACGGGATTTCTCCTAGCGGGATTGTGTAACTGTGTTCATTCCCCCCTCCCGTAAAATTTGTATGATTAAAGGGAGACATTTGAGAACCCTAGCTTTTCCTCTACACCCCCCCCCCCCCTTTTACTGTAACCCCTTGCCTCAGAGTAATAAATTTACCAGTGGGTTAAATTGCCTATCTCTGACCACCCCCCCCCCCCTTTTCTTGTTTTTTGGACCGGGTCTTGTCTGTTAGTAAATAAAAACGGGAAACGGTGGATGGGATATTTCTCCTCAAACCCCCCTCTTCCCTTATCATATTTGTATTCTGTAACCTTTGATTTTTGACTGTAAATGTATAATTATTTGTGACTGCTTTATGATAATAAAGGTTTTTCTTGTCCTTCTCCTTGTAAGACGTATTACTATTTGTGTGGGTGTGTGTTTTATATTTTTTTTCAACTCTTTATGATAATAAAGGTATTAATCTTTATTGGTGTTGGTTGTCGGCTGGCCCAAAACTCCAAACATTTCTATCTGTGTAGGCTGTATTCATGTACGTGGTGCGACAGAATCACCAAATCGGTGAGTGCGCCTGAGCGACTGGAACTGACAAACAATTGTTTGTTCAGAAGAGAGATAGGAATAGTCTGTGAGAAACAGATATTGTCGTAATAAGAGACTGTCCTTGCTCTTCCCAGCGCTTGTGAATCTACTACCTCATTCTCCTAAATCCTTATTCTCACAGAGCCTTCAATATTCCTCTACACTCTAAAGGGACCAATATCCATCAGCACCCTCTCAGATAAAAATTACGACCGGAGGGAACTCAAAAAGTGTAGGCTATTAAGTTGGCCAAAATAAACAGAATCACAGAAAAAAAATCTACTCAAGGCATTGACAATTTTTATTGGATTATTACATTTACATTTTACTAATCACGATAAGGTGCCTTGAGCTGTAAATATAACAATTGTATGCAGGGGTTTCGTGAGACCTGAAAATGATTTCAAGGGTTCATCCAGGATAAAAAGTTTGAGAAAGATTGATCTAGATGCTCTGTTTCCTTCTTGTTTCTATATCTGTCTCTGATAAATCTCTTGCCCTCTCATCTGTTTATTTTGCTTATGTAAGCTAGCGGTAGTTTTCTATAATCCCATGCCAGGCTATCAATCTCTTCATTCCCGGGAATAATATCAGGGCTGTGGAGTCGGATTCGGTCATTCTTAGTGGAGTGGGCCGTTTTTATTGGAGTCGGTAAATAATATCCAGAATCTGACTCCAAATTGTATGCCAAATGACAAGTAAAAAAACTGTAGTCGTAATCGGAGTTGGAAATTTGTTGGCCTGTTCCACAACTCTAGATATTACAGTGACATGGAATCCACTGTATCCCAGCTCTATTGAATTTCTTTTTATTTTGTTAGTCGCAATAGTTGGCAGAGTGCTTCTCTTGTGACATTTAGGCCTGTTTCTTTAACTCTTTGGTGCTGTTACTACTGGTAGTGCATCTGTCAAGAGCATGGCCGTCTTTCAGTGCCTTCTTCTGCCATTACTGTATCTTTTGCAGCATTTTTTTCAGAACATCTACTTCTGCTCTAAAGTTTCTTGACAGTTTCTATGTTGCTTGACCAGTTTTTACTGTATGCTGTTAGTCAGTAGAGCCGCGGTAGCGCTGTGGTTAGTGCACTTGCTACCTAGCTCGGCGGTCCTGGTTCGATCCACAGTTAGGTGGGATATTTTAGACCGCAAACGGCTCCGGGATGGACCCCTTGGGTACCAGAACAACTCTGGGAAGGTTAAGGCTACCGGCGTGATGCTGACCACATCAACCCTAGTGTGCCGATGGTCAAGAAATTGTGAGCCTAACACCATATTCCCAATATGCCTCAATTGAGGTGTAACGGGATCCTAGTTGGTCAGTAGCAGAAAGCTTCTTACAATTTAGTTTAGTTGCCTTAATTGCTATCCAATCGTGTGTTGCACTGGTCAAGCAACTGACTGGTAGTTTTCCTCGTATTTTATGGTTAGGGCTTGTCTTTTTGTTTCGGTCAGGTTAGCTATTTTTTCATTCCAGGAAATGTATTCCATCCTTCTATCTCTGTGATACAATGCCTCTTTTCCAGCTGCAGGATTGCCAAGAATTTACTTTTTCTCTTTTACGCTCAGATCTTTTTTGCACAGGGGTTCTTAACCTTTCTTGTGCCTTGTACCCCTTTGATTTTCCGCTGAACGCTATGAACCCATTCTTAGAAACAAAAGGGAGATGCGAACAAAGCTCTGTACAACGAGTGCAACGTAGATATTTTAAGCGTCGAAGATTTGAAAGGGGACAAACGACCAGTGCATATTTTATCTTAAATGAAAGTGGATGAAAAGCAAACTTACATACTTACTTACTTAGTCGTTCTTCTTCTATAAGCAGGTGAAGAGATTTTCCATAAAGAGCGCCATACTATTATAAAGGCTGTCTTACTCATTGCCTGGTTCCAATCTAGTTTATGGACCTTCATAGATTCTCCATTGTTGTCCTCCTCCTATCGAATTCTGTGTCATTCTGGAGGTATGCTGCCCTGGCTCTTGGTTTCCCACATTTGCCGTGGTAGCCGATCTTCTCCCATTCTGCAGCCATCCCCTAACCATCGCAACTGGGAGTTTTCCACTCGGGTCTACGAGGGCTAGGTTTCGAAGCCATGACGTATCGTCTGGTTGCGTACCATATCCTTTCTTGCTACTTCGACCACCTTCCTCAGATACCTCATTTCTGAGATTTGGAGCTTACATTTGTAGGTTGTAGTCATTGACCGTGACTCGCATCCGTAGGTCAGGACTTAAAAAGCAACCGTAGATACAAATTAGAGGAAACAGTTTGTTCACATAAAAGTAATCAAACATCCTGTTCATTTTTTACTTTTTTTCTCCTTATGGAGCATGGGGTACCATTGCAGTAGCCTTCATACAGGAAGCATGCACCAAAGCACTTACGCGCTCTTGTAGTGCCGGTATCTGCAGCTGTTGTTTAAATGGTAACATTGCTTGCTTCATGCACATGCTCACCTTCGTCGCCTATTAGGACATGCTTGGTGGAAGAAGTGGTTCTATTATTTGTATACTTCTTCACAGACCTGCGGGAACCACATAGGGCAACAAATATACTATATACATTAAAAATCTCTCGGAAATCCAAAAGTCTCAGAAGTTCAAAAGCCTCAGACATCTAACTGTCTGGGAAATTATATGTGTTTTAAATTCCGTCCAAGAAATTTCCATTACACCAGAACAGAAATCTGGACTTCGAGAACGTCACGTGTAATTAGTAGGATTGTAGTCTAAGCGGATTCGACTTTGACGTAATCGATTATGTGAAGTCCAACCGGGTAGGAAAGAAAATAAAGGAATAAGAGAACTGAAACAATGACTATATTCAAGGGTTTCTTCAAGCCTAAATATAGCTAGTCGCTGATACATGATAAGTTTACAACTAAAGAACGGGATTAAATTATAGAAGTTCTCGATGACTTATTTCATTTGTATTACTCAGTATAACGTGGATAATGTATTTCCTTTTCTTTAAGTCCGTCTCTTTCTCCACCACCACCTCTCTCTCCCTCCTCTCTCTCTCTCTCTTTCTCTCTCTCTCTCTCTCTCTCTCTCTCTCTCTCTCTCTCTCTCTCTCTCTCTCTCTCTTCACTTTTTACACGCTTTTATTTAACTGCACTTTCATGTCACTTTCAAATTTTGCAATCGATTTCTCAATCACTTCCAGATGCGCAATAGCTCTGAAACTTGGCACAGTTGTGTATTCGCGATGACAGTACAATAATCAGTCAATTATTTAATAATTTAATATTGTAATAATGACAATATGAGTAATTAAAGTTTTTCGTAAAGAAATGTAAACAAATCAGGGGCCATAATCAGGTTAATTACAAATTCAAGAGTACGTGGTGTGCTTTATTTTTTTCTATGCGTAAAACAGGGCAGTACTCAGACAAGTGTCTAGCTAAATTAAGAGAAACAATCCAAATTATAAAATTATAAATCAAGGGAAAGTCGAGTTAGATCTCTAGATGTCCCTCAAATTGAAGAAATTTATTGCACCAAATTAACAGGCACAAAGCCATGTAATATTGACGCTCTAAAAGACTAGATTTACATTAAGTAAAAATATTGTTCATGTTTTAGTATGTCATAATTTTTCTAACACTAAAAAGAAGAAAATAAAAAAATATAAAGAAATATTTTAAACACACTCTTTTATGCACTAAAAATCCAAAAATAATTTTTCAAGGAGTTTATAGCTTGCATTCAAAAAATGTAACTTCAAATTGACAAAAAGCGTGGGGCGCAGATTCTACATGAAATTAACTTCTGCTTTATACTTCATTAGACACTTATGGATAAAATATATGACAAGAGCTTAAGCGCCCCACGCTTTTTGTCAATTTGATGTTACATTTTTATTTTATTTTAATAAACTCCTTGAAAAATTATTTGTGGGTTTTTAGTGCATTAAAAGCGTGTGTTTAAAATATTTTTTAAAAATATTTCAGAGCCCTTAAATTCGGCTTCATCTTCTCATCCACAGCAGCCAATTCCATTTACGTCACATACATTTTTAAAACAGTGCTCCGTCCGCTTTTTATGCATAGTGTTCTTTGCTCACTAATCAGCCCCTTTTTTATTTCTGTAATTCGGTGTTTTACTTTCAATCTGCCATTGCAAATGAACGGTTTTTTACATGCGGTCTGCTGCCACTTTGTACGTGGTTACTCAATAAGTGAGAATACCCCGGATGACAACCAGTAAAATCTATATGAGATTGTAGTCAATGGTGAGAAGACAATACATTCTCCGAGGAGAACGACTCTATCATGCTCTGTTGTTGCTTTCAAGTATTCAAAGCAAGACGAACTCAAAAGATCTAAACAAAACTTTGTATTCCCGCTCTCAATACAGTTAGCTGTAAAATCTTTATTAAAAGCTAATACCACTAAAGCGTCGAGTGGTGAATGAAGATGAAGGAGATGTCTCTGAGTCATGAAAGTAAGTGAAAATACGTAGTGAAATCGTTAACTTATATAGGTATCTCCGCGCAGAATAGGAAGACACAGGTGATGTGACAGAATTACCAATGATGGACTCTGAAAAAGAACTAGACAAAAACCTAGTGAAAAGACAGAAGTGCGGAATATATTTTGAAATTGGAATAAGGCACACACTGAGAGCGTGCTCGGCTAACCTTGTACAACTTTCTATGTTCTGAAACCCCAACAATTAACAAATAAGTCGAAGACTTCACAATGCACGGAAAGAGAACGTGAGATAGACAAACAAGACATAGAAATAAGTCTCAAGGACAGTAAAGCTTTGGAGAGATGAGGTTGTTTGCTAACACCATTATCATTTTCATTGCGCTATTTACTGCAGCTGTCCCAGCATGCAGTTGCGTGCTCTTGCAGGGGTGGTTTCTGATGCAATTTGTTTTATATAACGATGTTGCCAGGCCCAAACGTGTTAATCGCCTTGTGTGAAATGCCTGAAGGTACAGTGAGCCTATTCTTTATTTGTCTCTTCACAGACCACCCGGGAATTACACGGGCGATTGTTGGCTATGATTTACATAAATTTGAAAGCTAAAAACAGAAAAAAAAGAACAAAAGCACACACAAACATACACACATGAGAGAGAAAACATTCTGATTTTTCTTCAGTCCGCTACATTGTTTTCCGCCACTGAAAACATATGGAATGGCCATATATAATCAAGTGGAATTACAAAAATAAGAACATTTAACTCAAATGTCAAGTCAGTCCTATTGTATGTCTCCGAAACATGGAGGGAAAAAAAAAAAAAAGACAACAACAACCAAAAAGCTACAGACTTTAATAAATGTGTGCTTGCGGAGAACAGAAGGATTGAAATGGTATGATATGATCCTCAAAGTGGAACTGGTGACAAGAACCAGACAAGTGCCAGTGGAACAAGAGCTGAGAAGAAGACGCTGGTGATGGATAGGACACACATTGAGTAAACATGTTCATAGCATTACAAGGTAGTCCTTGATCTAGAACCCTTATGGAAAGAGATGTATACTAAAAACATACGGAGACGAGAACTGGAGACAGAAGCGAAAATGATGAGAAAGACGTAGAAACAACTTCTGGAGCTAAACGGAATTGATTGATTGATTGATTGTGATTGATTGATTGATTGATTGATTGTGATTGATTGATTGATTGATATCTAATTTTTGGCTGACGTTTATGACTCTAAGACCGTAAACGACCAGCCCATGATCTAAACCACGATTCCCGCCATGATTAAGCGATAAATGGAAGCAGTTACTGTTTCCAAGAAGCCGTTTCTGGTAAAGAGCATTAAAGCTGCACGTGTAAAACACGCGCACGGCTGGTGCGAGACAGATATTTCTGGATCATTCTTAATCTGTGGTCAGATCGGTCTGTTTTCCTAGCATTTATAACACACGTTATGAACAACGTTACTGAATGCCAGACTGGCGCGTGCTGCTGATCCAGTGGGAAATACGGCAATGTACTGCTTGCCAGGTTGCATTTTTGTTTTCGTGCTTTGCAAACACTACAGTTTTTTGTTCTGGTAATTAGTATTGTTTATAGTCGTAAATGCTGGCTAAGACTTGAATTTGTGCGTGCAGTATTGGAATTATGAGTGTTCAGGCATGACTTTTTCACACACACGCACACACAAACACACGCACAGTGTCAGAGAAAGAGAGAGACATACCGTGTCAAACTAATATATAATTTTACTTGTACACACACACACATACAGAGGTCTTGTCAAACTAATATACAAATTTACACGCACACACATACTCACAGATCTTATTAAACTAAAACGCAAATTTACATGCATACACATACTTACAGATTTAAAAAACTAATACACATATTTACATGCATTCACACACACTTACAGATTTAAAAAACTAATACACACATTTACACGCATTCACACACAAATAAATACTGCCAAACTAACAAACACACTTAAATACACACACATATTGTGTCATACTAATACAAAGTTACATGCATATGCGCACTTGTAATTAAAGTTTCAGTTGATTATATTTAGCTAAGGAAGCACATAATCCCACACAGCGTATCACAGCTATAACACATAAGGAAGAGAAACCCGAGGCCTGTAAACAGTAAATAAATATTAGACAAACAATAAAGGTATGTTTTCAGGCACTCGTAAGAAATAAAAAGTAGAAAACTAGATAACAGAAAAACAACAGACGTGAGTGGCTTACCCAGGACTCGAACCCAGGACCTTCCGTGCGACAACCCCGCCTAGCTATGCAAGCGAATCACACTATCCTCCCTGCCATCTAGGCATCACCATAAAATGATGCTTCGATGACGCACCGAAGGTCCTGGGTTCGAGTCCAGGGTAAACCCCTCACGTCTGTTGTTTTTCGGTTGTCTAGTTTTCTACTTCTTTATTTCTTACGAGTGCCTGAAAACATTCCTTTATAGTTTGTCTAATATTTACCAGAGCTATAGTTTGTTCTCCCATAAATCTCAACTAAATCCTGATTGATTATTTTCTTTTAAACATGAGCAGCAGTGAACGTTTGCGTCAGTTGTGTGTTATTTGTCTTTTTAAAAAACTGCAAGAAATATTTTTGTGCTTGAAAAAAACTATATATATATAAATCGTGTCATTAGAAAACTCATAAAAACTGTGCATTTTTGATTTGCCAAATTAAAAACGATATCTTACAAGTTGGACTATTTAACAAGAGCGTCTTTTCACAGAGTTTAATATTTTTGTACACAAGCAGCCACAATCTTTCACTCTAGAGTTTATTATTTTTATATTAATCTTGCCGACATAATCAAACGAACCGAGTATATACTAATCTATATTCTCACAACCCATCGCCCTATCCTCGGCTATTCTGAGCAGACTGCCGCGTGAGGCGGACATGAGTGATGTATGAGAATAATATTATAGGATTAGGGGTGTGTGCGTCTTCTTGAGGTGCGAACTGTCCTCACAAAATTTATACCCACCAAACTCGTTATTTTTAGCGGTTATAAATGTGGGTGCTGACGTCATTGTTAAAAAAATTCAACAACAATAACATGAAGCGAAATGAGTGGACAGTTCTGTACTAAAGACCTTTAATTTTGTGTCACACTGCCATATTTCTATATTAACCTACATAACAATGTCTGCTGTTGCAATCTCAACTGTTTCGACACAATGCCATGCACAAATCCATCTTCTCTCAGATAATTGACATGACGTTGTACACGAGAGGCCATGTTTTCGTGTGCGTGCAGGGTGCACAGAAACACGTGCCGTCACACTTTTATAATTCAGTAATCAAATAAAGAGACGCTTAACGCAATTTTTTTTTCCCCTCGATATGTCCAATGAAATAAGTTTAAGAAGAAATCTCCATCCAATTTGGAATTCTCCAGATTTTCTGCACTAAAAATTCTTTATTTTTTTATTTAATGTAGTGCTACAATGTTCGGTGTTCTCTCTATACCTGTGCGGTGTCCAAACAGTTGCATGTAATTGCGAGTGTCTTATTTCAAATCAAGCAGGGGGCTGTCGCACTATTTGGATAGTCCCGGGATCGATTTCGTGGTTAGCCTATCACTAATATTTCTTTCATTTTGTCTGGTGTGCTATTAACTTATATTTTATTGATTTACAACTCACTGGCCTCTGATTTCCTTCATTATTTATTTATACATTCACCCATCCGTGACTTAAACCAACCAGTGCAATTCTGTGTTGTTCATCTTCCTCTACGCATTACTACACACAAGTATGTTGGCCGTTATTTGGTTTATACCTGCTAACAGGAAAGTTATATAGTGACTGAGTTTTTAAATGTATGAGTTGTTCACGGGTCCTATATATCAAAGCTGGGTAAAGTTTCGTGAAAAATAACCACGTCCAATGAAGCATTATTTGGATGTTAAATTGGATGTGTGTCTTTTCACGATTTACAAACGCAGCGAGGCGATGACGCCATTTGGATGGTCCTGGGTTCGATTCCCCCGGTGAGCCTATCACTTTATATTTCTTTTCTGTTGTCTGGTGTCCTCTTTAATTCTGTCTTGTGACCTATATTTATCTAGTGTTTAATTTCACGTAGATTATATGACGGAACATACTTGATCTTCTGTGTTTCAAATCGATCTAGACGTCCTATATTCGTAAATGTCCATGTTTCTTACTGCCTTTTTCAGTTGCTCTAAGTTTTTCCTACACTCTATTCCAGGGGTCGGCAACCTACGGCACGCGTGCCAATCGTGGCACGTGGAACGATTTTCAATGGCACGCTGAGTGAATTAAAATACTGTACAGTATATGATCTCATTTTTAAAAAAATTGAATTTTTTATTAAATAGAAGCATATAATTCTTTTAAAGCTATACCTGTTTTTACAACCCTTCAAAACGAAAGTTTTTAGACATTGGAGGTAAGAATGTGCGATCTGATGCAAACTAAATGCCTGATCATACTATACTGCACGTAAGTCTTCGTTTTTACGGACCGTTTCCGAGAACAAACATTCTTCAACGAATTTCAAGGGGAGTGGTTATACTTTGCGGCGCCCGCTAGTCTGGCGTCTACCTGCTACCGTAGTTTGTAGGATGAGATTCTTGAAAAGAATCCCAAGCAAATTTTGACGGGCAAGCGGAGACGTAATATCATAATTACGCAATAGTGTCTGGCTAGTGCCTGGACCAGCGAATTTATTTCGTTTTCGCTCGCAGTTTTTGACTCCCAGTGTGAGTTTGGAGCAACAATGACTGACCTCGACGAAGTTATATTTCCGTCCTATCCTTCCCCTTCTTAACCCTTTGAAAATAAAGTTCGTTCGTTCGTTCTCTCCCGACCACCACCACCTCTACAGTTCTCTCGGCTGTCGCATACTCATGCCCGTACAGTCCGTTGACCGCAGCACAAAAGTTGGTGTTGTTATTAAGTAATACGGTGCCGTGAAAATGACTCAAAAAAGACAAAAACTTGATATACGCTCGTTTCAAGACTTTTGGACAAACGAATATGGATTCATACAACAAAAGGATCGTGCTGTTTGTGCTTTATGTTATGAAAGTGTCGTGTGCCGTACGTCAAGTGTACGAAGACACTATCAAACCAAACATCAGTCCATGTTTAAAAATTCTGAGGAGAAAAGGGAAGCCATAAAAATGGCTGTTTCTGGCTACAAAAAACAAAGTAGTATTTTTAGTCAAGTAATTGGAACCAAAAATAAAGCTACCGAATGTAGTTACAAAATTGCACAGTGTGTGGCTTCGAACGGCAAACCTTTCACAGATGGAGAATACATCAAGGAAACATTTTTGAGCAGTGCTGAAATTTTGTTTAGTGATTTACCAAATAAAGAAACAATACTGTCTCGGATTCGAGAAATACCGGCTTCTGCGAGATCAATCGAGAGGCGCATAACTGATATGGCTGAAAATGTATCGGTAAAACAAACAACAATACAAGCTGTTGTATTTAGTGTCGCTCTTGACGAAAGTGTCGATGTGAATGACGTGGCGCGCCTAGCTATAGTTGCGCGATATTGTGACAACGACCGTATTTATGAAGAACTGTGCTGCTTGATACCTTTTGATGGTACAGCCAAGGGAGAAGGCATTATAACTGCATTTGTAAGCTATTTAAAAAATCAGAACATTAACATGAATAAAATATTCTGTGTTACTATGATGCCGCCCCTGCATTTGTCGGAAAGAACAAAGGATTTGTTAAACTTCTTGAGGATCGTATTGGACGTCAAGTATTGAGCTTCCATTGCATTTTACACCAGGAGAGTTTGTGTGCGAAGATTTCGTCACTA
This sequence comes from Oreohelix idahoensis, assembly GCA_024509875.1. Taxonomy (NCBI): domain Eukaryota; kingdom Metazoa; phylum Mollusca; class Gastropoda; order Stylommatophora; family Oreohelicidae; genus Oreohelix; species Oreohelix idahoensis. The sequence continues at coordinate 767,230 of JAMPIV010018366.1, read as the reverse complement.
TCCTTGAACTCTGTAATGGAAACTGTTGTCAAGATAGTTAACTTCATAGTTTCTCGCTCTTCATTGACCCACAGGCAATTCAAGTCTCTTCTACAAGAAATGGAGAACGAACGAACGAACGAACTTTATTTTCAAAGGGTTAAGAATTGGGCACGCAGGCCCGTCTGACATTCTGCCCTTCCTCTCTCTCTCATCATATATACTATATCCTTTCATCCTCACATTTACTTTAAGCATAATTAAGGCATTTATCATTATAAAAGTAATATTACATTTGCAATAATCATCATAATTAAAGTACGTTTTTAACATTAAAAAAGAATAATAATAATAATAATGAATGTAAAAAAAAAATAAATATAAAAAAAAATAAACATTAATACATAGATTAGATAGATAGATAGATAGATAGATAGATAGATAGATAGATAGATAGATAGATAGATAGATAGATAGATAGATAGATAGATAGATAGATAGATAGATAGATAGATAGATAGATAGATAGATAGATAGATAGATAGATAGATAGATAGATAGATAGATAGATAGATAGATAGATAGTTTATGGTGGTATATAATAAAAACTCGTGACATTTTGGGAATCCGCTGCTGAATGACCTGGGACTTAGTGTGTTGTCAGCACATGCGGAAAATGTTCCCACAGGTGAGCAGCTTTGAGTCCCAAACAGATACTGCCACAGGGAGTGAATTGTTTACGCCTCCACTATACGAGATCCAGCGTTATGACCTATGCTCCTTAGGGAGGTAAAGGGTATTGACTGATAGATAAGAATCGTGCATATAGGCCCGTCTTACATTTTGCCCTTCCTCTTATTCATCTTTTATTGCTAGTTATTCAGACATTCTCCATACTTAAGGTGTTAGTTTAATGGCGATGCAACATTATAAGTAGTATAAAAGCATACATTTACAGTATTTGATAACAATTAAGAAGTAAGATATATTAAAATGAAAAAACTAGATCATTAGACCCTCCATACAGTATATTAGATAATAATTCGAAATATAATCCCTTAGGGCGGCATATAATTGGCACTCATAATGTATTTGAACAGTCTACGATTATATGAGTAGGGACTGTGCATGTTTTTAAGATCATGTGGAAGATTGTTCCAAAGATGAGCAGCTGAGTAAGCCAAGCTCTTCTTGAACAAATCTAGCCTGGGCTTGGGTACCTGTAACTGGTTTAAGCGGTTACTACGTTTTTCATTGAATTTTAAAAGAGGCCACAGATACGTTGGAGCATTCTGTGACAAGATTTTGTGAGCGAATTTAGCTTTGTTAAATAGGAAGCGCTTTCTAAGGGGTAATATTTTAAGATATAGCACGTTTCACTAGCTTTGCCCTCAAACAAATGTAATTATCTGATTAACCGTCTAATGTATTAATGCCATTTTTTGCATACGATGTTATATTGGGTTACACCCAACAAATATATACTTTATATCTGTGCATCTTGTCCAGTTCCCATAAACGGATGAAATCCTTTGATCTTTGTCGGCATACTAATTATTGTGTATCGAGAAAAGAAATTTTACCACTTCATGCACAGATTCTGTGAATTGATTAGGCATAGGCGTGTCTACTATTACAATAATGTGGCCATCACGTTTGCAATTGAATACGTGTTGAAGATGATTTCTTAAATGATCTGCATGCGAAATACTCGTGACATTGTTTGTCATTGACATTTAATGCGCTACCAAACTGGACCTTCCTTGATCTAATTATTTCAATGGGTATCATCTCTTTGCAGTTCATAAATATCATAATGGAACGTTGCTCTAAAGCCTAATAAATACATATAATAAAGAAAGGAAGAAGAATGGTAAAGAACAGTGCTGTCACAATGACAGTACTCGAAATCCCCTTTGTTTTATGCTTCGTCTGCAAATTGTAACGTTTCCACGTTAAATAGGCCTTCTGCAACATACACGCGTTTCCCAAACACACAATAAAATGTGCTGCCTTTCTAAGTAAAACCTTGAAATATGCAAGTTGACCTAAATTTTAAATTCCATTCATGTCTTTTTCTACACTGCGTTACCAAAACGAACGAACAGATGGACAAAAGGATAAAGAGAGAGGGGAGGGCTGAAAATCAGGAACGCATGCAACACGCGTCGCGCGATACACAAATGCTGCCATCACGCGTGTAAGTCTACATGCACTAATTGTTTTTTTCAGACGGACAGTGATAAAATACACTACCCTTTCCCAGAGTTAGGTTTATAAATCATAAAAAACTCTTATTAGGAAAGACAACATTAGATGGGTTTACGGTTGAAAACATAACAGTACCCAGACAGCACATCTTCGAAACAGGAGGTAGAAGAAATTGCATATTTTGAACGCAGCCACGTAGCTCCTTTAAATTTGTATTTTTGGGTTCCTTAGGGCTTGCTGACAAATAATATGTAAAACGTTACGCAAATAGTCCAGGAATTAATAAATTATACCCAGAATAAAATATTGGGGGTGCCTGACAGCCTAAAATCATTTCTGCTCATAAGATTTTTTTTATAACGTGTTTGAAAAAAATTTACGTTACAGAAATAGCCTACCATGTAAACTCCAAATTGATTGGAGCGCAACAAATGAAAGCCTAACCACGATTGGTCGGACTATAAATACTATCTTTCGTTGTCAGGGGAGACGGGGAAGGGTAACATTTTTTCAAACACTTGTCGAAACGGGGCTCATTGGTCAGACTCGCTGATATACACACTTGGGAGCGTTAGTTCGAAACCACTTGTTTAAATAAGCTTGATAAAGCATCAGTGCGTTGAAGCCAGCTTATATTGTGCTAAATAAAAGCCTGGAAGATAAGCAGATGGGAATTTGTGCCAGTTTGTGCCAGAATTCATTGCTAATCAACGTATCTGTGTTTATTCGTATGAATTGTGGTAAGCTTGAACCATTCAATATCTTTTAATGAAAATTGAATGTGAATTGTTGATTTATGCCTGTATATATATGTGTAGTCAGTGGCAAACGTGAGGTAAAGCCTGTAATGCTCCAGCCTGAACAGAGGGTGTCGGAGAGAAGTAAAACGGCATGGAATGGCCAAACAGTACACTGACACCTGGATGATTGAATAGAAAGAAATAATGCTGGAATTGCAGAGGCGTAGTAACCATTAAGAAGGGTAATACTGGAATAAAGTATTTCAAATGAAGCTGACAGTTGGCCTAATGCTCTGAACTCAATGTTTGTGCTGTGTTGTGATCAGTGTAAAAAGAAATTATAAGTTAGTTATGAAGTAGAAGGTACATCCTCCTTGATTTCAGGGACCGTGGTCTTGATGGTAGTGAGCAGCACCTAGTCAGAGCTTTGCTGAATCCTGAGTCGGACAGCATACTCCTTGGTCTTTTTAGCTATCAGTGAGGTGTCTCCTGAACCCAGAGGAGAATTCGAGCAGAGGAGTCCTTTCCTGCCGCCATCACGCCAGATAAGCGAATTGGCCAGCTGAGCTCAACATTATGTCCCCTCATCTTGAAATGACTTTGTAAAATTAACATTAAGAGGGGAAATTAATTGTCTTAATATCAGGAACTGAGAACATCTCCAATACTAGTTTCCTTAAGACAAACTATTGAAGTCATGATGACAACTACCAACAGAGCTTGAACAAAACAAAACCAGTATTACCTCATACTACTATTACACAACTGACACACATAGGATATTTTTAATAATATATGTCACTACCAGATTCATATTAATACATTCTGTACATAACTTGTAATTAACATTGATTGTGATTCCTGGTTCCTTTGTCTTTGAATCAGGACACACATATGCCTTTATGATAGAAATGAATACATATTGTTATTTGAAAAGTTACGAGTGTCTCCTGTAAGATATTCTCATAGAGTGTTATATGTATGTGAGTGTCACAGTGTTGTCAAGAGTAGTGGATTAAATTAAATTGTTTATCTGTCTGTTGTTGTGACTTACACTTCACCATACTCATACCCTAGACACATAACGTAGCATCACACTATTCCAGAATAATTCTGACTGAGATATAGAGATATGTGGTAGCAAGTAAGGTTATCTATAATACACTACTCTTAATAGATATAGATACCTTCACAGCTGATCTCAGTCAGTACACTAAGTCCCCTATAAATATTTATAACATCCCACTTCACCACATATATTGGGGTCTCGCTCTTGGGATTTTGAATCTTTAACTATTAAAAATATTGGGGGTAATTCACTTCAGGGAATATAAGAATTAAAAGGTATCCTTGGGTGGAATTAAATAAGGTTGAGCTCACGGTGCCTGTGTTGTCCATTATATATATTTAGAATTTGAATTGTTGGTTAGACATTGTATAAATTTACCTGATAGACAATGGCGGACCTGGCCAAATTTCGATCTGCTGCTGTTCAGACTGCAAAAGAGTTAGGATTAGATGGGCAAGTTATGGTTGCCTATGTCACGACGGAATGTGACAAATTTATTGAACGCGAAGAAAGAAGGTTTGAAGCCGAAAGAAAGTTAGAGGCTGACAAGGAAATTAAGAGGTTGCAGATTGAGGCTGAGGCTAAGAAATTGGAAGCAGAAAGAGAAGACAAAAGATTAGCTGCAGAAAGAGAAGAGAAGAGATTAGCTGCAGAGAGGGAAGCAGAAAAGGAGGAGAAGAGATTACAAAGGGAACATGAGTTACGACTAAGGGAGTTTGAGTTTCAAGGCCATGCTCCTGAAAATGGTGCCAGCCCCTTTGCCTCTGATGCTACGGTTACTCAAGGAGCCTCAATCTCAGCTATGAATTTTCATTTAGATCATTTTGTTGAGAAAGACGATGATATTGAGAGCTACCTAAATAGGTATGAACTATTAGCTACCACGTATGGGTTAGAGAGAGAAAGGTGGAGCTTAAAGTTATCTCAGGGACTTCGTGGGGCAGCTTATGAAGTTTTTGCAAAAATGAGCAGAGGTGATCAGGAAAATTATGACATGCTAAAGCAGGCTCTTTTGTTAAGGTATGAAAAGAATGCAGAATTCTATAGAAAAAAATTTAGGAATGCTAAACTACTGTCAGGTGAAACCTATCACCAGTTCTCTGCACGAATAGAGACATACTTGGAGAAATGGACTTCTCTGGGGAAAACCCAAGATCTTAAGGAAATGGTCCTTATAGAGCATTAAGAGAGTCCATGGCTCCAGACCTGAGAAAGTTTCTCATGGAACAAGGTGCAGAGAGGCTGGGTGAGTTGCTAAATGTTGCTGAAAGGTATCAAGCAGCTCAAGCAGAGGTAACAGGTAATAAAAAGAAACAAGTGGATAACTTTAGGGCACCACAGAACTTTAATAAATTTGATCCTAGGGATCAAAATAAAGGTAAGCACCAATTTGATAGGCCACGGTATGACAATAAAAATAAATTCCCACAATTCGATGAAAGGAAATATAATGAAAGAAAATCTTTCAACCAAGGAAAAAGGTGGTGTAAGAATTGTCAGATGGACAATCATGACACTGACCGTTGCAGAAGGAAACCTGTGTATATGGCAACCCTTCAGGTCAGGTCGACCTCAAGACAGGAGGAGGATATTATGTTAGATACCACTCCAGAAGAGATGAGGAAGGCACAGGCTGGCGATAAAACACTCAAGCCTTGTTTCAGAAAATTGTCAACTTGTCATACAACTCCAGGCAAGGGAGATTTTTACATGAAAAACAAGTTGATGTATAGGAAGACTGGAGCTAGATCCAAAGGTCACGGACAGCTGGTTCTTCCAAAAAGATATAGGGCAGACTTAATAAGGAGCCTACATGTGAAACCAGATGGGGACCATGAGAAGATAGGTACCATCATTCAAAAGGTGGCTCACAATTATTATTGGCCCAAAGCAAGATGGGACATTGAAAATTTTGTAGAAAGGTGTAGCATAGCACATGAGGGAACACCCACAAGTGGGAACATGGATCAGGACCTGGACACGCCCCGGGGCAAAATTAGGCCTGATAATAAAAAGAAAAATAGATTTGATAAAGTGGACCAAATGGAATGGGAAGCCCCTTTTCACGGACAAGCTTCACTTAACTGTTTTACAATGGCCACTATGCGGAGAGTGCAAAAAGATGTCTTACCCCAGGATAAGCCGACAATCCCTCAATCGGACTTAAACAAACTGGAGGAAGAGGATGTAGGGAGGAAATCTCTCATCAAGAATTTTAAGAGGGGAGACAGCCCCAAAAGAAAAATTGGTAGCGGTCGTTTTGTGAATGATAATTCTGGGAGGAAAAATCATCACTATAAAGCTTCGAGTGGAAGAGACCATACCGGTGCATGGACAAATAGGTCCACACAATTAAAGGTCCATATGTAGCTTTGTTAAGAACGTGGACTGATGAAAAGGCAGAGGAAAACATTACATCTTCATACCAATATGTGAATGAGCTGACCACTCGGTTAAAAACTGGCTGGAAACTTGCCAATGAAAATTTGAAACAAGCCAGGAAGAAACATGCTGCCTATTATAACAGGAAGGCGAAAGACAGAAATTTGGCTGTGGGAGAGAAAGTACTGCTTCTTTTGCCCGGGAGTCAGAATAAGTTACAAATTGGATGGCAGGGTCCATATACAGTTTTAGAGAAGGTGTCTAGAACAAATTATAAGATAGATAAGAAGGGGAAAGAAAAAATCTATCATGTGAATCTCCTGAAGAAATATTTGGAAAGAGAACATCAGGAAGAGACACACTTGTTGACCTTGTCCATCGCCATGGAGATGAAAAAGGAACCACTTTCATCATTTGAATATCCATTACACCCCTGTGAGACAGCAGCACAGGTGAAAATCAGTACACATTTAACGAAAACTCAGAAAGAGAGAGTGCAACAGGTTCTAAATAATCATGCAGAGGTGTTAACAGACCGACCAGGGCATACAAACCTATTGGAATATGATATGAAACTAATAGACTCCACACCTGTCTGTATGAAACCATATTCGATTCCGTTTGCTAAGGAGAAAGCTTTGAAGGAAGAGATAGACTATCTGTTGAAGGAAGGAATTATTTCGCACAGTGAGTCTTCGTATAGTTCCGGTGTTGTACTCTTAAGGAAGCCCTCTGGAGAACATAGACTCTGTATAGATTACAGGAGACTGAATGCTATTACAGAAGGACAGGTGGATCCATTGCCGGATACAAATCAGCTGTTTGCCAGACTAAATAAAGCTAAATATTTCTCAAAAGTGGATCTGAGTAAAGGATACTATCAGATTCCAGTAAAGCCTGAGGTTAGACCATACCTAGCTTTTAGTACCTCAGAAGGACACTATGAGTTTAATAGATTGCCATTTGGATTGAAGAATGCGCCTAGTGTCTTCTCTAGAATGATGAGAAAATTATTGGATCCTCTGAATAATCCCTGTATAACAAATTTTATGGATGATATCCTTATAGCAACAGAAACATTTGAGGAACACATTGACTCTCTGAACATGCTGTTTAATCGACTTAGGGAGGCAAATTTAACAGCCCGACCAACCAAATGTTGCGTTGGATGTAAAGAATTGGAATTTTTGGGACACACAGTTTATCAGGGAAACATGACCCCTGACCCAAAGAATTTAGAGAAACTACAGAAAGCCCCGAGACCACAAACCAAGAAGGACGTGAGATCCTTTGTCTCATTATGTGGTTTCTACCAGAAGTATATCAAAAACTTTAATTCCATATGTGCACCGTTAACTGAATTGACACGTAAAGGACATCCAGATCGCATTACATGGACACCACAATGTGAAATGACTTACCAAGAATTGAAGGAAAAGCTCACAAGTAAACCCATTTTGAAATTACCTGACTTAAGTCAAGAATTCATAGTAAGGACGGATGCAAGTAATATTGGGTTAGGTGCAACTCTACTACAGAAATCAGATGCATTGGATGGGGAATTAAGCCCAGTGGCATATGCTAGCAGAAAGTTGAATAAAGCTGAAATCAACTACTCAACTAGCGAAAAAGAATGTCTTGCAGTAATATGGGCAATAAAGAAATTCAATATTTATCTATATGGGAAGGCATTTAAGTTGCAAACAGATCACAAACCTTTATCGTTTCTAGCACAGGCTAAGCATGAGAACTCTAGGTTACTCCGATGGTCTTTACTTCTGGCTCCATATAATTTTAGCATTGAGTATATATCTGGAAAAACCAATTTGGGAGCGGATTTTTTAAGCCGCCATCCGTGTGATGAGAATCACCGTAAACCCCAGAAATAATAATAAATTTCTCTATGTGTATATAGAATAAAGGACTGACATATAATGTCTGTTTTAAGAGGGGAGGTGTCGTGGAATATTCTAATCCACATATATAAATTATCAAGTAAATATAAAGCCTAATAAATACATATAATAAAGAAAGGAAGAAGAATGGTAAAGAACAGTGCTGTCACAATGACAGTACTCGAAATCCCCTTTGTTTTATGCTTCGTCTGCAAATTGTAACGTTTCCACGTTAAATCTAGGCCTTCTGCAACATACACGCGTTTCCCAAACACACAATAAAATGTGCTGCCTTTCTAAGAAAAACCTTGAAATATGCAAGTTGACCTAAATTTTAAATTCCATTCATGTCTTTTTCTACACTGCGTTACCAAAACGAACGAACAGATGGACAAAAGGATAAAGAGAGAGGGGAGGGCTGAAAATCAGGAACGCATGCAACACGCGTCGCGCGATACACAAATGCTGCCATCACGCGTGTAAGTCTACATGCACTAATTGTTTTTCAGACGGACAGTGATAAAATACACTACCCTTTCCCAGAGTTAGGTTTATAAATCATAAAAAAACTCTTATTAGGAAAGACAACATTAGATGGGTTTACGGTTGAAAACATAACAGTACCCAGACAGCACATCTTCGAAACAGGAGGTAGAAGAAATTGCATATTTTGAACGCAGCCACGTAGCTCCTTTAAATTTGTATTTTTGGGTTCCTTAGGGCTTGCTGACAAATAATATGTAAAACGTTACGCAAATAGTCCAGGAATTAATAAATTATACCCAGAATAAAATATTGGGGGTGCCTGACAGCCTAAAATCATTTCTGCTCATAAGATTTTTTTTATAACGTGTTTGAAAAAAATTTACGTTACAGAAATAGCCTACCATGTAAACTCCAAATTGATTGGAGCGCAACAAATGAAAGCCTAACCACGATTGGTCGGACTATAAATACTATCTTTCGTTGTCAGGGGAGACGGGGAAGGGTAACATTTTTTCAAACACTTGTCGAAACGGGGCTCATTGGTCAGACTCGCTGATATACACACTTGGGAGCGTTAGTTCGAAACCACTTGTTTAAATAAGCTTGATAAAGCATCAGTGCGTTGAAGCCAGCTTATATTGTGCTAAATAAAAGCCTGGAAGATAAGCAGATGGGAATTTGTGCCAGTTTGTGCCAGAATTCATTGCTAATCAACGTATCTGTGTTTATTCGTATGAATTGTGGTAAGCTTGAACCATTCAATATCTTTTAATGAAAATTGAATGTGAATTGTTGATTTATGCCTGTATATATATGTGTAGTCAGTGGCAAACGTGAGGTAAAGCCTGTAATGCTCCAGCCTGAACAGAGGGTGTCGGAGAGAAGTAAAACGGCATGGAATGGCCAAACAGTACACTGACACCTGGATGATTGAATAGAAAGAAATAATGCTGGAATTGCAGAGGCGTAGTAACCATTAAGAAGGGTAATACTGGAATAAAGTATTTCAAATGAAGCTGACAGTTGGCCTAATGCTCTGAACTCAATGTTTGTGCTGTGTTGTGATCAGTGTAAAAAGAAATTATAAGTTAGTTATGAAGTAGAAGGTACATCCTCCTTGATTTCAGGGACCGTGGTCTTGATGGTAGTGAGCAGCACCTAGTCAGAGCTTTGCTGAATCCTGAGTCGGACAGCATACTCCTTGGTCTTTTTAGCTATCAGTGAGGTGTCTCCTGAACCCAGAGGAGAATTCGAGCAGAGGAGTCCTTTCCTGCCGCCATCACGCCAGATAAGCGAATTGGCCAGCTGAGCTCAACATTATGTCCCCTCATCTTGAAATGACTTTGTAAAATTAACATTAAGAGGGGAAATTAATTGTCTTAATATCAGGAACTGAGAACATCTCCAATACTAGTTTCCTTAAGACAAACTATTGAAGTCATGATGACAACTACCAACAGAGCTTGAACAAAACAAAACCAGTATTACCTCATACTACTATTACACAACTGACACACATAGGATATTTTTAATAATATATGTCACTACCAGATTCATATTAATACATTCTGTACATAACTTGTAATTAACATTGATTGTGATTCCTGGTTCCTTTGTCTTTGAATCAGGACACACATATGCCTTTATGATAGAAATGAATACATATTGTTATTTGAAAAGTTACGAGTGTCTCCTGTAAGATATTCTCATAGAGTGTTATATGTATGTGAGTGTCACAGTGTTGTCAAGAGTAGTGGATTAAATTAAATTGTTTATCTGTCTGTTGTTGTGACTTACACTTCACCATACTCATACCCTAGACACATAACGTAGCATCACACTATTCCAGAATAATTCTGACTGAGATATACACTAAGTCCCCTATAAATATTTATAACATCCCACTTCACCACAGTCTCTGAGAAATTGAAAATCAATCTCGGCTGAATGAAGGACAAACCATCATTCTTCCAATATTCCTCTTCCTCTTGTAACACATGGTTCTCACTTTTCTTCCAATAATCCCTGGCTATATTGGAGATGGCGGCTTTTATAAGTATTTCAACATCTTTTAATTTGAACGTTCTATTTTCTGTTGCTACCTGTTCCTTAATTTTAGCCCATACTAATTCTATTGGGTTTAAGTGAGAATGGTAAGGAGGTAATCTTAAACATCTGTGACCATGTTCATGGATTGCCTTGTCTATGTGAAATATCTTTGTATGCTGTGTCTTTTTTTTACAATTCCAAGTAATTCAGGTTCATGGACATTTCGTTGAATGGAATGTTGTTTATGGTCAGCCAAATCTTTATTACATCTTTAATACTTGGTGAATTAGAAACTTTATCTTCTGGTGCCACAACGTTGTGATATGAGGCATTGTCCATTATCAAACACCACGGTCTATCCAAGGAAGGAAGTACATGATTCACAATCCAATCTTGAAATATCTTGCCATTCATCTCTGCATGGTAATCCCTATTATCTGTGGATTTTGAAACAAATATGAGTTCAGTATTATTTAGAAGCCCATGATGGCTGCTTCCTGGATGTGCAATTATTAGGCGCTGTCCTTTGCTGCTTGGTACTAGTCTCTTAGTTGTTCCATCAGATGATTGCCATTCTCGTTCATTACTGTGGTGCGCATTGATCCAAGTTTCATCTAAATACACAAAATCATAACAATCTCTTCTCATTTCTCTGACCTCGCGTAAATATTTGCTTCTCATTGCAACTATATGAGGCTTCTCACAAATAAGGTTTCTACCACCAACATATTTTCTAAAAGTGAATCCCAAACTCCTAATAGTCCTCCATAGCGTAGATTTGGAAATATCAATGTCATTATTCTTTCTTAACCAAATTTTCAATTTCCTTAAAGTCACTGCCTCATTATTGTGAAACATATTGCAAATTTCTCTGTGGATCAATTCTCTGTCAAAATTATCCACCACTCTTGGCCTAATTTTCGTGTGTAAAACACTGGAATTAGACATTTCAGATGTCGCTATCCAGCGGTGCAATGATCGTTTGCTTATCCCCAAGGCGTGAATAGTCCTCTTTTGTGGGTTTGAAATAGAATGATATATTTTTCCTCGAGTAGCTTCATTGCAGAAATACTTAAAAATCCTATTTGTGATTTGCTGTAATGTCATAAAATGTACTCGCAGACTCATTTTTCCTTCTTAACCACACAATAATTTTTGTAGACACACCTCTGATTGACAATGTGTGCGTTGCACCGGATATAAACTGTTTTATGTTCAAGAAGTGCGATTTCACGCAATTTCACTCAAAAATCATGCCAATTGCTTGATAAACCAAAAATGTGCAAATGAGGTCGTATAATTTACTGTAGACATTTCAATATGTGTGCGTGTGATGTGTGTTGGCAAGTAGGATTTTATATTATATCGCAAAGAAACGAAAATTGAAACCAATGGCCGCATTTTAATGAAAAATTTAATTCATAGGGTCTATACCATTTCAAATTCACACACAAAATTTCACTTATATGCGTTATATATTCGCTGAGATATAGCATTTTGAAGTTGGGCAAAGCTAGTGAAACGTGCTATAGTAAAATAATTGTGTACAAAGTCTGAACATGCACGGCGTTCACATTGCGCATGCACACCAACCTTTGCGCACTTTTCTTTGTCGAGCGTTACTATTTTTGGGAGAGTATTAAAAAACCAAAATATTTGTTTTACATCCGAAGTTTAAAAAAAAAAAAAGTCTGAACACGCATGCTGTTAACATGGCGCATGCACACCGTGTTTTGCGCACTTTTCTTTGTTGCGTGTTACTTTTTGTGCCGTTAGCTTTGTGAGAGCGCATATGCGGACCTCCCGCTGTACAGCAATGTTCGTTGGCTTAGTCGAGGTAATGTTTTGAACAGATTTGTAGGTTACGAAGACAATCAAGGTGGGATATTGATAAAAAGATTATTCCCGGAATTGACGTCATCAAATTGTGCGCTTTCTCGAACTCCGCCACAACGCTTTATTCATCGCCGTTTTCGGTTCTATGATTCACAAATCCCAGGCGGGCTGTCCTCGTCCAAGCCACAAAGTCCTGGGTGTGCCACCGACACTCTTCGGGAATCCTAGGTAGTCTGTTGACTCGCAGACGGTAAAGCCTAGGTGGACTGGTTCATCAAGACCAGTGCAAAAATGAGTCAAAGGTCACGCGGTAAGTGGCCATTTTTTACCAGTGAACAATGTTTTTATCTCAAATACTTTATAATGAATCTTCAAAGTGAAATGCATACTCACTTAAATAGAGAAACTAAAAATCTAGGGCACTTTGTTAAAAACAAATAAATCTAAATCCCACTATTGACCTATCTCTTTTAAGTAGGATGGATGTTGACAATTTTGAAATGCAACAGTAAAATTCAAGGCATCAGTTAAACAATAAAATTTTAGAATTGCGAAAAAGACTTGAAAATTAAGTAATGGAAGTACAGAACATTATAAAAATACAGTTGAATTGCGGAAGTGTCAAACAAAAATATACCAGCATTAATAGGCATGTTTAAACAATATAAAGCAATATTTGCTATTCAAGAGACTTATCTTAATCCGAGTCAACGTTTTACTATCCCTGAATATAAAGTCTTTCGAAATGAACAGAAACTCACAAAGGAGTAGGACATTTCTGTCATTGAAACAATATAACCAAGGAGGAAATTCTTTTGAACAGACACGGTTTAATTGAATTGCTATCAATAGTATCAATGGGTTAGAAGATATTAACATAGTTAATAACGTACAGTTTTATGTGGTTTACATAAACGAAAGGGATATCACAGCTAATGGAAATAAAAGTTTCTGTAAACGAAGAGTAAAGGTAACAAAAACTATACATATGGCAGTTAGGTTAAAATTGGTTTAAACTAATGTGCCAGAACTAGGTAAAGAGTAAAGGTTGACTGATACACGAGAATGTAAAGAAAATAGATTTCACAGGAAGTAGGTCGAGGGAAAGATATGTCTCTGGAGTGAGTAGGTTTCTCTCATCCAGCCTATCCGTACAACTGTGCTTTGTTACAAGACAGTCTTTGCCTTCCTATCTAAAATAAGAACAGGTTACTCTACACACACACAAAAATATGTGACAACAAGACACACAAACGTGAAAAAAAACTAAGGATAAGTGGGTATGGGTCTGACCAACACACAAAGTTAAGTTTTCTTGTTGTTTATTATTGTCGTAAATTTATTTTGAGAGAAAGAGTCTTAGAAATAGTGGTCCTGTTTAGAGTGGAGAATGATGGTGAAAGCTCAGTGATAGGAAAGGTTAGAGAGTAAATAGTTGCTTCACAGAGTGCTGGGGAGAGTAAGGACAGACTTATTTACGACAAATCGTTCCTCTCAATCTTCTCTTCAAACTCTCCTGGTCAAACAATTATTTGCCAGTTTCCAGACACACACCTGCGCTCACACCGATTTGGTGCTTCAAATACACAGACGCACGTGAATACAAACGATATTAAACAGATAGGGGAAATTTGGGCTTTGGGTATTCCAACACAGTACTAAATAAGTTTATGCTGTTTATTAACCTTAAAAAATCAAATCACAAACAAATATCAAGTGTTACATAAAATTATCATAAGTACAGAAAATACAACTAACAAGGTGAGGGGGGATGAAGAAGATTGGTATCGACTGAGCCCTTCCCGCTTGTATTAGACAAAGATAAACCCAGTCCAAAGATAGATAGTTATCAGGAACATAGGTAATGTAACCTAACAGTGAAGTTAATTACTCTGAAAGAGGGGTTACAATATTAGGTATCATCATCATCATCTCAACCCATAACCCGTCATGGGTCGTAGGGGTGCCATGGTGGAAGCATCAGCAGACAGGGTCCTCCACTGCTCTCTATTCTCAGCAATGCGTACAAGTGTGGAGAAACCGTGTCCTGCCCATTCTTTGATGTTATCAGCCCAGGATTTTCTTTGCCTTCCTCTTCTCCGTTTACCTTCGACTGTTCCCTGGAGGATCGTTTTCGAAAGGGAGTCATGACGAGTTACATGCCCAAACCAGGCAAGCTTTCGACGTTTCACTATTGACAAAAGTGGTTCTTGATGGCCTGCATAGGTGTTTATCTTCTCTCTAACATTAGGTATGGGTGGTAGAAAAAATCCTGTTATTCCCAATTGTTCTTCCCTTTACTAAGAAAATGAAGGGGGGGGGGGGGGTTAAACAAAGTTAACAAAATATCCCACTTAAAGGAACAATGCAGGGTATACAGAAAATGTATTACCCGGTAGGCAAGTTAACAAATGTTTTGCAAAAATTAAATCTCCTGTCATTCATGCACGCTTGTGAGGGCCCACACTCATATACTCACACACACTTACCGATTGCAGCATCAGACAATCCATAGAATTATATAAACAGCAATTACACTCTTGACATATGAAAATGTCTGGTACTTCGATGTCCCGCCCCAGATGTAGCGAGGTTAGATGATAGCAAATATTCCCACTTATCGCCGGCCTTGAAGCCTAAGAGTTCTTGTGTTTTATTATATAAAAAGGAATCTATGGGATGGCACTGACCCAGTTCGACACGGGGTAAAAATGAAGTGGTCTCTTTAATTTTCGGCTCTGGTGGTAAAATTTCTTCAGTGCGTGATGATCGCAACTGGCCGGTAAGTTTTAAATCCAGTGAGGAAAAACGAGGCTCAGTCACAGTTCAGGTAAATAGGTACTCTCTCACAGTAGAGCAGTAAATAAAATATCGCTACTGGCAACTGTTCATCTTCCAGTTTATCTTACAGATTGTAATTTAATTTGGTGGTTTATTTAAATGTTCTTGGGTAGGCTTTCTTTCATGTAATTATGATAGCTAGGCCGCATCGGACCGCCACAAGATTAAATTTAAAATGTTTCATCAATATATCTGGAAGTTTCAGAGCCGAGTCTGGAAGACTCTGTATGATTTCTTTATTGCTGGGATTGCAAAGGTGATCATTCTATAGAAAAAGATAGAAAACCCATGACAACATAATCATACCGCGAAAATCAAATAGTGTTCTAACGCGCGATAAATTTACCATTAAGACTATTATATACACTTGCGTATTTAATTATGTATTTAAGAAAACACGTCACGAGTCTAATGGTTAAAATACACATCTATATATATATAGGAATTAACTAAATTTATTAATTATAAATTCCTTCGCGACTTTAAAAGTTACTTTAGCATTTAAGCATCTATTATTTTTGGAAATATAATAGATATATCATTAAATTTACCACTGGAACTTTTGGGATGAGTTTAATTTAATAGATTTAAATAAACACAAAATCCAGTGAAATAAAATGAAATCACTAGACCACTGATCACTTTAACAAATATATTATACCGTGCACAGAAAAAGAAATCACTCCAATGTAGCCACCAATTCAGATGGAAATCTAGCAAAATTTATACTATAGCTAGTGAATCTTAAATCTCTGGCCACCGAATGATAAAATGGCTTTCTTCGTGGTCTGTATATATCTAACTGGAATGCAAGATTGGGGGGACATGTTAGAATTTGACACCTTTTTAGATCTCATGAGACTTTAGGGGATCTGACCGCCAGACTAAAGAGAGATACCGCCCCTGGTCTTCCGTATCTCCGCTCGCTGCGTCCGCGTCGGCTTTCCCGTTCGCGTCCACTGCGATCGGTTCTGTGGTTAACACCGAGATGCGAAGTACCGGCAAGAAACTTGCGTCGCTCGTTTCAGGGACCACTACTGCCTTTGATAGCGCCGCTAGTCTTTCCTGAGATCCCTCAGTGCCTGTTTGATCGTGTGCCGCTACTTTCTGTTTGATTCTGCCACCGCCCCCACTGGGCCAAGTTAATGAAAATACTGCATATGATTGCTCAAGAGATGTCCTTGGGCGTGATTTAATCTCTCCTTAAATCAATGCGATGACCAGAATGTACGGTAGATAAACTGTCCACATATTAATCAGCAAACGTGTTGACCATCTGTGTGGAACGGTTGCATAGCTAATGAGTCCAGGTGAAAAAAAATCCCGTTTGACGAAAAGTTACAATATTCGGGGGCACTGATGCTATACGAAGGGGTCGTTACAAATGGTCGTACTATATCATCCAACACTTCAGGGTCATTCAGGGTCAGCTGAGTTCGTCTGTCACAACCGTCCGCTCTTTTGAGACATGAAAACCTCTTTTCATGTTTGATTTATGACAATGAAGCTGCCCTGATCGGTAGCTTTAGGATGATTGGTATCTTCAACTTCCTCCTCTTCCTCCGTAGTCCAGTTTCTACTCAGTAAATCAGCCCCGACATTATGTCTTCCCGGAATGTATTCCACTTTGAAAGAATAAACGCTTAAAAGAAGGGCCCAACGCATGATCCTTGCGTTAAATTCTTTATTGGCACAGAGAAAGGCTAACGGAGCGTGGTCTGTTTGCACCGTGAAAGATGTATCATAGAGAAACTCATGATAGCGTCCGATACCGTCAATCAGAGCGAGGCATTCTCTTTCGACTACGCTGTAGTTCCGTTCAGCTTTATTTAATTTCCGACTGCCATAGGCAACTGGAAATAGCATGTTCGGGTTACTGTCATCGGCTTGAAGCAGTGTTGACCCGATGCCCTGACCTGACGCGTCGACCCGCAGTACAAAAGGTTTCTTGAGGTCAGGCAATCTCAAAATGGGGTATGCAGACAACTGTCCTTTCAAAGTGCTGTACGCGTGTTCGCACTTTTGATCCCAGATGACCTTATCAGGACTTCCTTTCTTTGTGAGGTCAGTCAGAGGTGCCGTCAGTCCGTTGAACTTCTGGATGTACTTCTGATAGTATGCACATAGTGATAGGAAGGAACGAGTGTCTTTCTTGGTTCGGGGCCTGTTTGCTGCAATTATTTTCTCCACGTTCTTCTTAATAGGCCAACTGCATCCGTGAGAAATAGTATGCCCCAGGAAGTCTAACTGTTCATACCCGATGAGACATTTGCTAGGTCTGGCTGTGAGACCAGTTTCCTGTAGTCTCCTGAGGAGCATAGCAACCGTAGCAATATGTTATTCGTAGGTTTCCGATGCAATTAATATGTCATCCATGAAATTATGGATATGGGGACTTTGCAAAGGTTCTAGAAGCTTCCTCATCATCCTGGTGAACACTCCTGGTGCGTTATGCAATCCGAACGGCGTCAAATTAAATGTGTAATGTCCTTCACTAGTGCTGAAAGCTAACAAAGGTTTAATTTCATCCTTGACTGGTATTTGATAATAACCTTTACTGAGGTCAATCTTGGAGAAAATCTTTGCTTTGCTGAGCTTGGTGAACAACTCAGGAACCGTTTGGAGAGGTTCGGGCTGGAATTCCGTAACAGCGTTTAGCAGCCGGTAATCTAAATACAGCCGAACTTCTTTATTGGTCTTCTGCAACAGCACTACACTCGAACTGTAAGGAGATGTAGACTCACTGATAATTCCTGCCTGACGCAGCTTGTCTGTTTCTCCGCGAAGTGCATCAGCTTTAGCGTACGGGATGGGGTAAACTCTGGTTCGAACAGGGGTCTCGTTTGTTAATTTCATATCGAATTCAATGAGATTTGTTCGACCAGGTACATCCGTTAAGACTGCACTGTACTGTTTTAGTAGAGCCCTGGTTTCTGTTTGTTGTTCTGGTGAGAGATTGTCGCCGAACTTGACATCTTTAAAGGATTCTGTGGGTTGCAATGGGTACTCCATGCAACCATCATCATCTTCCTCGTCTTCCGTTGCTATGGCGACTGCGAGGAGATGCTCGGAGCATGGCACCGGTCTTTCCCAAATATTTCTTTAGCAGATTTATGTGGAATACCTTCTCCTTTCCTTTGATGGAGATCTTGTAATTGGTCCGTGAGATCTTTTTAAGGACGGTAAACGGCCCTTGCCATCCGACGCGAAGTTTATTGCTTCCGGTTGGAAGTAGCAACAAAACTTTCTCCCCTGGTTGTAGTTCTCTCTCTTTTGCAGCTTTGTTGTATCTTTTAGCATGTTTAGCACGGGCTTTCTTAAGGTTGGTAGTAGCTAGATCCCATCCTAGCTTTAACCTTTCCTTGAGCTCAGATACATACTTGCTTGCAGAGACGACTGTCCCGTCAGCCTTTTGGTCTGTCAGGGACCAAAGTAAGGCTTCTAGTGGCCCCTTTATAGGTCTGCCAAATAAAAGTGTAGCAGGCGGGAATCCCGTAGACGCTTGGGGTACCTCTCGGTAGGCGAATAAGGCAGCCGATATATATAGGTCCCAGTCTTCCGGTTTCTCCTGACCCAGCTTACGTAACATGGTGGTGAGGCTGCCATTTAAACGTTCCACGAGCCCATTTCCGGCCGGATGGTAGGGACTTGTGTGGATATGTTTGGCCCTCAAGATCTTAAAGATCTCCTCCATTAACAGGCTACGGAATTGGGATCCATTGTCCGTCAAAACTTGTTGGGGGAATCCCAACGGTGTAAAGATTTGCACGAGGGCTTCTGCGACATGTTTGGAATCTATGCATGTTAGCGGTACAGCTTCGGCCCACATAGTGCAAGTGTCGATTAAGGTCAGGATAAACCTGTTCCTTCTTTTGGTCCTTTCCAGGGGTCCAATGATGTCGACAGCAACCCGTTCAAATGGAGTCCCTACTATTGGCATTTGCCCCATGGGTACTGGGGGTGTCAAGTGCTTGGGTGCTACCCGTTGGCACTGGGCGCAGGATTTCACGTACCTGATAATGTCAGAGTTCATTCCTGGCCACCAATAATGGGTTTTTATTCGCTGAATAGTGGCGTTTTGTCCCATATGTCCGCTGAAGGGAAGAGAGTGCCCTATTTCTAAGATCTGGCTTCTGTACTGCGTCGGTACTAGGAGCTGGTTATTCCCCGTGTCCGGGTTGCCCGTTCTACGATACAATACGCCATCCTTAGAAAAGATGTCTCCGTTGTGTCTGGGGTCCTTAGCCATGGGCAGTTTTCTAAAGCGGAGCTCCAGAGTAGGGTTCTTTTGTTGCGCCTCCTTCAGTTCATTCGGCAACAAATTTGGCGCAGGCTCCCTCTCCTTCTTGGCTTGCCCTCTTGTGGTTATCGCTGCCACAATCGGCTCCTTAGGTCTCCCAATAAACACGTATCTACATCCCAGGATAACTGGGTAGATCGGCTCATCCATTATGGCCGCTTTAATAACACCTCTGACAAAATCAGAGTGTATTTCTACCAGTGCGATAGGAAGCGTCATGGGTGCATCACTCCTGAAAACTCCACTAATTTTGACGGTTTCCTCTGTCTCCTGACCTGGTTTGACTAGGTGCCTAGCGACAATACAACTAAAGCTTAATCCAGTGTCAAAGAGACAAGTAGTTGAGGTACCATTCAAAATTACAGTTCTTGCGTTGAGGGTCGGTCCCCCTCAGGTTGAGAATCACTGACATTGACTCTACCTTTCGAGGCTGTATGCAAACATCCGATGCGGTTTGGACCGGGTTGTTTGCCCTGATTAGACGTTCCTGGTGTAGGGGTCTTCCCTTTTCCTTGACCTTGGTGGCCGCGCTGCCACGTAGGCTTGGTGGGTTGATCAGAATTATTGTTTGGGGAAAATCGGGTTTTGTAGAATTTCGATTTTTCCTGGGGAGGTCTCTGGGTATTATTTTCTCATCGGTTATAATTCTGAGAGGAATTTGAGGAATAGGATGACTGCTCTAGATTTTGTTTACGAGATGGCTCATCTGTGGGTTTACGTTTCGTGCTGGGAAGTTCGGCCATTGCATTGGTATAGCGTTCTGCCTTATTGAGGATGTCCTCAAGCCTGACTGCGCCCTGTTCAGCCAAAAATCTACGGGTTTCGTTTGACAAAGTAGACTTTATCTGTTCCACAAGAACAAGTTCAAGTAGTCCCTCATATGTAAGAGGTAGGTCAGATAATTCAATGCACTTTGTCAAATAGCCCGTGAGACGTGAAGAGAACTGCGGGAAAGTTTCCGTGCTCTCTTTCCGGCTGTTTCTGAACATTTGCAGAAATTTTCGGGCGGTCATCTCAAACCGTTCTAGCAAGGCCTTCTTCAGCATGTCGTAATCATGTTGGTTGGTTCCCAGCTTTGTGTACACGTCATACGCATTACCTTTCAACGCAGTTGAGAGTTTAAGTGCCCAACGGGAACTCTCTAACCCATACAGATTAGCGAGCCTCTCGAATTTCTCTAGGAAGGTGTCTATTTTTTCATTGGGGCTGGGAAAAGACTCTAAAGCAAAAGACATCGCCGTTAATTGGGCCGATTGAGTGCTGGAGAGATCCATTGACTGAGACTGGAGCGAAGACGGCTCTCCGTTATTCGAAGTAGAGGCGCCCCGACTCTCTAAAGCCTTAAGCGCCAGTTCATGCTGTCTTTCCCTCTCTCTCTACTCACGTTGTCTCTCCTTCTCTATTTCCCATAGGGCTTCTATCTCTGCCTCAATTTTCTTCCGCTCCAATTGAAGATCGTCCGCTTCTTTCTTCCTAGCTTCTGCCCTCTCTTCCGCTTCCTTCTTCTCTGCTCTATCCTGTGCTTCTTTCCTCTCTGCTCTCTCTTGCTCCGCATCATACCTTTCAAGTTCCCTGTTGACAAACAGGTTCGCGGCTTCTCCTTCTAATCCTGAGTCCTTCGCCTCCTGTCTCAAAATGGATCTTATCCTAATTCTCTCTGCCATGCCAACGAACTGGATGCTTCTAAGACTAGAGAATAGTAAGAAAAACCAATAAGGGAAAAAACTCAAAGCCGCTACGAGAAAAAAACCACAAAGTATAAATTTACTTTTGGTACCTCCTACTCTGTAATGTGCAAACCTATCGCCGCTATTATTGTCACTTAAGACTCTTAACGCAAGCGACTATGCTACGTTAAAATGGTAAGTTACACTAGAAAAGAATCTACTATTACTAACAGTAGAGAAAGATTTATATTAAACAATTTAAAATGAAAAAAAAAATTTCCCTAAAATTTTAATTCTCCGTCATTAAAACTCCGCCCCTGAAGTCAATTTATGAGAAGAGACGTGTTAACTAGACTTAAAAAGTCAGAACAAGGCGTCTTTAGCTAAGCTCAACTCTTTTTAACTTCAAAAAACCTTTAGTGACTGTAAAAACAATCACGCAATCTCAGCAAATCCTATAAAGAAAGAATTTAATTTTCTCTGCCAGAGGATAATTTAGCTAACCGAATTTATGATTATCCGTACTTTCTACTGCTGTGGAAAGAAAACAACCTGTAAATATGCTGTGTGGACAACCCATATACTAAAAGGCGTTGTCTAGGGGTGTAATTAATTTTTTTTAATTTCCATAAATCACAGAGACAGATCATTAACACTCTATCTAGTTAGACCCAGACTTAATCAGACTCAAAAATATCTTTATCCCGGCTATGCGATTGCCTCAAATGTAGCTCAAGATCCCAGGACCAGCCCACAAATATTGTCGTAAATTTAGTTTGAGAGAAAGAGTCTTAGAAATAGTGGTCCGGGTTAGAGTGGAGAATGGTGGTGAAAAGCTCAGTGATAGAAAATGTAGAGAGTAAATAGTTGCTTCACAGAGTGCTGGGGAGAGTAAAGACAGACTTATTTACGACAAATCGTTTCTTTCAATCTTCTCTTCAGACTCTCCTGGTCAAACAATTATTTGCCAGTTTCCAGACACACATCTGCGCTCACACCGATGTGGTGCTTCAAACACACAGACGCACGTGTATACAAACTATATTAAACAAATAGGAGAAATGTTGGGCTTTGGGTATTCCAACACAGTACTAAATAAGTTTATGATGTTTATTAACCTTAAAAAATCAAATTACAAACAAATATCAAGTGTTACATAAAATTATCATAAGTACAGAAAATACAACTAACAAGGTGGGGGGGGGGGGGAGGGGGGAAAGAAGATTGGTATCAACTGAGCCCTTCCCGCTTGTATTAGACAAAGATTAACCCAGTCCAAAGATAGATAGTTATCAGGAACATACGTAATGTAACCTAAGAGTGAAGTTAATTACTCTGAAAGAGGGGTTACAATATTAGGTATGGGTGGTAGAAAAAATCCTGTTATTCCCAATTGTTCTTCCCTTTACTAAGCAAATTAAAGAGGGGGGGGGGGTAAACAGCGTTAACAAAATATCCCAATTAAAGGAACAATGCAGGGTATACTGAAAATGTATTACCCGGTAGGCAAGTTAACAAAATGGTTTGAAACAAATTAAAGCTCCTGTCATTCATGCACGCGCGCGAGGATCCACACTCATATATTCACTCACACTTACCGATTGCAGCATCAGACAATCCATAGAATTATATAAACAGAAATTACACTCTTAACATGTGAAAATGTCTAGTACTTCGATGTCCCGCCCCAGATGTTGCGAGGTTTGCTGATAGCAAATATTCCCACTTATCGCCGAACTTGAAGCCTAAGAGTTCTTGTGTTTTATTATATAAAAAGGAGTCTATGGGATGGCACTGAAACAGTTCGACACAGGGATGAAAATGAAGTGGTGGTAAAATTCCTTCAATGCGTGATGATAGCAACTGACCGGTAAAGTTTTTAATCCAGTGAGGAAAAACTAGGCTCAGTCACAGTCAGGTAAATCGGTACTCTCTCACAACAGAGCAGTAAATAAAATATCGCTACTGGCACTGTTCATCTTCCAGTTTATCTCACAGATTGAAATTAAATTTGATGATTTATTTAAATGTTCTTGGGTAGGCTTTCTTTCATGTAATTATGATAGCTAGGTCGCATCGGACCGCCACAAGATTAAATTTAAAAATGTTTCATCAATATGTCTGGAAGTTTAAGAACCGAGTCTGAAACTCTCTGTATGATTTCTTTATGCTGGGATTGCAAAGGTGATCATTCTATAGAAAAAGATAGAAAACCCATGACAACATAATCATACCTCAAAAATCAAATAATATTCTAACGCGCGATAAATTTACCGTTAAGGCTATTATATACACTTGCGTATTTAATTATGTATTTAAGAAAACACGTCACGAGTCTAATGGTTAAAATACACATCTATATATATAGGACTTAACTAAATTTATTAATTATAAGTTCCATCGCGAGTTTAAAAGTTACTTTAACATTTAAGCATCTATTATTTTTGGAAATATTATAATAGATATATCATTAACTTTACCACTGGAACTTTTGGGATGAGTTTAATTTAATAGATTTAAATAAACACAAAATCCAGTGAAATAAAATGAAAGCACTAGACCACTGATCACTTTAACAAATATATTATTTCGTGTACAGAAACAGAAATCACTCCAATGTAGCCACCAATTCAGATGGAAATCTAGCAGAATTTCTACAATAGCTAGTGAATCTTAAATCTCTGGCGACCATATGATAACATGGCTTTCTACGTGGTCTGTATATATCTAACTGACATGCAAGATTAGTGGGACATGAGAAAATTGACACCTTTTTAGATCTCAGGAGACTTTTGGGGATCTGACCGCCAGACTAAAGAGAGAAGCCGCCCCTGGTCTGACGTATCTCTGCTCGCTGCTTGCGCGTCGGCTTTCCCGTTCGCTCCCACTGCGATCGGTTTCGTGTTTAACACCGAGATGCGAAATACCGGCAGGAAACTTGCGTCGCTCGTTCCAGGGACCACTATTGCCTTTGATAGCGCCGATAGTCTTTCCTGAGATCCCTCAGTCTGTTTGATCATGTGCCGCTACTTTCTGTTTGATTCTGGCACCGCCCCCACTGGGCCAAGTTAATGAAAATACTGCATATGATTGCTCAAGAGATGTCCGTGGGCGTGATTTAATCTCTCCTTAAATCAATGCGATGACCAGAATGTACGGTAGATAAACTGTCCACATATTAATCAGCAAACGTGTTGACCATCTGTGTGGAACGGTTGCATAGCTAATGAGTCCAGATGAAAAAAATCCCGTTTGACGAAAAGTTACAATATTCGGGGGCACTGATGCTATACGAAGGGGTCGTTACAAAGGGTCGTACTATATCATCCAAACTTCAGGGTCATTCATGGTCAGCTGAGTTCGTCTGTCACAGTGGAACAAGAGAAGAAGATTCTGGGAATAATTAGGACACACTGTAACGAGATGGTATGTATAGTGGTTGTTGTCTTGATGACAGTCGATGATAGTTCAATAAAGAATAATGAACTACACGATATACTCCAGTCTCAGAAATGAGCACTGGTGTATGATAGCACAAATGATAGTCAGACAGTACATACCCCTGGTCCGGTGGTAATAAGAAGATCAAGAGCATAGAACGTCTTCTCGTAATAACTATTCTATGCTTTAACTAACAATGAAATTCAAATTGAACTCAATGGTAACTTTATGAAATTAACAAAATCCAAGTTACAATTAAAATCAATTTATTTATAATGATTCTCTTTTCTTCTGTTCTTGGAATTGATGGAGATGCTACATGGATATGCATTTTCTATTTACACAATATCCAGAGAAATCACAGTGATATTATAGTGTTTACTTTAACTGAATTACAGTGTCTCTGCTTTTCTGACAAAACGTTAACCAGTCTTTTCCTTCATATGACTTGACTCTTCACACATAAATTGATCTAATATTCTTCTGTTTCTGCTCTTAACTGAGTGCTCCTTAAATGATGGTTGACAATGTTGGTGGACTCCACACGACTATATAGACTTGGCTGATCTTCCCATGTATTAGGGATACCAGCACAACCAGGTAGACCTGCTTTAGTACTCCGTGTCGCTATGCAGGATAACACTTGGGTTTTCACTTCTGGCTTAAGTTCTATAGGTATGACCGAAACCTGAAACAACATAAAACCTGTGGCTAACCTCTTTCCAAGAGTTCCCCTAGACTAATGTATGGTTGTTCAGTGTCATCAGTAATGCATGTGGATGAATGCGCACATGTGTTTCTGATTATATTGTTTGTAGTACAGATGTCCACTTGCAAACACAAATTCAAATGACATGATTAAAATGTACATTATATTATATCATTCATTTACATTAAATTATGTTACTGTCGTAAATTTATTTTGAGAGAAAGAGTCTTAGAAATAGTAGTCCGGTTTAGAGTGTAGAATGGTGGTGAAAGGCTCAGTGATAGGAAAAGGTTAGCGAGTAAATAGTTGATGCTCCACAGAGTGCTGGAGGAGAGTAAAGACAGACTTATTTACGACAAATCGTTTCTCTCAATCTTCTCTTCCACTCTCCTGGTCAAACAATTATTTGCCAGTTTTCCAGACACACATCTGCGCTCACACCGATTTGGTGCTTCAGACACACAGACGACGTGGATACAACTATCTTAAACAAATATGAGGGATTTGGGCCTTGGTAGTCCAACACAGTACTATGTATGTTTATGCTGTTTATTAGCATTAAACTCAATCACAACATCCAACAGGTGTTACATAAAAAGTATCATAAGTACAGAAAATACAATTAACAAGGTGAGGATGGGTGTAAAGAAGATTGGTATCGACTAAGCCCTTCCCGCTTATTAGACAAAGGTAAACCCAGTCCCAAGATAGATAATTATCAGGAACATAGGTAATGTAACCTAACAATGAAGTTAATTACTCTGAAAGAGGTGTTACAATATTAGTTATGGTGGTAGACAAAAATACTGTTATCCCAATTGTGTCTTCCCTTTACTAAGCAAAAGAAAAAAAAGGGGGGGGGGATGAAACAGAGTTAACAAATTATCCCACTTAAAGGAACAATGCCAGGTATACAGAAAACGTATTACCCGGTAGGCAGTTGACAAATGGTTTCTGCAAAAATAAATCTCCTGTCATTCATACACTCTGTGAGGATCCACACTCATATACACCACACACTTACCGATTTCAGCATCAGACAATCCATAGCATGATATACACAGTAATTAAACTCTTTACATGTGAAAACTGTCTAGTCCTTCTATGTCCCGCCCCAGATAATGCAAGGTTTCACTGAGAGCAAATATTCCCGCTTATCGCCGGACTTGAAGTTCTAAGAGTTCTTGTGTTTTATTATAAAGAAACGAGTCTATGGGATGGCACTGACGCAGATCGACATAGTGGTGAAAAAATGAAGTGATGGTATAATCCTTCAATGCGTGATGATAGCCACTGGCCGGTAAAGTTTTTAATCCAGTGAGGAAAAACTAGGCTCGGTCACAGTCAGGTAAATCGGTATTCTCTCACATTTAGAGCCGTACATAGATTATTGCTACTGGCACTGTTCATCTTCCAGTTTATCTCACAGATTGAAATTTAAATTTGATGATAATATTTTAAATGTTCTTGGGTAGGCTTTCTTTCATGTAATTATGACAGCTAGGCCGCACCGGACCGCCACAAGATTAAATTTTAAAAAAATGTCTCATCAAACTGTCTGGAAGTTTAAGAACCGAGTATGGAAACTCTCTGTATGATTTATTAATAATACTGGGATCGCAAAGGTGATCATTCTGGAGAAAAAGATAGAAAACCCCTGACAATCATAATCATACTTCAAAAATCAAATAATATTCTTAACGCGCGATAAATTTACCGTTAAGGCTATATTATATATACACTCGCGTATTTAATTATGTATTTAAGAAAACCCGTCACGAGTCTAATGGTTAAAATACACATCTAGATATATATGTAGGACTTAACTAAATTTATTAATTATAAATTCCTTCGTGACTTTAAAAGTTACTTTAACATTTAAACATCTATTATTTTTGGAAATGTTATAATAGATATATCATTAAATTTACCACTGGAACTTTTGGGATGAGTTTAATTAAATAGATTAAATAAACACAAAATCCAGTGAAATAAAATGAAAGCACTAGACCACTGATCACTTTAACAAATATATTATACCGTGCACAGAAAAGAAACACTCCAATTTGTAGCCACCAATTTCAGATGGGAATCTAGCAACTTTCTACTAATAGCTAGTGAATCTTAAAAATCTCTGGCACTGAATGGTAGCCTGGCTTTCTAGTGGTCTGTATATATTTAAAATGGAATTAAAGATGAGGGGGGCATGAGAAAGTTGACACTTTTTTAGATCTCAGGAGACTTTCGGGGATCTGACTGACAGACTAAAGAGAGATGCCGTCCCCTGGTTTCCCGTTTCCCCGTTCGTTGCATCCGACATCTTCCCCCGTTCGCTCCGTCTGCGGTCGGTTTAGCGCTTAAATGGAGGTGCGGAAATTCCGCCAGGAAAGCTTGCGTCTCGTTTCCGGGACCACTACTGCTTTGATCTCTCCCGCTCAACGTTCCTGAAACCACTTCCGTGTCTGTTTGATTCTGTTCCGCTCTCTCTGTTTGAAGTAGGCAACGCCCCCACTGCCCAAGTTAATGAAAATAACTTCATATCATTGCTCATGCGATGTCCGTGGGCGTGATTTAATCTTTCCTTTAATCAATGCGATGACCAGAATGACCGGTAGATAACCTGTCCACACATTAATCAGCCAACGTGTTGGCCATCTGCGTGGAACGGTTTCATAGCAATGAGTCCAGGTGAAAATAAATTCTCGTTAGATGAAGAGTTACCAAACTATTCGGGGGCTCTGGTGCTATACGAAGGGGTCGTTACAAAGGGTCGTGCTACAACGATTCAGGGCCAGCTGAGTTCGTCTGTGACAGTTACATAGTCCTTTCTTCCATCTGCTATCTTTCCATCCAAACAGAATGATTCTGACTTATATTGCTTATGGTCATCAAAAGTTTGAGAACCCTTGACCTACCTTGTGCCCATAGAGCAGTCAAATCAGTTTGGGGTCATTGGTACCAATGGTTTGAGAACCACTGGGATATAGTCTCCCATGCTTCATGGTGAAGGAATAAGTGACTAGCTCTCTCCTTTTGACGTCTGCGGGAGAGTGGACATGAGTTTGTTGAAATATATGCTCCTTGGCAAACTTAAGGGTCATGAAGTATTGATGCATTCTTTCTTTTAGACCCAGAAAGAAAACTAAGTATTTTCTTAACAGTTTGTAACACATGTATTCTGTACAAGAGATCAGCTTTGATTATTGTACTCTGTGCAAGAGAACATCTTTGATCATTGTACTCTGTTCAGAGAACAGCTTTGATAATTATAATCTATTCCAGAGAACAGATTTGATCGTTGTACTCTGTACAAGAGAACAGCTTTTATCACTGTACTCTGTGCAAGAGAACAGCTTTGATCACTGTACTCTGTACAAGAGATCAGTTTTGATTATTGTACTCTGTACAAGAGAACAGCTTTGATCATTGTACTCTGTACAAGAGAACAGCTTTGATCACTGTACTCTGTACAAGAGAACAGCTTTGATCATTGTACTGTGCACAAGAGATCAGTTTTGATCACTGTACTCTGTGCAAGAGACCAGCTTTGATCATTGTACTCAGTACAAGAGATCAGTTTTGATCATTGTACTCTGTACAAGAGAACAGCTTTGATCATTGTACTCTGTACAAGAGATCAGTTTTGATCATTGTTGTGACGGTATTGCCTCCCCTGCTTTGCAGTAGTGGTCCAACAGTGGCCAAAACTCAAGAGTATCTAATATGGGCTTCCAAGGTGTCTACCTTCGCACAAGATTTCTCTTGGCAGATTTGTAAATAGAAGAGTAATGACGCTTCTATCTCAATGGAGTATTCACAAGATATTCAGATAAGTGAAAACAATATTGCATTGGCTGAGCACGTTAATTCTAGAATCTGCCGACAACTTTTGTGAAGAATTAAGCAATGATTAATCTTAGCTCGTTCAGGCCCCCCTCTGATTTACTCAATGGAATTCTTATTATTCTAGTATAGCTCTGTTTAGACTGTGTGTAGTAAATTAACTGGGACAAATATGCAGTACATTTAAAATGATTAAATTAAAGTTAAATGTGTAAAATCACAAATAACAAAATTTAATAACCACTTAAGTTTTAACAGTTTGAAAATAATTGATTAGTTTAAAAGAAAGGGTTCATAATTTATTGATAGTAGGTCCTATAAAAAAAAAATTCACTTTAGCAGATTATATATTGCACTTAGCTGCCAGTGGTTGTTTCTGCTCCCGCTGATGGGTTGATTCTTTTTATAATGCTCACGCTCGTCGCTGGTCAAGGTTGTAGGGTGCAGCTCGTTCCTAGGAGTGTCAGGGAGAGTCTACAAAGTTAGTCCCTCGTCTTAAAGCTCAGGCCACTGTTCCCTTCTTGTTCCAGAGATAGTACCCTTCAACTGGTACCACCACCAACAACTATGGTAAAAAAATAGAAACGAAACGCTGTCCTGAGTATTGCGTTTTCCCGACACATACTGATGTGTCCCCTTTTCATATTCCACCATCCCTCTACCTCAAAATTTTCACTCGATGAGAATTAAACTTAATCCCTGGAGAGAAAACTTTCTTTACATTTACATTTAATAGCTTTAACGTTATTTTATATTTAAATGAAAAGGTTAATAGTACAGATAGAACATGTTTACATTTACACTGATTGGAAAGTGTTCACAATATAAATTGAATATGTTTTCATTTATGTTTACACTGATTTGAAAAGTTTGAAACTTTCATTAACTTTAAAGCAAATATGTTTACATAGACATTTACACTGGTTTGAAACTGTAAGTATTATACTTAGAATGTACATCATTTCTTTAATCTTTCCCTCCCTGCTCCATATGGAACTTGGGACTACTTTATGCTTTTAGTTCTCTGTAAGAAACTAGCAATAAAGCAGTCGCCAGCCCGTGCAGTGGTGGTTCATGAAATCATCGTTCTATCCGATGAGGTTTCTAGCCTCAAATGACTGGGACATCCACTAGCGATTTTCACATTAATATTCACATGGGGATATATACATATTAGTTCACATGTTGGTAATGAAAATATAGAATGTAAAATGACAACTTACGCCAATCGCCTCACAGACGTTTTGCTCAGATGAATGAAGTTAAAACCCTAGCCGATGCCTTTTTACACGTGTACTTGGGGTCATTAATTTTAAGTTTAATTCCCTCTCTGACTTCGTGTGTTCAGCTTCCTCAGATATTCCGGATTTCCTTATTTAAAATGATATAGATTTCCTGGGCTGTTTTGAAAGTTCTGATAAATACTCTATTAAAAAGGTCCGGTCTGATCAAATGAAATTCTGAATTCTAGGCTTCACTCTGGCAAGGTCTGGTTGTGTCGTCTTGACAAGCGATCTTCACCGTACATTTGACTGACTGAAGCATCAGGTCATATTTACTGTCCTCCCCCGCTCTGTTTGTTATGAAGCTAGGCATAAGCTCCAATCATTTCAAACATGCTGGTTGGGGCCGGGGGGGGGGGGGGGGGGGGGGTGGGGGGGGGGGGGGGGGGGGGGGGGGGGGGGGGGGGGAATTTCAAAATATTCCTGACATGAAAAAAATCTTGAACGTGATGTAGGGATCATGTCTTCCGTATATGGCATGAAAATATTCAATCCCTGGCAGGCGAACTGACCAACACATCTGTAAACTCATACGACAATGTGTTCCATATGTAACAAAGTATTACTATCTAAAGTAATCTTGTCATAACAAGTCAGACAGGAAGCGATTATGTCATACGTGTCTGTCCAAAATGTGTTGCATAGACGAGTAATCTTGTTATCTCTCTCTTAAGCACACAACTCTACACGAAAGCTAAGCAGACCAATATGGGTTTACTTGCGCTTAATCTCAGCAAAGCTGTGCCGCGCCTAGCAAATGTGAGGTATGCAGCAACATAGAGTGTCAAATGTTTTGACAATATCAAATATCTGCTGCCTAGCAGAGAAAGAAAAAGGTGCGACCCGGAAAAATCGAAATAAAATCAGTACAACAGATGTAACTGATTACTGCCGTAGTGATAGAGAGATCGGAAAGAGGTCGCCCCAAAATCCATCTTGTGACAATTGTACTCTGTACAAGAGAGCAGCTTTGATCATTGTACTATGTACAACAGAACAGCTTTGATCATCATTGACAACATAATCGTAACAATCATGGGCTGAGCATGATATTTTTATCCTTTAATATAGAAAGAAAAATTACGCAAACTTCCCAGAGGTTTAATTTTCATAACTCTGCTTGTTCATTGTCACATTTTTTTCCATACTCTGAATAATGTTCGGTATTGCAAAAATGCACAATCTTATGAGCAAGTAAGCCCGTCAAGGAATGGTAAGAAAGAACTATGGTGATCGCTGTCTTCCTCATGTACTGTTATTTTAACAACATAAAATCAGCGTTAAGCATAAACGGAGAAGAACAAATATTCACTTTACAAACGGTATTCCTGATTTCGAAGGATATTTTGATT
Source organism: Oreohelix idahoensis (assembly GCA_024509875.1). NCBI lineage: Eukaryota > Metazoa > Mollusca > Gastropoda > Stylommatophora > Oreohelicidae > Oreohelix > Oreohelix idahoensis. The sequence goes on along the minus strand of JAMPIV010018366.1, from coordinate 735,147 downwards.
GTTGACCCGCAATTGGGAAATGCCTGGATTGAAGTTATTGAAATTTTCGGTCTAACGCGCTATCTTAGGGATATATTATTTTTCCGCTCGCTTTAAAATAATTTTCATGTTAGAACCTCCTTGCGTGGCGTTTCCCACGTTTCAGGTCACGCAAAGGAAATTGTTTTATTGATGTGTGAGATATCAGCTGAGATATCAGCTGTAGAGAGAGACACGAGGGAAGCACACAAACATTTAATAATCCTGTCTTCTTCTAGTTTGTTTTACTTCATAACGATCACGTGAGACACAAGAACAAGACTTCTACTTACTCATGCAAGTCGTAAGAGGCGACTAATATAAGGTTGTGCGTGAGGCTGCTGACAACCTCATCATATAAAACAAAACACCAGAGTGCTCTGATGCAGGCTTTCTGCAAGGAGACACAGTGGTTCCATGCTCAATAAGGAATGACAAGGAGAGAGAAAAAACAAAAGAGAAGAACGATCATAAGGCCAACAGTGTAGCTTGCCACCGTGCATGAAACATGAAACAAAATACGTCGTGTGCACTTATAGTAGCGGTTTTTGTAACAGTTTATGTTAGGTGATGAAGTTGCTAAGCACCGCCCTTGTTAGTTGCCTTTTACGACATGCTGGTAATACTGAGTGGTGCTACTCTTTGGTCACCATTTATAAGACCGCCGGATCGAAACAATAAGAGTTAGATTGTCTAATATCAAGCCCAGGTAACGTCCTGGGATGGGGAAACAGTAAACCATGACTGGTATGTTACGAAATAGGTAGTGGACAGTCTCTCTTTGGCATAAGCACCAGACAAGGTCGTCGTCGGGTTATGGCCCACAACAACAGTTTCAATAGGAAATTGTTGATTAGTTTTAATCGAATACAATAAGACGTAAAATTGTGTAGGAATATTTCAAGCTCTGGGTAGTCATCAAATCAATCAATCAAAACCCTTAAGCTCCCCATCGAACACAGGTTCTCAAAACGCCAGGTCTTTCCATCACGTGATATCCGTTCAATGTCCTTTGGCGTACTCATTATCCATTTCGTGTCAATCTCCAGTTCTCTTCTTCATGTTTGCTTGTTCGTTTTTTTTTTTTTGGGGGGGGGGGGGGGGGGGGGGACGACTCCCTTTTACCCAGGGGATTTCCGAAAGGCAGTAGCATCGTAAAAGTAACTGGTTTTATTAATGTATGTCTTTTTTTTAAAGCCAGCGTCTTCTCACTTCTTGTTCCACATATTTTTGTCTGGTTCTATTCATCAGTTCCACACTAGTGATCTGGACATACCATTGCAATCCTGCGCAAGCGCCCATTTATGAAAGTCACTGGTTCTTGGTGATGACGAAATATCAAAAATGTTCTGATTTTTTTTTCCCCCTGAGACGGCAAACAATGTAATGTATTACTTCCATGTCTGCGTGACGTCTGTAATCACGAATCATTTTGGCAAACATTTGCCGTAGAATCCGTTGCTAAATCTGGCGTTTGGCCTGCCTTGGACTAAAGCGACTAGATTAAGAAGGATGTCGACTGATATAAATTCCATGGTTGCGCCCATAGGGGAGATTAACTGACTTAGTCTGCACATTATTTATCGTCTGTGGTAAACAGCAGAGTACTTGTCTGAAAGTATACAGAAATTGCTCGATATATGTGATAGTAGTCGTAAACATACAAATGTAATGAAATAGAGATATGGTATTGGTTTAAAAAAAAACACGGAAAGAGAGAAGTAGAAATGAAATATATCGAATGTCTGTTAAAAAAAATTAACATTGACTAAGAAATGACAAGCACAACACAGAACATAGGAAGTATGGGAGGATGAAGACAAAGAAAACATTCATCAAGGTTCACTAAAGCTTTCAGGACTTATATGAAGATACACCTTCAGATAATATATTTATCGCAGGAGATATGGTTGTTGGGAATCTGACTATAAATTTGCAAATGTTCTTTCTCTAGTAGGCGGCCGGCGTGATGCTGACCACATCACCCCTAGTGTGCCGTATAGTCAAGAGAATATGGGCCTAGCACCATATTCCCAATATGCCTGAGGGCATGTAAACGGGATGGTATATCTTTTACCTATTTTTCTATCTCTAGTGATTGAATTTTTTTTTTTTTTGGGAGGGGTGTTGGCGTTGAGGGAGTGATGTAATACTTGATATCATGAAAATATGAATCGCCTAATTCCCTTCTATACTAATTGCCTTAGCGGTAACATTCTGTTCTGTTATCAAAGTTTCCCACCAAACCTGTAATCTTTTAAAGGCGCAATTTCAAATGGAAACTAAATTGCGCGTCAATTTAAAATAGTGCGCATTTTGTTCCTATCTTTAATAATGGCAGATGGTTGTTTTCTTTAACTCACTTTCATAAATTTTTCTCATTTATATTTCAGTTACCGAATTAAATTTCGAGTAAGAATAAGTATCTTATATTTTTATTTAGCAGAAGATAATGAATGGAGTTCCCTACAAACGCAGTAACTTGGCCTATTTAGTCGTTCAAGTCGATACTCCCTTAAATACTGATTCACATGCGAAGTAATATAAACTTTCTTTTGAATTTTGTTGTTTTGTGTGTTTTTTTTTCATACATACGAAGGTAAGATTTTAAAAGCTGTCCGTACATTAACAAAACATATTGTGATAAAACAGCTCTTAATTAATTAGTCAAATTTCAGTTCATTGGCTTTTTTTTCACGTCTCCCCATGCGATTTTTGACGCGTTGCGCCCATGTTTCGAAATAAATCGGTTCGGACAAAATGACCGAAGGAGAACTAGTGACGTCATCAGGACACGCGGCAGAATAAGCACAACATAGTTATTTCCTAGTCACGTTTTGGCGGGTGGCTTACTCGTATTATTATAAAATTATAATTGTCCAAATATGACTATGCAAATATTATTTTTCTAATGTTTGATACTTTTATCTAATATAACTTTTCATATGTTGATCCTTTATTAATAATTGAAACTGGATTCATAAATAAAGCACCGTTGCTCTTTATATACTTTATATTTTGCTCAATATTGTCTGTTGCTCATTTTTATCTCACCTGCAATTTGCTGACGTTTTTATAAATTTTTCCCCCGTTTTGCATGAGCAGAAGTTATAATACGTTTGTGAAATATTGTACGCGCGTTGAAATTTGTATCAGCAAAGTCGCTGTAGATTAAGACAGTATATCTTTTTCGCAGAGAACCTGTCAAACGTTATGCCTGCACCTGCAGATTATAGATAAAAACGATCATTAACATAGTTATAAACTCATTGACAAACTCATTCGTAGTCGTGAAAACACTCAAAATGCTTGAAAAAAAGCAAAGGTCTGTTTAAACACCCACACAGACGCTTTTAAATACAACTAGACACGTTTACAAGCATATTTTCGGAAAGTGAAAAGACACATCTTTTCTGAACATAGTTAAAAACACGTTTAAAAACTGTAGCATTGCATAATACATATCGCGTGTTTACAAACAGTAGCATTGCGACAAGGACATAACATGTTTAAAAAACAGTATCATTGCAACATGCACTCTCGGACTCATAAAGAGTTTCTTATTCATTTCCCCTTATGGAGGAGCATGGCTGAAGATGGTCTCTTTGTAGGAGGCCTGATCATAAAATCTATATGCACTGACAGTGGTGGTTTATGAAGCATTTTGTTTTCCGTGATGAGGTTGTTTAAAAATGTACAGCCGCATATTAGTTGTCTCGTGCCTGAAAGAGGAGTGGTCCTAATCTTTATTTCGTCTCCTCAGAGACGCCTGGGATTACTTCGGACCAAACGGCTTGTCTCAAACATGTTCACTAACCTCCACAAAATCTGTACCATACAATCCCAAAATCTGTACCATACACTCACAAAATCGGACTCTACCAAAAATCTATACAACAAAATGAAGTCCAATCTTATAACACCCAAACAATCCATTCTATCATAAAAGATATCATAACCATCCTCCAAAGATATGAAACCCCAGAGATAGATACGAGCCACAATAGAGTATAGATAAAATTGTACCATACACTCACAAAATATGGACTATACAATCACAAAATCTGTACCAAACAATCACAAAATCTGTATCATACACTCACAAAATCTGTACCATACAATCACAAAATCTGTACCATACAATCATAAAATCAGTACCGTACAATCACAAAATCTGTACCAAACACTCACAAAATCTGGACCATACAATCACACAATCTGTACCATACAATTGCAAAATCTGTACCATACCTCACAAAATATGTACCATACAATCTCAAAATCTGTAATATACAATTACAAAATCTGTACCATACACTCACACAATATGTACCATACACTCACAAAATATGTACCATACACTCGCAACATCTGTACCAGAAACATTCACAGCCAAAAATTATATACAATCTTTCACACTCATCTTGACACAATTAACACAAAATAATTCACAACCATAAACTGCTAACAGACATAATCTTGACACTCACATGCACAGTTAAGACTTAATGTCTCAAAAATAGATACAAACAACATTACGCCGGTGTTTAAAATAAAATTTTTCTTAAAGTCTTAAAACAGATCGGCTACCACGACAAGCATGGGAAACAAAGAGCCAAGGATCCAGACCCCCAGGACGACCCAGAGTCCGCTGGGAGGACAACATTAGACAATCTTTGAAGGACCGAGGACTAGAATGGAACCAGGCCAGGAGGAAGACAGCCAATAGGATAGCCTGGCGCTCTCTCTTCCAAACCTCTACACCTCACGGTAGAAGGGGAACGACTAAGTAAGTAAGTCTTAAAACAGAGTCACAAATATGCACATCATTATACCCAAAAATGCACACGAACATACAAGCCAACAAGGAAAATTATGCATACTAAGAAGCACTAACATACACAAGGACAATCATCCACACTGACAAGCAGGGAACTTAAACTGACAAGCACGACCTGCACACTGACAAGCACTAATATGCGCACCAACAGGCACAATGATGCATACCAACAATCACAAACATGCACATCACTTATGTACACCAACAATCACAAACATGCACATCACTTATGTACACCAACAAGCACACACATGCACATCACTTATGTACACCAACAAGCACACACATGCACATCACTTATGCACACCAACAATCACAAACATGCACATCACTTATGTACACCAACAAGCACACACATGCACATCACTTATGCACACCAACAAGCACAAACATGCACATCACTTATGTACACCAACAAGCACACACATGCACATCACTTATGCACACCAACAAGCACAAACATGCACATCACTTATGTACACCAACAAGCACACACATGCACATCACTTATGTACACCAACAAGCACAAACATGCACATCACTTATGTACACCAACAAGCACACACATGCACATCACTTATGCACACCAACAATCACAAACATGCACATCACTTATGTACACCAACAAGCACACACATGCACATCACTTATGCACACCAACAAGCACAAACATGCACATCACTTATGTACACCAACAAGCACACACATGCACATGACTTATGCACACCAACAATCACAAACATGCACATCACTTATGTACACCAACAAGCACACACATGCACATCACTTATGCACACCAACAATCACAAACATGCACATCACTTATGTACACCAACAAGCACACACATGCACATGACTTATGCATACCAACAATCACAAACATGCACATCACTTATGTACACCAACAAGCACACACATGCACATCACTTATGCACACCAACAATCACAAACATGCACATCACTTATGTACACCAACAAGCACACACATGCACATGACTTATGCACACCAACAATCACAAACATGCACATCACTTATGTACACCAACAAGCACACACACATGCACATCACTTATGCACACCAACAATCACAAACATGCACATCACTTATGTACACCAACAAGCACACACATGCACATCACTTATGCACACCAACAATCACAAACATGCACATCACTTATGTACACCAACAAGCACACACATGCACATCACTTATGCACACCAACAATCACAAACATGCACATCACTTATGTACACCAACAAGCACACACATGCACATGACTTATGCACACCAACAAGCACAAACATGCACATCACTTATGCACACCAACAAGCACAAACATGCACATCACTTATACACACCAACAAGCACAAACTTGCACATCACTTATGCACACCGACAAGCACAAACATGCACATCACTTATGCACACCAACAAGCACATCACTTATGCACAAACAGTCACATCGCTTATGCACACCAACAAGCACAAACAGGCACATCACTTTTGCACACCAACAAGCACAAACAGGCACATCACTTATGCACACCAACAAGCAAAAACATGCACATCACTTATGCGCACCAACAAGCACAAAAATGCACATCACTTGTGCATTCCAACAAACACAAACAGGCACATCTCTTATGCACACCAACAAGCACAAACATGCACTTCCCGTATGCACACCAACAAGCACAAACATGCACATCACCTATACATACCGACAAGCAAAAACATGCACATCACTTATGCACACCAACAAGCACAAACATGCACATCACTTATGCATACCAACAAGCACAAACATGCACATCACTTATGCACACCAACAAGCACAAACATGCACATCACTTATGCACACCAACAAGTACAAACATGCACATCACTTATGCACACCAACAAGCACAAACATGCACATCACTTATGCACACCAACAAGCACAAACATGCACATCACTTATGCACACCAACAAGCACAAACATGCACATCACTTATGCACACCAACAAGTACAAACATGCACATCACTTATGCACACCGACAAGCACAAACATGCACATCACTTATGCACACCGACAAGCACAAACATGCACATCACTTATGTACACCAACATGCAGCAACATGCACATCACTTATGCACACCAACAAGCACGAACATGCACATCACTTATGTACACCAACAATCACAAACAGGCACATCAAATGCTCTCAGAAACCAGCGTTTTAGGGTTTATCATCATAATCATCATCATAATCATCATCATAATCATCATCATAATCATCATCATAATCATCATCAAGCTTCAACTCCCCACAGAGAATACACCATCAACAAATGTAGGCCAAAGATATGCTGTCCGGTACCATCAGCTTAAGGTCTTTCCATGTCTTCTTCATTCATTTCACAGCTGCCTCCAGTACCCTTCTATCTCTCTTACCTTGGCGATTCCAGAATAAGGGCTGCATTGTAATGCTATCAAAAGGTTTACTCAATGTGTGGCTTATACATCGCCGTCGACTTCTTCTTATCTTTTATTTCACTGGCACTTGTGGTTCTTGTCATCAGTTCTACATTAGTGTTTTTGTCATCAGTTCCACATTAGTGTTCTTGTCATCAGTTACACATTAGTGTTCTTGTCATCAGTTCCACATTAGTGTTCTTGTTATCAGTTCCACATTAGTGTTCTTGTCATCAGTTCCACATTAGTGTTCTTGTTATCAGTTCCACATTATTGTTCTTGTCATCAGTTCCACATTAGTGTTCTTGTCATCAGTTCCACATTAGTGTTCTTGTCATCAGTTCCACATTAGTGTTCTTGTCATCAGTTCCACATTAGTGTTCTTATCATCAGTTCCACATTAGTGTTCTTGTCATCAGTTCCACATTAGTGTTCTTGTCATCAGTTCCACATTAGTGTTCTTGTCATCAGTTCCACTTTAGTGTTCTTGTCATCAGTTCACATTAGTGTTCTTGTCGTACCACTTCAATCTTTCTTGAGTTTTAGGATTGCTTACAGTTAAATGCGCAATCAGACGCAGATTGACAAAAGTGTTAAAAGTCACAAACAACATTCTAAACATATTGACAAGCACATTCATTCTAAAACATGACACAGCACACAGCAAAAGTGTCATACCCTCAAAAGCACTCCGACAAAAAACAACTACAACCACGAATAATATCATCATCATCATCTCAACCCGTAACCCGTCATGGGTCGTAGGGGTGCCATGGTGGAAGCATCAGCAGACAGGGTCCTCCACTGCTCTCTATCCTCAGCAATGCGTACAAGTGTGGAAAAACCGTGTCCTGCCCATTCTTTGATGTTATCAGCCCAGGATTTTCTTTGCCTTCCTCTTCTCCGTTTACCTTCGACTGTCCCCTGAAGGATCGTTTTCGAAAGGGAGTCATGACGAGTTACATGCCCAAACCAGGCAAGCTTTCGATGTTTCACTATTGACAAAAGTGGTTCTTGGTGGCCTGCATAGGTGTTTATCTTCTCTCTAACATAGACATTTGTTTTGTGCTCTTTATAGCAAATGCGCAAAATTCTTCTATAACATTTATGCTCGAAAGCCTGAATCCTTCGCTCCGTATCTGCAGTGAGTGTCCAGCTCTCACACCCATACAAGAGAATAGATAATACAAGTGATTTGTATAATTTGATCTTCACAGGAAAACTGATGTTACTTTTCCAGATCACATTCAACTTTGTCATGGCAGCTGAGGCCATCTCAAGTCTTGTCTTGATTTCTTTACTTGATCTTCCATCACTACATATAGTGGACCCGAGATATTTAAAGGTGTTAACTTCTTCTAACGTTTGCCGATTTAACGTAATATTGGTCGGAACATGAATAATATGAACACAACATATTCCCTGATAAAGTCAATTACAAATAATCCAAGAGCATTCCATGACAAGTCGTTCACCAACTCTTTACTGAGAGCCACAAGCGCATTTCATGACACGTAGTTCACCAACTCTTTATTGGGAGCCACATTCGAAAACACGTAGATCACCAACTCTTTATTGGAGCCACAAACACATTCCATAACACGTAGATCACCAACTCTTTATTGAGAGCCACAAACACATTCCATAACACGTAGATCACCAATTCTTTATTGGAGCCACAAACACATTCCCTAACACGTAGATCACCAACTCTTTATTGAGAGCCACACATTCCATAACACGTTGATCACCAACTCTTTACTGAGAACCACAAACGCAGTCCATAACACGTTGATCACCAACTCTTTATTGGAGCCACAAACACATTCCATAACACGTAGATCACCAACTCTTTATTTAGAGCCACAAACACATTCCTTAACACGTAGATCACCAACTCTTTATTGAGAGCCACAAACGCATTCCATAACACGTAGTTCTTCTTCTTCTTCTTCGATCCTTAACCACCGACCGTCAAAGCAGTCAGTGGCCATCACGCCTAGTGGCGTCTTGTAGGGCAACAACAAATTGATTCCACTTTGCACGGTCGGTGGCCATCCTTCGTACTGTGCCCCAACTCTGGTTCATTCTTTGCATCTCAGCCTCCACAGTCCTCCGCCAAGTTGTTTTTGGTCGGCCTCTCTTTCGCTTTCCTTCAGGGGTCCAAAGCATAGCTGTTCTTGTGATGGCATCGGGGTCTCTTCTGAGGACATGACCAACCCAGCTCCAGCGTCTGCCAGCTATGATGGTATGCATGTCCTCTTGCTTGCTACGAGTAAGCAGATCTTGGTTGGTGATGGTATTCGGCCAAAAGATTCGATGAATTTTTCTTAGGCATGTTGTGTGAAAAGAGGACAATTTTGAACACGTAGTTCACCAACTCTTTATTGAGAGTCACAAACGCATTCCACAGCGCGTCATTTACTTCGTTTAACGAGAGCCACAAAAACCACAACCAAGTCACGTCATTCGCAAACCACCATAAACGCGTTTATTGACAGCCACAAACACTTGCACATTTCATCAACCACACTCTCACAATCAAACTCACAGTCACGTAATCACAAACAGCCTCGACGCAATCACAAACACAAACCACAGTCACGTTAAGAAAACACAATCATTCACATGGAGTTGATCAATTTGCTATTACTCTTGCAGCCATAATCAAATGAACTGAAGTTCCCTTTATCTGAATTCTCCTGTTCCCTGTTCCCCTCTACCCTCCTTCTAAAACTGATTGCCATTGGAGACGGGTCTAGGTAATGGGTGAGAAATGTTGCTCATAGATTTTTCCTACTTGACGGGTGGAACATCATTATCTCGGGTGGCAAGGGGATTCAGTAAGTGTGGTACAGCGGGGTAGACAGACAGATTACACGGGCGGAGAGGCAGACAATGATAGAAAGACAAATAGATACAGAGATAGATTGAGTTACTGAATGACTGATCGGCAAACAGACATATGTGCAAGCAGATAGATAGATAGATAGATAGATAGATAGATAGATAGATAGATAGATAGATAGATAGATAGATAGATAGATAGATAGATAGACAGACTGACAGACAGACAGACAGACAGACAGACAGACAGATAGACAGATAGACAGATAGATAGATAGATAGATAGATAGATAGATAGATAGATAGATAGATAGATAGATAGATAGATAGATAGATAGATAGATAGATAGATAGATAGATAGATAGATAGATATTGGCAAATTCATCAAAACTACTAGTGGATGAATGGAATGAGAAACAGATTCAATGCTTGTGAAAGTTACACGAGAAAAAGATGAGAGATTGGCAGTAGAGGATCCCACAGAATCTGGACTATATATTCAGAGGAGGATTTACAAGTATTAACAGCATGCCCTTCTGCTAGTAGCTTCAGAAAGGGGTGGGAGTCTCTGAAGCTACAAAGAAAGAATACGCTACCACAGGCATGTCGTAATATGCTTTTATGAATGAATCTGTAAAACAAATTGCTTCAGAAACCTTGGTTACAAGACTACATAAACACTTTGGCTCAGGCCTCCTGCAATGGGGCTAGCTGTGGTTGGGGGGAAAGGGGGGGGGGCGCTCTTGTTCAACCGAGATATCGAAAAGAGGAATGTAATGAAACAGTACGCGCTTAACTAAGTCCTCGCACTGAGGACTGAGGGACCTCTAGTGGTTGTGAAAAAAATTATAGACCATGGCACACCGTTGTAGAGTAACTCCTCAGACATAGGTCAGTGAATAGTGCTTAAGGTTTAAGAGACTGGTCAGTGTGGTAAAGTGGGATGTTATAAATATTTATAGGGGACTTAGTGTACTGACTGAGATCAGCTGTGAAGGTATCTGTATCTAATAAGTGTGGTGTATTACAGATAACCTTACTTGCTACCACATTTATACCTCAGTCAGGCGTATTCTGGAATATTTTGATGACTACGTTGAATGTCTAGGGTTATGATAATGATGAAGTGTATGTTCACAACAACCAACCAACAGATAAACAATTTAATTTAATTCACAATACTTTACAACACTGTGACACTCACATACATAGAACACTCTATAAGACTATCTTAATAACTCACGTGTAACTTTTAAAAATATGTATTAATTCCTGTCAATAATAGATATCCTGATTCAACTACAAAGTGAACCAGGAATAACAATCAAATGTAATTACAAGTTGTATGTACACAATTTATAGATAGGATCGTTGTATTGACATATATTATTATTGCAATATGTGTGTAAGTTGTGCGGTGGTACTATGAGGTAATACTGGCTTGTCAAGCTAAGTTGTTGTTTGTCATCATGACTTCAAGTGTTTGTTTCTGGTGGAAATAATATTGGTAAGGTTCACAGTTTCTTTTGATTTGAAACAAATAAATGTCCCTCTTGAATTAAGGTAAAATCACTGTTAGAGGGGGGTTATACACAAGATTGAGCTGCTCTGGCCGCACACTCTTAACTTCTGTGTGAGCGGCAGGAAACAGTCTCCACTGCTCGCTTGCGTCACCGTTTCCTTGAGAAACAACCCTGGTTGATATCTGGACAAGGAGTATGCTACCAGCCTCTGGATTCAGCAAAACTCAGACCAGGTGCTGCTTCAATACGTTAGGACCTCGGTCCCTGAAACAAGAAGGTTGTACCTCCTACTTCAGAACTAATTTATAATCTATTTCCACACTGAAGCACAATACATAACAAACACCGAGTTCAGCGCGGTAGGCCAACTGTTAGCTTCTCATGTAACACATTCACCAGTATTCCTCTCCCTAATGGTTACAACGCCTCTGCAATTTCAGCATTATTTCCTTATATTCAATAATATAGGTGTCATAGTACTATTTGGCCATCCCATATAGGCCTATGCAGTTCAGTTTATACTCCTCTCCGACAAGTTTTGTTCCTGGTGGAGCAATATCTAGGCTTTTCCTCATGGTTGCTACTAAACTACACACAGACATTTTATCAATTCACATTCAATTTTTCATCTAAAAGATATCAAATATGTCAAGCTTACCACAATTCATGAAAATATTAAACAAAATACGTTGACTGGCGATGAGTTATGGCACAATTCCGATCTGCCTCTGTCCCAGGCTTTCATAAGAAAATTATGAGCTGGATCTCAACGCACTTGCTTCTAAGTAAGTTTATTTTCAAAATGTGGCCCTGAACTGACGCTCCTAATTGACTATATCAAATGGTCTAACCAATGGGACCATGTTTACAAAAGCTTTTGAAAAAAAATTACCCTTCCTACCGTTTCCCTTAACAACCAAAAATAGTATTTGCATTCGACTAATCATGTTTCGCCTTACACATTATTCTAGCCAATCAAATCGGATTTAACTTGTTGGCCTATTTCCCGTATAATAGTGGTTTTAAAACATGCCACTGAGCAAATATGATCTTGTGCTGTCAGACAACCCCCTATTTTATTTTGGCTATAATTTGTTAATTCCTAGACTATTTGCGTAACACTTAACATATTCTTTGTCAGCAAGTCCTAAGGAACCCAAATATATAAATTTAATGGAGCTAAGTGGCTGCGTTCAAAATATGTATTTTCTTCTACCACCCGTTCACTTCGATACGATGGGGTGTCTTCTGTACTGTCAGGATTTCAGACGTAAAACAGTATTGGGTCATGTTTCCTAATAAGAATTAACCATGTTTTTTAAAACCTTACCTCGTATTGGTAGTGTTTTTTATCACTGTCTATTTGAAAAAAAAAATTAGTGCTTCATGCCTTTCGCGTTGGGGGTGGCATTAATATTAATCGCGAGACTGTGGTAGTATTGAATGCGTTCCTCCTTCTCTCTCTCTCTCTTCTAAGGCCGTCTGTCTTTTAGTTACGCAGTGTATAAAATGAAATTAATGCTAGTATTTTATCTAGGTCATTAAGCAGTGTGCGTATCTCAAGGTTCTCTAAGAAACACTGTACCGGTTTTTTTTTTTTTTTTTTTTTTTTGAAACGCGTGTATGCTGCTGTAGGCTTTACTATCAAACGTGAACGCGTTACAATTATGCAGACGAAGTAGAAAAAGGGGATTTTTGTAAGCCACTGTGACAGCACTGGTCTTTTACCATTCTTCTTTCCTTTTATTGAATTAATTCGTTAGGCTTTTACATTTACTTTTTTATTTAGATATGTGGATTTAGAATGTTTCACGACAAATTCTCTCCACTTAAAACAGACGTTATATGTCAGTCTATAATTCTATATACACATAGAGAAATTTAATATTATTAATGGGGCTTACGGTGATTCTCATCACACGGATGGCAGCTTAGAAAATCCGCTCCCAGGTTGGTTTTTCCAGAAATATACTCTATGCTGAACTCGAATGGCTGCAAAAGTAAGGACCATCTGAGTAACCTCGAATTTTCATGCCTAGCCTGCGCTAGAAACGACAAGGGTTTGTGATCCGTTTGCAACTTAAATGCCTTCCCATACAGATAAATATTGAATTTCTTGATCGCCCATATTACTGCAAGACATTCTTTTTCGCTAGTTGAGTAATTGGTTTCAGCTTTATTCAACTTCCTACTAGCATATGCCACTGGGGTTAATTCCCCATTCAGTGCATCTGATTTCTGTAACAGGGTCGCACCTAACCCGATATTACTTGCATCCGTTCTCACAATGAATTCTTGACTTAAGTCAGGTAGTTTCAAAATAGGTTTGCTTGTGAGCTTTTCCTTCAATTCTTGGTAGGCCAATTCACATTGTGCTGTCCATGTAATTCGATCTGGATTTCCTTTACGTGTCAAATCAGTTAACGGTGCACATATGGAATTAAAGTTTTTGATATACTTTTGGTAGAAACCACATAATGAGACAAAGGATCTCACGTCTTTCTTGGTTTGTGGTCTCGGGGCTTTCTTTAGTTTTTCTAAATTCTTGAGGTCAGGGGTCATGTTTCCATGATAAACTGTGTGTCCCAAGAATTCTAATTCTTTACATCCAACGCAACATTTGGTTGGTCGGGCTGTTAAATTCGCTTCCCTAAGTCGATTAAACAGCATGTTCAGAGAATCAATGTGTTCCTCAAATGTTTCTGTTGCTATAAGGATATCATCCATGAAATTTGTGATGCATGGGTTATTCAGAGGGTCCAATAATTTTCTCATCATTCTAGAGAAGACACTAGGCGCATTCTTCAATCCAAATGGCAATCTGTTAAACTCATAGTGTCCTTCTGAGGTACTAAAAGCTAGGTATGGTCTAACCTCAGGCTTTACTGGAATCTGATAGTATCCTTTACTCAGGTCCACTTTTGAGAAATATTTAGCTTTATTTAGTCTGGCAAACAACTGATTTGTATCCGGCAATGGATCCACCTGTCCTTCTGTGATAGCATTCAGTCTCCTGTAATCTATACAGAGTCTATGTTCTCCAGAGGGTTTCCTTAAGAGTACCACACTGGAACTATATGAAGATTCACTGTGTGAAATTATTCCTTCCTTCAACAAATAGTCTATCTCTTCCTTCAAGGCTTTCTCCTTAGCAAAAGGAATCGAATAGGGTTTCATACAGACAGGTGTGGGCTCTATCAGTTTCATATCATATTCCAATAAGTTTGTATGCCCCGGTCGGTCCGTTAGCACCTCTGTATGATCATCTAAAACCTGTTGCACTCTCTTCTTCTGATCTTTCGTTAAGTGTGTACTGATTTTCACCTGTGCAGCTGTCTCACAGGGGTGTAATGGATATTCAAATGATGAAAGTGGTTCCTTTTTCATCTTCTCAGAATTATCATGCACAAAACGACCGCTACCAATTCTTTTCTTGGGGCTTTCTCCCCACTTAGAATTCTTGATGAGAGATTTCCTCTCTACATCTTCTTCCTCCAGTTTGCATAAATCCGATTGATGGATTTTCGGCTTATTCTGGAGTAAGACATCTTTTTGCACTATCTGCATTGTGGCCATTGTAAAACAGTCAATTGAAGATTGTCCGTGAAAAGGGGCTTCCCAATCCACTTGGTCCACTTTATTATTCTTTCCAGTGTCAGGCCTACGTTTGCCCCGTGGCGTGTCCAGGTCCTGATCAATGTTCCCACTTGTGGGTGTTCCCTCATGTGCTATGCTACACCTTTCTACAAAATTTTCAATGTCCCACCTTGCCTTGGGCCAATAATAATTCTGAGCCACCTTTTGAATGATGGTACCTATTTTCTCATGGTCCCCATCTTGTTTCACATGTAAGCTCCTTATTAAGTCTGTCCTATACGTTTTAGGAAGTACCAGCTGTCCCTGACCTTTGGATCTAGTTCCAGTCTTCCGGTATATCAGTTTGTTCTTCATATAGAAGTCTCCTTTTCCTGGAGGTGTGTGACAATTGGACAACTTCTTATAACAAGGCTTGAGGGTCTTATCCCCAGCCTGCGCCTTCCTCATCTCTTCTGGAGTGGTATTTAACATAATATCCTCCTCCTTTCTTGAGGTCGACCTGACCTGAAGGGTGGCCATTACTATAGGGTTCCTTCTGCAACGGTCAGTATCATGATTGTCCATCCGACAATTCTTACACCACCTCCTTTTTTGGTTGAAAGATTTTCTTTCATCAAATTTCCTTTCATCGAATTGTGGGGTTTTATTTTTATTGTCATACCGTGGCCTATCAAACTGGTGCTTACCTTTGTTCTGATCTCTAGGATCAAATTTATTAAAGTTATGTGGTGCCTTAAAATTATCTACATGTTTCTTTTTATTACCTGATACCTCTGCTTGAGCTGCTTGATACCTTTCAGCAACATTCAGTAACTCACCCAGTCTCTCTGCACCTTGTTCCATGAGAAACTTTCTCAGGTCTGGAGCCATGGACTCTCTTAGTTGTTCTATAAGGATCATTTCCTTAAGATCTTGGGTTTTCCCCAGAGAAGTCCATTTTTCCAAGTATGTCTCTAACCGTGCAGAGAACTGGTGATAGGTTTCACCTGACAGTAGTTTAGCATTCCTAAATTGTTTTCTATAAAATTCACCATTCTTTTCATATCTTAACAAAAGAGCCTGCTTTAGCATGTCATAATTTTCTTGATCACCTCTGCTCATTTTGGCGAAAACTTCATAAGCCGTACCACGAAGCCCTTGAGATAACTTTAAGCTCCATCTTTCTCTCTCTAACCCATACGTGGTAGCTAATAGTTCATATCTACTTAGATAGCTCTCGATATCATCTTCTTTCTCAACAAAATGATCTAGATGAAAATTCATAGCTGAGGTTGAGGCTCCCTGACTAGCAGTGGCATCAGAGGTAAAGGGACTGGCACCATTTTCAGGAGCATGGCCTTGAAATTCCAACTCCCTAAGTCGTAACTCATGTTCCCTTTGTAATCTCTTCTCCTCCTTTTCTGCTTCCCTTTCTGCAGCCTGTCTCCGTTCTTCTCTTTCAACCTCCAATTGGACCTTCTTAGCCTCAGCCTCCAATTGTAACTTCTTAGCCTCAGCCTCTAATTGTAACTTCTTAGCCTCAGCCTCTAATTTTCTTTCAGCCTCTTTTTCTAATCTTTTTTCTTAACGTTCAATAAATTTGTCACATTCAGTAGTGACATAAGCAATCATAACTTGCCCGTCCATTCCTAACTCTTTAGCAGCCTGCACAGCAGCAGATCGAAACTTTGCTAGGTCCGCCATTTTCTAACAGGCAAATGTAAACAATTCAATCTATAAATAACTATCTAACGACAACCACAGGCACTGAGAGCTCAACCTTATTTTTCCACCCAAGAATACCTTTTTAATTTTTATAATTTCCCGAAGTGAATTACTCCCAATATATATGCTAGGGGAAGGTTCAATATCCCGGGAGCGAGACCCCAATATATGTGGTAAAGTGGGATGTTATAAATATTTATAGGGGACTTAGTGTACTGACTGAGATCAGCTGTGAAGGTATCTGTATCTAATAAGTGTGGTGTATTACAGATAACCTTACTTGCTACCACATTTATACCTCAGTCAGGCGTATTCTGGAATATTGTGATGACTACGTTGAATGTCTAGGGTTATGATAATGATGAAGTGTATGTTCACAACAACCAACCAACAGATAAACAATTTAATTTAATTCACAATACTTTACAACTCTGTGACACTCACATACGTAGAACACTCTATAAGACTATCTTAATAACTCACGTGTAACTTTTAAAAATATGTATTAATTCCTGTCAATAATAGATATCCTGATTCAACTACAAAGTGAACCAGGAATAACAATCAAATGTAATTACAAGTTGTATGTACACAATTTATAGATAGGATCGTTGTATTGACATATATTATTATTGCAATATGTGTGTAAGTTGTGCGGTGGTACTATGAAGTAATACTGGCTTGTCAAACTAAGTTGTTGTTTGTCATCATGACTTCAAGTGTTTGTTTCTGGTGGAAATAATATTGGTAAGGTTCACAGTTTCTTTTGATTTGAAACAAATAAATGTCCCTCTTGAATTAAGGTAAAGTCACTGTTAGAGGGGGGTTATACACAAGATTGAGCTGCTCTGGCCACACACTCTTAACTTCTGTGTGAGCGGCAGGAAACAGTCTCCACTGCTCGCTTGCGTCACCGTTTCCTTGAGAAACAACCCTGGTTGATATCTGGACAAGGAGTATGCTACCAGCCTCTGGATTCAGCAAAACTCAGACCAGGTGCTGCTTCAATACGTTAGGACCTCGGTCCCTGAAACAAGAAGGTTGTACCTCCTACTTCAGAACTAATTTATAATCTATTTCCACACTGAAGCACAATACATAACAAACACCGAGTTCAGCGCGGTAGGCCAACTGTTAGCTTCTCATGTAACACATTCACCAGTATTCCTCTCCCTAATGGTTACAACGCCTCTGCAATTTCAGCATTATTTCCTTATATTCAATAATATAGGTGTCATAGTACTATTTGGCCATCCCATATAGGCCTATGCAGTTATACTCCTCTCCGACAAGTTTTGTTCCTGGTGGAGCAATATCTAGGCTTTTCCTCATGGTTGCTACTAAACTACACACAGACATTTATCAATTCACATTCAATTTTTCATCTAAAAGATATCAAATATGTCAAGCTTACCACAATTCATGAAAATATTAAACAAAATACGTTGACTGGCGATGAGTTATGGCACAATTCCGATCTGCCTCTGTCCCAGGCTTTCATAAGAAAATTATGAGCTGGATCTCAACGCACTTGCTTCTAAGTAAGTTTATTTTCAAAATGTGGCCCTGAACTGACGCTCCTAATTGACTATATCAAATGGTCTAACCAATGGGACCATGTTTACAAAAGCTTTTGAAAAAATTTACCCTTCCTACCGTTTCCCTTAACAACCAAAAATAGTATTTGCATTCGACTAATCATGTTTCGCCTTACATATTCTTCTAGCCAATCAAATCGGATTTAACTTGTTGGCCTATTTCCTGTAAAATAGTGGTTTTAAAACATGCCACTGAGCAATTATGATCTGGTGGTGTCAGACAGCACCCCTATTTTATTTTGGCTATAATTTGTTAATTCCTAGACTATTTGCGTAACACTTAACATATTCTTTGTCAGCAAGTCCTAAGGAACCCAAATATATAAATTTAATGGAGCTAAGTGGCTGCGTTCAAAATATGTATTTTCTTCTACCACCCGTTCACTTCGATACGATGGGGTGTCTTCTGTACTGTCAGGATTTCAGACGTAAAACAGTATTGGGTCATGTTTCCTAATAAGAATTAACCATGTTTTTTAAAACCTTACCTCGTATTGGTAGTGTTTTTTATCACTGTCTATTTGAAAAAAAAAATTAGTGCTTCATGCCTTTCGCGTTGGGGGTGGCATTAATATTAATCGCGAGACTGTGGTAGTATTGAATGCGTTCCTCCTTCTCTCTCTCTCTCTTCTAAGGCCGTCTGTCTTTTAGTTACGCAGTGTATAAAATGAAATTAATGCTAGTATTTTATCTAGGTCATTAAGCAGTGTGCGTATCTCAAGGTTCTCTAAGAAACACTGTACCGGTTTTATTTATTTTTTTTTTTTGAAACGCGTGTATGCTGCTGTAGGCTTTACCATCAAACGTGAACGCGTTACAATTATGCAGACGAAGTAGAAAAAGGGGATTTTTGTAAGCCATTGTGACAGCACTGGTCTTTTACCATTCTTCTTTCCTTTTATTGAATTAATTCGTTAGGCTTTTACATTTACTTTTTTATTTAGATATGTGGATTTAGAATGTTTCACGACAAATTCTCTCCACTTAAAACAGACGTTATATGTCAGTCTATAATTCTATATACACATAGAGAAATTTAATATTATTAATGGGGCTTACGGTGATTCTCATCACACGGATGGCGGCTTAGAAAATCCGCTCCCAGGTTGGTTTTTCCAGAAATATACTCTATGCTGAACTCGAATGGCTGCAAAAGTAAGGACCATCTGAGTAACCTCGAATTTTCATGCCTAGCCTGCGCTAGAAACGACAAGGGTTTGTGATCCGTTTGCAACTTAAATGCCTTCCCATACAGATAAATATTGAATTTCTTGATCGCCCATATTACTGCAAGACATTCTTTTTCGCTAGTTGAGTAATTGGTTTCAGCTTTATTCAACTTCCTACTAGCATATGCCACTGGGGTTAATTCCCCATTCAGTGCATCTGATTTCTGTAACAGGGTCGCACCTAACCCGATATTACTTGCATCCGTTCTCACAATGAATTCTTGACTTAAGTCAGGTAGTTTCAAAATAGGTTTGCTTGTGAGCTTTTCCTTCAATTCTTGGTAGGCCAATTCACATTGTGCTGTCCATGTAATTCGATCTGGATTTCCTTTACGTGTCAAATCAGTTAACGGTGCACATATGGAATTAAAGTTTTTGATATACTTTTGGTAGAAACCACATAATGAGACAAAGGATCTCACGTCTTTCTTGGTTTGTGGTCTCGGGGCTTTCTTTAGTTTTTCTAAATTCTTGGGGTCAGGTGTCATGTTTCCCTGATGGACTGTGTGTCCCAAGAATTCTAATTCTTTACATCCAACGCAACTTTTGGTTGGTCGGGCTGTTAAATTTGCTTCTCTAAGTCGATTAAACAGCATGTTCAGAGAGTCAATGTGTTCCTCAAATGTTTCTGTTGCTATAAGGATATCATCCATGAAATTTGTGATGCATGGATTATTCAGAGGATCCAACAATTTTCTCATCATTCTAGAGAAGACACTAGGCGCATTCTTCAATCCAAATGGCAATCTGTTAAACTCATAGTGTCCCTCTGAGGTACTAAAAGCTAGGTACGGTCTAACCTCAGGCTTTACTAAAATCTGATAGTATCCTTTACTCAGATCCACTTTTGAGAAATATTTAGCTTTATTTAGCCTGGCAAAATACTGATTTGTATCCGGCAATGGATCCACCTGTCCTTCTGTGATAGCATTCAGTCTCCTGTAATCTATACAGAGTCTATGTTCTCCAGAGGGTTTCCTTAAGAGTACCACACTGGAACTATATGAAGATTCACTGTGTGAAATTATTCCTTCCTTCAACAAATAGTCTATCTCTTCCTTCAAGGCTTTCTCCTTAGCAAAAGGAATCGAATAGGGTTTCATACAGACAGGTGTGGGCTCTATCAGTTTCATATCATATTCCGGGGAGCCGCGCTAGCGTAGTGGTTACAACACCGCTCTGGCGACCGGGTGGTACAGGATCAAACCCGGGCGACGGCATTTGAGGATTTTTCGTCGACCGGGATTTGGACTGGATTAACTCGAGACCTGGCGAGCACATTTGAAGAAGTGTCGTCGACCAGGGACTGGCGGCTCCTGAGCCGACCCAGCTGCAATGGGTACCTCCGAAATCGGCGAGTATTTGCCTGAATGGCGAGGGACACCTGTCTCTGTACAAGAAATAAAGGGATACTCACGTAAAATCAATGTCAGGTTAGACATAAAATAATAACCTGAGATTTCGCCTCGAGTATTAGCGGGCGTACGCACAAAAAAAAATAAAAAAATATCATATTCCAATAAGTTTGTATGCCCCGGTCGGTCCGTTAGCACCTCTGTATGATCATCTAAAACCTGTTGCACTCTCTTCTTCTGATCTTTCGTTAAGTGTGTACTGATTTTCACCTGTGCAGCTGTCTCACAGGGGTGTAATGGATATTCAAATGATGAAAGTGGTTCCTTTTTCATATTCTCAGAATTATCATGCACAAAAAGACCGCTACCAATTCTTTTCTTGGGGCTTTCTCCCCACTTAGAATTCTTGATGAGAGATTTCCTCTCTACATCTTCTTCCTCCAGTTTGCATAAATCCGATTGAGGGATTTTCGGCTTATTCTGGGGTAAGACATCTTTTTGCACTATCTGCATTGTGGCCATTGTAAAACAGTCAATTGAAGATTGTCCGTGAAAAGGGGCTTCCCAATCCACTTGGTCCACTTTATTATTCTTTCCAGTGTCAGGCCTACGTTTGCCCCGTGGCGTGTCCAGGTCCTGATCAATGTTCCCACTTGTGGGTGTTCCCTCATGTGCTATGCTACACCTTTCTACAAAATTTTCAATGTCCCACCTTGCCTTGGGCCAATAATAATTCTGAGCCACCTTTTGAATGATGGTACCTATTTTCTCATGGTCCCCATCTTGTTTCACATGTAAGCTCCTTATTAAGTCTGTCCTATACGTTTTAGGAAGTACCAGCTGTCCCTGACCTTTGGATCTAGTTCCAGTCTTCCGGTATATCAGTTTGTTCTTCATATAGAAGTCTCCTTTTCCTGGAGGTGTGTGACAATTGGACAACTTCTTATAACAAGGCTTGAGGGTCTTATCCCCAGCCTGCGCCTTCCTCATCTCTTCTGGAGTGGTATTTAACATAATATCCTCCTCCTTTCTTGAGGTCGACCTGACCTGAAGGGTGGCCATTACTATAGGGTTCCTTCTGCAACGGTCAGTATCATGATTGTCCATCCGACAATTCTTACACCACCTCCTTTTTTGGTTGAAAGATTTTCTTTCATCAAATTTCCTTTCATCGAATTGTGGGGTTTTATTTTTATTGTCATACCGTGGCCTATCAAACTGGTGCTTACCTTTGTTCTGATCTCTAGGATCAAATTTATTAAAGTTATGTGGTGCCTTAAAATTATCTACATGTTTCTTTTTATTACCTGATACCTCTGCTTGAGCTGCTTGATACCTTTCAGCAACATTCAGTAACTCACCCAGTCTCTCTGCACCTTGTTCCATGAGAAACTTTCTCAGGTCTGGAGCCATGGACTCTCTTAGTTGTTCTATAAGGATCATTTCCTTAAGATCTTGGGTTTTCCCCAGAGAAGTCCATTTTTCCAAGTATGTCTCTAACCGTGCAGAGAACTGGTGATAGGTTTCACCTGACAGTAGTTTAGCATTCCTAAATTGTTTTCTATAAAATTCACCATTCTTTTCATATCTTAACAAAAGAGCCTGCTTTAGCATGTCATAATTTTCTTGATCACCTCTGCTCATTTTGGCGAAAACTTCATAAGCCGTACCACGAAGCCCTTGAGATAACTTTAAGCTCCACCTTTCTCTATCTAACCCATACGTGGTAGCTAATAGTTCATATCTACTTAGATAGCTCTCGATATCATCTTCTTTCTCAACAAAATGATCTAGATGAAAATTCATAGCTGAGGTTGAGGCTCCCTGACTAGCAGTGGCATCAGAGGTAAAGGGACTGGCACCATTTTCAGGAGCATGGCCTTGAAATTCCAACTCCCTAAGTCGTAACTCATGTTCCCTTTGTAATCTCTTCTCCTCCTTTTCTGCTTCCCTTTCTGCAGCCTGTCTCCGTTCTTCTCTTTCAACCTCCAATTGGACCTTCTTAGCCTCAGCCTCCAATTGTAACTTCTTAGCCTCAGCCTCTAATTGTAACTTCTTAGCCTCAGCCTCTAATTTTCTTTCAGCCTCTTTTTCTAATCTTTTTTCTTAACGTTCAATAAATTTGTCACATTCAGTAGTGACATAAGCAATCATAACTTGCCCGTCCATTCCTAACTCTTTAGCAGCCTGCACAGCAGCAGATCGAAACTTTGCTAGGTCCGCCATTTTCTAACAGGCAAATGTAAACAATTCAATCTATAAATAACTATCTAACGACAACCACAGGCACTGAGAGCTCAACCTTATTTTTCCACCCAAGAATACCTTTTTAATTTTTATAATTTCCCGAAGTGAATTACTCCCAATATATATGCTAGGGGAAGGTTCAATATCCCGGGAGCGAGACCCCAATATATGTGGTAAAGTGGGATGTTATAAATATTTATAGGGGACTTAGTGTACTGACTGAGATCAGCTGTGAAGGTATCTGTATCTAATAAGTGTGGTGTATTACAGATAACCTTACTTGCTACCACATTTATACCTCAGTCAGGCGTATTCTGGAATATTGTGATGACTACGTTGAATGTCTAGGGTTATGATAATGATGAAGTGTATGTTCACAACAACCAACCAACAGATAAACAATTTAATTTAATTCACAATACTTTACAACACTGTGACACTCACATACATAGAACACTCTATAAGACTATCTTAATAACTCACGTGTAACTTTTAAAAATATGTATTAATTCCTGTCAATAATAGATATCCTGATTCAACTACAAAGTGAACCAGGAATAACAATCAAATGTAATTACAAGTTGTATGTACACAATTTATAGATAGGATCGTTGTATTGACATATATTATTATTGCAATATGTGTGTAAGTTGTGCGGTGGTACTATGAGGTAATACTGGCTTGTCAAACTAAGTTGTTGTTTGTCATCATGACTTCAAGTGTTTGTTTCTGGTGGAAATAATATTGGTAAGGTTCACAGTTTCTTTTGATTTGAAACAAATAAATGTCCCTCTTGAATTAAATTAAAGTCACTGTTAGAGGGGGGTTATACACAAGATTGAGCTGCTCTGGCCACACACTCTTAACTTCTGTGTGAGCGGCAGGAAACAGTCTCCACTGCTCGCTTGCGTCACCGTTTCCTTGAGAAACAACCCTGGTTGATATCTGGACAAGGAGTATGCTACCAGCCTCTGGATTCAGCAAAACTCAGACCAGGTGCTGCTTCAATACGTTAGGACCTCGGTCCCTGAAACAAGAAGGTTGTACCTCCTACTTCAGAACTAATTTATAATCTATTTCCACACTGAAGCACAATACATAACAAACACCGAGTTCAGCGCGGCAGGCCAACTGTTAGCTTCTCATGTAACACATTCACCAGTATCCTCTCCCTAATGGTTACAACGCCTCTGCAATTTCAGCATTATTTCCTTATATTCAATAATATAGGTGTCATAGTACTATTTGGCCATCCCATATAGGCCTATGCAGTTATACTCCTCTCCGACAAGTTTTGTTCCTGGTGGAGCAATATCTAGGCTTTTCCTCATGGTTGCTACTAAACTACACACAGACATTTATCAATTCACATTCAATTTTTCATCTAAAAGATATCAAATATGTCAAGCTTACCACAATTCATGAAAATATTAAACAAAATACGTTGACTGGCGATGAGGTATGGCACAATTCCGATCTGCCTCTGTCCCAGGCTTTCATAAGAAAATTATGAGCTGGATCTCAACGCACTTGCTTCTAAGTAAGTTTATTTTCAAAATGTGGCCCTGAACTGACGCTCCTAATTGACTATATCAAATGGTCTAACCAATGGGACCATGTTTACAAAAGCTTTTGAAAAAATTTACCCTTCCTACCGTTTCCCTTAACAACCAAAAATAGTATTTGCATTCGACTAATCATGTTTCGCCTTACATATTCTTCTAGCCAATCAAATCGGATTTAACTTGTTGGCCTATTTCCTGTAAAATAGTGGTTTTAAAACATGCCACTGAGCAATTATGATCTGGTGGTGTCAGACAGCACCCCTATTTTATTTTGGCTATAATTTGTTAATTCCTAGACTATTTGCGTAACACTTAACATATTCTTTGTCAGCAAGTCCTAAGGAACCCAAATATATAAATTTAATGGAGCTAAGTGGCTGCGTTCAAAATATGTATTTTCTTCTACCACCCGTTCACTTCGATACGATGGGGTGTCTTCTGTACTGTCAGGATTTCAGACGTAAAACAGTATTGGGTCATGTTTCCTAATAAGCATTAACCATGTTTTTTAAAACCTTACCTCGTATTGGTAGTGTTTTTTATCACTGTCTATTTGAAAAAAAAAATTAGTGCTTCATGCCTTTCGCGTTGGGGGTGGAATTAATATTAATCGCGAGACTGTGGTAGTATTGAATGCGTTCCTCCTTCTCTCTCTCTCTCTCTCTCTCTCTCTCTCTCTCTCTCTCTTCTAAGGCCGTCTGTCTTTTAGTTACGCAGTGTATAAAATGAAATTAATGATAGTATTTTATCTAGGTCATTAAGCAGTGTGCGTATCTCAAGGTTTTCTAAGAAACACAGTACCGGGGTTTTTTTTTTTTTTTTTTTTTGAAACGCGTGTATGCTGCTGTAGGCTTTACTATCAAACGTGAACGCGTTACAATTATGCAGACGAAGTAGAAAAAGGGGATTTTTGTAAGCCATTGTGACAGCACTGGTCTTTTACCATTCTTCTTTCCTTTTATTGAATTAATTCGTTAGGCTTTTACATTTACTTTTTTATTTATATATGTGGATTTAGAATGTTTCACGACAGTCAGTAAATGGTGCTTCCAAGCTTAAATTCGCCGCTGGATATACTGAAGGGTAACTAGAGAGAATAGTAGACATCGGAGTTCTAGGAAAGGTGAAAGAATACAGAAGACGTAAAGCAAAGAAAGGAAGCTTTGCATTAAAGAAAAATGAGTCAGAAGATAAACAAGGAGAAAAGGGAAGGGAAAGCAAGAGAGAAGGAAACGAGAAAGTGAAAGGAAATGGAGGAAGAAAAAAAAACATGAAGCAAAATTACTCCCGATTATCAAGATATTTTCAGGAGTTGTTTATAAATGTTGTCTCTGGTTACACCAAATACGCCCCATTGCGTAGCAGAGCCAGATGTATCTTTATTTGCTTCTGTTTCCATGATATACGCCCTCTTGATCCTAGAGATTTACACTTCAATGGCCTGTTTCAGAGACTTCCGCAGGCACGTGGCAACACTAGAAATCAGTTCCCGAACAGAAGTGCTGGGAACGCCAGAATGGCGGGATGTGACGCGATGATTTCAATCTTAAAGAAATAAAAAAAAAATTCGGCTCGCCAATCACCCCTTGTCACCCATCCTGGCCTTGATTCCTGCAGAACGTCTGCATGCCTATTAAGAGACAACTACGGTGACAAGTGAGAAAGATTATGTCGCTTTGATATCAAAGAAAAACAAACGTGGGAAAGAAAGGCGGTTCTTGTTATGTGTATAGAGTGCTGGTATATAGGTAAGATGTGCGTTACAGCAGTGGCGTACTGGTGGACTGCAAAATGATGACCAGCAGAGGCAAAACATTAAGACATACGGCAAAAACCACAAGATAAAAGTGAGTGTAGAAAATCACACAGGCATTAAGATCCCACCAGAAATACAAAAGTTAAAAAAACACTATATTACAAAAACAAAAGCTAACATAAACAAAAATAAATACATAAGCCAGTAATCTACTGTGATGGTAAATTCCCCCCCCCCCCTCCCCCCCCTCCCAGATAAATATTGATAGATTACAAATAAACCTCCAATCAACATTAAATGTTTAGTTGATGAGGAAAACATGGAAAGAACTTGAGCGGATGGCACAGGACAGGAAGACTTGGCATATGTTTGTTGAAGGCCTATGCTCCTTGGGGAGCTAAAGGGTATTGAATCAACATTAAATGCATACCAGTAAGGACACTACCATTTGTCTCAACAATAAAACAGTATAAACTATAACTAAAATGTAAAAATACCTACGAGAGAAATTATACAGCATAGAGCATAAAATAAATACAAACAAGAAAATATTACAATAAATGAAGCGCGTCCTGATATAACCAACAGTTACATGTATATGGTAATGGTTGAAAGAAGCGGGCTACAAAGAAAAGTAGTAAACACCTTAATAAAAACAATTCAAAAAAGCAGCGGTGTACTAAGGGATGTGAGAGGGGGCGGTTCGCCCCGGGTTACAGCCAGAAAAAAAGGGGGGGGGGGGGGAATTGAACACCAATATGATAGTACTTACTGTTAAAAATATTGTTGCAAGTGTGTTCCTTTATGGAGGAGGGTGTACCAAAGGCAGGATCCGCCCCGGGTGCCAAATACTTTAAGTACGCCCCTGCGTTACAGTATGAATGTTTTAGTAAGGTGTGTTTTATTATGAAGAGTATACAGGTTGGATGCGTGTCAGAGTATGATTATAAAGGTAAACTGTGTGAGAGTGAACATAAAAGTAAGATGTGCGTTTTAGTGAGATCATACAGGTAAGATATGTGTTTGTTTGAATATACAATAACGTTATGTGTGCACGTAAAGTAGTAGACTGAAAGGGGCTACTAATGTGTGTGTGATTTTGAATATACACACAAGATGTGTGTTTGAGAATGAATATATAAGCAATTTGTGTTTTAATGTGAATTTATAGATTTGATGTGACTGAATGTGAATGTATGTTTGAGTGTGAATATATAAGTAAGATGTATGAATGTATGTGAACATATAGGTTTGATGTACGTTTGAGGATGATATGTGAATGAGTGTGAATATATAGGTAAGTGTCGTGAAACATTCTAAATCCACATATATAAATTAAAAGGTAAATGTAAAGCCTAACAAATAAATTCAATAAAAGAAAAGAGGAATGGTAAAAGAACAGTGCTGTCACAATGACTGTACTCGAGATCCCCCTTTTTATGCTCCGTCTGAAAAATTGTAACGCTTTCACGTTTGATAGTAAAGCCTACTGCATCACTACACGCTTTCTACAATACAACGTGTACTGTATTTCTAAGAAAACCTTGAGCTAGGCACAATGCGTAATGACCTAAATTAATACTTCCATTAATTTCATTTTATACACGGCGTGATGAAAAGACAGATGAACTTAGGATAGAGAGAGGGAGGGCTGAAAGCAGGAACGCATGCGACACTAACACGCGTCTCGCGATAATTAATGCCACCCCAAGCGTAAGGCCAGAAGCACTAACTTTTTTTCAAATCGACAGTGATAAAAAACACTACCCATACGAGAGTTAGGTTTAAAAACCTGAAAAACGCTTATTAGGAAACATGACATTATACTGGTTTACGTTTGAAAGCCTGACAGAACAGTCGAAAAGGCAGGACAGGTGGCGGTTCTAAATCGATAAAATAAAAAATAAAAAAATACACGACTATCCTAGAAAATGCATATTTTGAACGCAGCCACTTAGCCCCATAAAACTTATATATTTGGGTTCCTTAGGACTTGCTGACAAAGAATATGTTAAGTGTTACGCAAATAGTCTAGGAATTAACAAATTATAGCCAAAAGAAAATAGTGAGGGTGTCAGACAACACCAAAAAAATAATCGCACAGTGGCATGTTTTGAAACCACCATTGTACGGGAAATGGGCCACCATGTAAAATCCTATTTGATTGGATAGAAGTAAATGTAAGGCTAAACACGATTAGTCGGACTACAAATACTAATTCTTTGTTGTTAGGGGAAACGTGAGAAGGGTACTTTTTTTGAGAAGCTGTGTAAACATGGCCCGATTGGTTAGACCCGCCAATATAGTCAATTAGGAGCGTCAGTTCAGTGCCACATTTTCAAATAAACTTACTAAAGAAACAGTGCGTTGAGATCCAGCTCATATTTTTCTAAATAAAAGCCTGGGACATAGGCAGATCGAAATTTGTGCCATATTCATCGCCGGTCAACGTAATTGTGTATTATTTCCATGAATTGTGGTAAGCTTGATATATTCGATATCTTTTTAATGAAAATTGAATGTAAATTGATAATTTATGTCTGTATATGTGTGTGGTTCAGTAGCAAACATGAGGCCAAGCCTGGATATTGCTCCAACCTGAACAAAACTTGTCGGAGAGGAGTTTAACTGCCTAGGCCTACATGGAATTACCAAATAGTACACTGACACCTATCATATTGACTAGAAGGAAATAATGCTGGAATTGCAGAGGCGTAGTAATCATTAGGGAGGAGAATACTGGTGTAAATTGTTTCAGATGAAGATAGCAGTTGGCCTACCGCTCTGAACTCAGTGTTTGTTATGTATTGTGCTCAGTGTGGAAATAGAGTATAAATTAGATCTGAAGTAGGAGGTACAACCTTCTTGTTTCAGGGACTGTGGTCCTAAGTTACTGAAGCAGCACCTGGTCTGAGTTTTGCTGAATCCAGAGGCTGACAGCATACTCCTTGGTCCAGATAGCGACCAGTGAGGTGTCTCCAGAACACAGGAAGCAATCGAGCAGAGGAGTCTTTTCCTGCCGCCATCACGAAAGATAAGCTTCTGTGGCCAGAGTAGCTCAACATTATGTGCCCCCTCAAAATTTGACAGTTTATTACACATAGAGGGACAATTAATTGGTTCAAATGATAGGAACTGTGAACTTTTCCCAATACTATTTCCACGATTATCAAACACTTGAAGTCATGATGAAAAACAACAACCACGCTTGAACAAAACCAGTATTACCTCATATTACTACTGCACAAATTACACACATAGAATAATAATAATAAACTATGTCAATACAAAGTTCATATATACCCTTCAAAAGAAGTTAAGGACCATTTTTATTAAGGGTGCAAAGTAAAATGAAAATGAACAATAAAAACACAGCACTTCAAAATATAACATGACAAGCTTATCAGTGACAATCAACACTATTTTCATGCAAGCCTCTGAGCGACATTTCGGACAGTAAGACCTTCCTGCAACCACGCAATGGTTCTTCCTTTATCCACAACACTCAGCTTTCGTCGTTGAGGCATATTGTTGTGCAATGGTCATGCAGCACTTGTGTTGCTTATAAAGACAATTTTGTGAGTACAGCTCAAGACCAACACTATAATCTCCCACATGCATCACGCATTTTTGGAATAGCAGGTATTTTTTTCATGCTCAGACATCATTAAAAACACCCACATTTTGGTGTCTCAGCAGCATTTTTTCAGCGTGCATGCTGAGCTAAACACTAGCCACACGGTATGCTGGTGGCCCACGCAGCACGTGTTGAATGTTTGTTGCTCGAGAAAAATCAATGTCAGATTAATTGCTTATGAAATATAATTTTTATAATTTTTATTATTTTTGGGTCATTTTCACCTACTGGTCCTTAACTTCTTTCGAAGGGTATATATAAACTGTGTACATAATACTTGTAATTACATTTGATTGTGATTCCTGGTTCACTGTGTAGTTGAATCAGGATACCCATTATTGAAAGAATTAATACATATATTTTTAAACTTAAACACTTGACTCACTTAAGATAGTTTTATAGAGTGTTATATGTGTGTGAGTGTCACAGTGTTGTAAAGTGTTGTGGAATAAATTAAATTGTTTATCTGTCTGTTGTTGTTGTGACTTACACTTCATCATTTTCATAACCCTAGACATTTAACGTAGTCATCACAATATTCCAGAATAATTCTGACTGAGGTATAAATGTGGTAGCAAGTAAGGTCATCTGTAATACACCACACTTATTAGATACAGATACCTTCACAGCTGATCTCAGTCAGTACACTAAGTCCCCTATAAATATTTATAACATCCCACTTTACCACAGTAAGATGTGTGATTGAATGTGAATATTCCGACACGATGTATGGTTGAGTGCGAATATACAGGCAGTATGTATGTATGTATGAGTGCAAATATGTAATGGATGTATATTCATGAAGTACAAAGAGACGCATATTGTGAAGTAATGTGTGTACAGAAAAGTTTCACAGTATATAGACAGTACATTCACATTAAAAACTTGTTTTTAAAAAAAAGAAAAAAAAGGCAGCAAGTATGGAGAAGGATGAAAATGTGAAAGCTCCTTAAAACATGGACGATGTACATCTACAAGACATGTGATCGAAATTGTTTGATATTCATTACAGCACGCCTTCATTGAGAACGGTATCTCAGATGAGGCAATACAGAAAACGGGAGAATGGATGAAAGGAGAAAGAAATATAGTGAGAAGGAAATGGGGAAAATAATGAAGGAAAATTTTGCGAATCTTAAAATAAGTGTGACGGCAGCATTCGTAATGCATGTAGTTTTAGTGAAACTTAGAAACTTAACTCTAAAGTGACTGTCATTTTTTTTTTACATTTTCTTATAGACAAGATCAGCTGCGAAAAAAATGTATGTACTAAACTGATATTTTACCCCGTGTTTGTCCCGGGGGTCTCTGAAGGGACAAAGAAAGACTAGGTCTACTACACACTCAGGAAATGCCGTACAAGGCAACTAATATGAGGTAGTACATGGGGGCTGGCAACATCATGATGTGAAAGATATTGCTGCAGAAACCAGCGCTGCTTGAGCATATGAATACATGATGCAGGCTTCATATAAGGCAGGGTTTCTTCACATATTTTTTTTAAAACGTGCCATTGTCAAAAAACGTTTGTACATGTACTTTTACGCCCTTCTCTCTCTCCTTCATCGTCCTATTATTTGACATATTTTATGCTCCTCAATTTGTTGCCCAGCCGTTCCCATACTTATTTACGTTTCACCATGTGAATTATATCATGACAAAGCTAATTAGCCAGATCAGCGGATAATACGTTTATCACTTAGTCATCTAGCGACCTTTGATAGAGCCGATCTTTGTTGATCCAAGGTAGTCCCGACCACTCCTCATACCAATACGACCCGGCAGAGTACGGAAAGAAAACCATATTGTTTGTCTGAGCTGTCGGTGATGCGTATTTGACCGTCTGGCAGATGCACAAAATCACAGGTGATAATACGTAATCGTTTCCGCTGACCCGTCTTTGTATCAATATTACCGATAATCTGTCTGGGTAGACACTATTGTGGGAAAGCATCTAGGCAGGACATAAGTTCACAGATTTGTTTGTGAGTTTGCATAAAGATGCAATCGGAAGTATTACTACCTTATTAGAAAGAGGTCACGCGTTGGAATTTTAAAATGTGCTATTTTAAAACACGCGGAGGATATTATGATTTAACACCCTGACCCAAACAGTTTTAAAGGCCTTCCATTGGCTTGATTTGAGAGCCGGAATAGACTTTAACTTTCATTGGCAAGTTGGTCTAAAAGTACAATCTGGGACTTGACCTGATAAAGGGCAATATAATTTAGCGAAATTGGAGTGACAGATCAGATTGCATCGCCAGTAGTATGTCAGGCGCAAAACGACGCGAATTCAGGAGGATGAGCGTGACTTTTATATAGCAATATACTCCGATCGATTCAGGGGGATGAGCTGACTTTTTATATAACAAAAGGGAGCCGCGCTAGCGTAGTGGTTACAACACCGTTCTGGCGACCGGGTGATTCAGGATCAAACCCGGGCGACGGCATTTGAGGATTTTTCGTCAACCGGGATTTGGACTGGATTAACTCGAGACCTGGCGAAGACATTTGAAGGAGTGTCGTCGACCAGGGATTGGCGGCTCCTGAGCCGACCCAGCTCTAGTGGGTACCTCCGAAATCGGCGAGTATCTGCCTGAATGGCGAGGGACACCTGTCTCTGTACAATAAAAGGGATACTCACGTAAAATCAATGTCAGGTTAGACATTAATAATAACCTGAGATTTCGCCTCGAGTATTAGCGGGCGTACGAAAAAAAATATATATATATATATATATATATATAACAAAATACTCCGCTCAGTTGTGGTGGCGGAGCGGCTTTTTTATATAGCAATATATTAGTTCAATAAGGGCGGGCGTGTTGTTGTGTGTTGTTGTTTACAATATTTATTGTACAAACAGTTATACGTACATATTACAAACAGGTAGACTATATTTTTTTTACAACATATATTACAATATATATTTTACAATAGTTATAAGTGTTTTACAAACAATATACATATATATACATACAATACTTATACAATATATATACATATAAAAGATAAAGAAAAAACACTAGATACATTTTATATTTTTATTGACAAAGAGAAACACCGCGTTAGCGGTCGGGGTTATTGTCTATGGTTGATGTAGGATAGGGTCACAGACATCTAACCTCACTTCTACGGTCGTGCCGGTCATACGACTAGGAGCTCTCAGAGTCCGAGCACAGTCGTTTCGGATTACTGGCGCGTAGGTTACTAAGGGGGTTTTTGAAGCGAGTGGAGCCTTTTTGTGCTGGCGGGGGTGACGACGCATGTGTGTGTTGGGGTGAAGCGGGTAAGTGTGCATTTTTGTGTAAGTATTTTTGTGTATTGTGGTATTGTTTTGGTACGTGTGTGTTGGTGTGTTTGTTTATACATATATACATACAATATATATAAAAAAATATAAAAAATCGATAATGGAGGAAAATATGTAAAATCGATAATGGTGGGTTAGTAGGTTACTAAGGGGTTTTTTGAAGCGAGTTGAGTCTTTTTGTGCTGGGGGAGGGGAGGGGGGGACGACGACACATAAGTGTGCACAATTTGGGGTGAAGCGGGTGGGTGTGCGTTTTTGTGTAGGTATTTTTGTGTATTGTTGTGTTGTGCTGGTAGTGTGTGAGTGTGTTTGTTTATACAATATTTATATTTATACATGTATTTTACAAACATTTATTTATACAACATAGATAACCAAGGTTTATAAATAGAAGTATATATCTAAATGAGTTCTTTTACAAGAATACTTGTGTTAAAGAGGAAAATATAAAAATCGATAATGGCGCGTAGGTTACTAAGGTTTTTTTTTTTAAGAGATAGGGTATTGAATTTCTGGCTGGCGGGGATGACGACGCATTTTTGTGTTGGGGTGAAGCGGGTGGGTGTAGG
Source organism: Oreohelix idahoensis (assembly GCA_024509875.1). Taxonomy (NCBI): domain Eukaryota; kingdom Metazoa; phylum Mollusca; class Gastropoda; order Stylommatophora; family Oreohelicidae; genus Oreohelix; species Oreohelix idahoensis. Next base: position 700,886 of record JAMPIV010018366.1, on the reverse strand, counting down.
TTAGGGGGGCTTTTTGTGTGCTGTTGTATTGTGCTGGTAGTGTGTTGGTGTGTTGGAGTGTTTGTTTATTTTGTCCGGTGTGTTGTGTGTAGGTATTTTAATTGTTGTATTGTGCTGGTAGTGTATTGTTTTTTCATACAATATATATATACAGGTAGATAACGGACATAAAAGTCGATAAAAGCCTGCAATATTGAGATAAAGAGGAAAATATAAAAAATCGATAAATTCGCTTATGTATGAGTGTTATAGAGAAAGATGCCTAATGAGCGGGGTGTTTGTTGTATTGTGCTGTATATATATATATATATATATATATATATATATATCTATATATATATATATATATATATATATATATATATATATATATATATATATATATATATATATATATATATATATATATATATATATATATATAGACAATGGACATAAAAATCGATAAAAACCTGCAATATTGAGATAAAGAGGAAAATATAAAAAAACGATAAATTTATAGCGGAAGCTGGTTAATGAGCATGGTCGGTGGAGTTTTTAACGGAGAGTGAATTGATTTTTTGCTGGTGGAGGTGATGACGCATGGTTGTAACTGATGGGTGTGGGTTTTTGTATGCTTGTATTGTGTATGATTCGGCATTGTGTTGTGTTGTCTTTTTATACAACATATATATATGTACATATTTTACAACAGATAGACAATATAAATACGATAGTTATACATACAATATTTATACATCATAGATAACTTTTTTATAAAAACCCCCTTAGTAACCTACTAACCCACCATTATCGATTTTTTATATTTTCCTCCATTATCGATTTTTTTTATTTTTTAAATATATTTTATATATATGACGATGGTCATATATCGGTCATGTCCTACGAATGGAAAACAACAGAATACCACTACAGGCGCTCACTTTGGTTCCTGAGGGTAAGAGGAAAAAAAGGAGACCAAAAGAAACACTCAGAAGAACAATAATAAGAGAAGGAAGAACGTTGGGCCTAAATAATGTGCAAGAGCTAAGAGGAGTGGCGTCACAACAAACAACCTGGAGAGCACTGGTTTCTGCATTATGCGCCGTGTTTGATGCTTCATGAATTTATTATTATTATTATTATTATATATATTGTATGTATATATGTATAAACAAACACACCAACACACACGTACCAAAACAATACCACAATACACAAAAATACCTACACAAAATCGCACACTCACCCCCTTCACCCCAACACACACATGCGTCGTCACCCCCGCCAGCACAAAAAGGCTCCACTCGCTTCAAAAACCCCCTTAGTAACCTACGCGCCAGTAATCCGAAACGATTGTGCTCGGACTCTGAGAGCTCCTAATCGTATGACCAGCACGACCGTAGAAGTGAGGCTAGATGTCTGTGACCCTATCCTACCTCAACCATAGACAATCACCCCGACCGCTAACGCGGTGTTTCTCTTTGTCAATAAAAATATAAAATGTATCTAGTGTTTTTTCTTTATCTTTTATATGTATATATATTGTATACGTATTGTATGTATATATATATATATATATATATATATATATATATATATATATATATATATATATATATATATATATATATATATATATATATATATATATATATATATATATATATATATAGATATATATATTGTTTGTGAAACACGTATAACTATTGGAAAATATATATTGTAAAAAAAATATAGTCTACGTGTTTGTAATATGTACGTATAACTGTTTGTACGATAAATATTGTAAACAACAACACACAACAACACGCCCGCCATTATTGGACTAATATATTGCTATATAAAAAGCCGCTCCGCCACACAACTGAGCAGAGTATTTTGTTATATAAAAAGACAGCTCATGCTCCTGAATCGATCGGAGTATTTTGCTATATAAAAGTCACGCTCATCCTCCTGAATTCGCGTCGTTTTGCGCCTGACGTACTACTGTCGCCACGTCAAGCTAGCAATTCACCAGAGCCAGAGAGAAGGATCGGACCTTGGATCAATCGTACCTATATATTCCAACATTATAAGAGACAGATCGAAGTATTTGGGCAACTTTGAAACATAAAACTAAACTTGCATTTTTAAATACAAAGACTGGAGACCTAAGGAATCAGATCACCCGTCATATAAAATTTCCCAGACTAAGGTATTCGAAAGCATCTAACCTAAGTTGCTGTGTCCATTCTAACTGTGCCAGGAGATTGTAGGTCCCATTTGGGGTTAGTTGTGAACCAATATTTTACAAATATGAATTTGACATGTTTTCTTGCTAAGTGGTTATATATGAGGCTGGCAACCTCAACATATGAAAATAGTATATTCATAAACCACTACAGCGAGCGCTGGTGACTGCTTCTTGCTAGTCGTACAGAAAACCGACAGCAGAGGTGACCCCATACTCCGAATGGAGCAGTGATGATTGATGATTACATCCCATGTGCTTCAAGTGTATTGTATCATTTTGTGAGATATATGTGCCTTGTTAATTGTAGTTCAGGCACAAATCATTGCATTCGCGCTGTCCAAGCACATATTTTCCCAGTTTAATACCCATAAGAATATTGGTGATTTCTAATCATCTTCCTTGAGTTACACTGTGTATACTCAAGAATTTAATTATTCAGAGAGGCTAACATCGGTTGGTGCACAGCGAGACATGGCGCCTGTTAATCTTCCAACCCAGTGTACTTAGCAGAGGCATTTTTTTCTTTTGTCTAAAGTTTGTGGAACGAAGCTATCAGACTGTTCGTGGTACTTCTTCTTCCTCGTTCGTCATGAAAAGGACGTTGGTTGCGTTGTGTTTGTTTACACCGGAGCTGTGATATCTGCGCCTTTCGGCCGACACATCCGACTTCAGCACAGCATTTTTTGGGACCGGGTTTGCCTTCCCTCTTCAATTCCTACTCTCTCAGCCAGACTGCAATGATGCAGCCTTTTTCCCAGGACCACCATGTGGAGGTGGAGTAGGGTCTTGGTCAGCTCTGGTTCGCTGTCCCTGACGCAAGCAGTCAAGCTATGGGTCGCTGACTGTATTCTCTATTGTTGCATCTTTGGGTCTCGTTCGTGGTACGAAGCTGGAATACGAATGTTCCTACACCACTAGTTGTGAGTTAAAGGCAGGGGATCAACAGTAACCACCTACATTGGATGAGTTGTGTGGAGAAGGGCCCTCATCACAGAAGAGTTGACGAAACCACGGCTGCAGGACTCATTTATACCAGCTAAGTTCTTGTAAAAGGAACCAGCAAAAGGACAATTGTTTTTATCAATCCTCAAACCAAGTCTCTATGAAGGCAATTTTATTTACATCTAAAATTCACCATCATTTCATCGCTATTTTAACCTGTTAAGATTAATTGATAATTAAATTTGTTACATGTTATTGTGATGGGGCCCTAAAAACACACCTTCAAGTTCATGGCATATTTATCGCCCATATATTTTCGATGTGCGCGCAGCCCACGTGACTGTCAGCCTACGTGACGGCGCGAGCCCGCATCGCTGGGATGTGAAAAGTCTGACGCAGTAGAAGATATATTACTAGGCCACAATAAAGCCTAAAAATAGTTGTGGGTTATATTTTTGTTTTTGCTCAAGAAATAGCTGTGGGTTATATTTGTGTTTTCGTGCCTTCTAGAGCAATAATCGCGTGTGTTATTTGAGTGGCTCAATTAATACGCGGCGCGCACTAAGTGAGCGATGAAGCTTAGTGGCTTATACAAATAAGGGCCTGGCTAGCAGAGGCCTCTTTATCTCGTCAGACACCCAGAGTAAGACACCAGAGTCGATCTGTAGATGCCTTGAACTCGTGAGTTAATTTAGATTAGCTTTAGTGATCTAGTTTTATTATTAGTATTCAGCGTGTCTGTTCTAATGTTTAATGAAATAGATAAAAAGATGTGTTTCACGAGGAGATTTCTTTTTAGGACATTATATTTAGTCCTGAAATGATAGATGGGTTAAAATATGTGTGAATAGATTTTACTGGTGTTAAGTCCAGATTGCGGCTGTAATAGTTTAGTAGCAATTATTTCATTCATCAGACCGGGTAAGAAAGGCAAATATAGAATGAAAGTATTTCATACATGGAACTGGACAGAGATGTTATCTGGGACTGTAATTTAGATAATATTAACTTGTTTTCAAGATGGCAACCGTGGAGGGGGGGGGGGGGGGGGGGGGGGGGCCACGTCTTGATGACTGCATAAAGAAGGCGCCAGGGAGTCTGCATTAACACGCTTGGTTATCACGCGTTGTAAGCCTATAACGTTACGCTATTTTATATCGGGTGATTGGCACGTGGGTGAAGGCAGGTTAAGGTAATTTTCTTCAGTAATGGAAGAGATAGTTTTCGTGTTAAATCTCCTTTATGTGATGAATTTAGTTCCAGTTGTTAAGTCAAGAGTAATTTTATTTTATTCTTTAGTGTAAGAGTAATTTAGTGTATTTCACGATAATTGATTATTCTACTGTATATCTTTAGTGTGTTACTTTGAGTGAGGTGAGAATAGTCATTTAGATTTGCGGAGCACATTTGAGACATAAACGTTCCTGTTTGCCCCTTGTGGAGCAGGGCGACACCAGTGCGGCTGAATCCAACAGAAGATGTGTAGAATGGTTTGCGAGAGCACGTGGGCTCACTTGGAGATATATATTTCTCTTCTCGCTCCTTATGGAGCATGGGGCCACCAATGTGGCTGGCATCCACATGAAGCCCTCACAAAGCATTCAGATGCTCATACAGTAGTGGTTTCGGTAGCAATCTATGTTACATGGTGAGACTGCCAGCCTCATGCACAACACAATACTAGTCTCGCTTGACGACATGCATGAGTGTGTTTGTGTGTGATATTTGAGTGTGTCAGGTGGCGTGGAAGGACTGTTTGGCAGGTGAGAGTATCGTTTCTCATTATTTAACTATTATGATTTTAACTAGCCGGTTTCTTTGTTTCTGTTTCAGATTAGCAATTGTCATGAAATATTCTAATCCACATATATAAATTATTAGGTAAATATGAAGCCTAACAAATAAAATTAAGAAAGAGAAGAGCAATGGTAAAATAACAGTGCTGTCACAAAGAATGTACTCGAAATCCCCCTTGTTTTCTGCTTCGTCTGCAAATTGTAACGCTTTCACGTTGATATAAAAGCTTACTGTATTATTACCCGCCTTCTTCAATGAAACGTGTGCTGCATTTCTAAGAAAAACATTGAGAGACTGCGTAATGACCTAAATTAATCCTAACATTAATTATATTACGTTACCAAAACGAACGAACAGATGGACAAAAGGATAGCGAGAAGGGAGAGGCAGAAAGCCGAACACTAAACACGCGTCGCGCGATATACAAATGCTACCATCACGCGTGTAAGTCTACAAGCACTAACTTTTTTTCAGACGGACAGTGATAAAATACACTACCCTTCCCCAGAGTTAGGTTTATAAATCATAACACACTCTTATTAGAAAAGATAACAATAGATGGGTTTACGGTTGAAAACATAACAGTACCCAGACAGCACATCTTCGAAACAGGAGGTAGAAGAAATTGCATATTTTGAACGCAGCCACGTAGCTCTTTTAAAGTGGGAAAATTGGGTTCCTTAGGGCTTGCTGACAAATAATATGTAAAACGTTACGCCAATAGTCCAGGAATTAATAAATTATACCCAAAATAAATAGTGAGGCTGCCTGACAGCATGAAATCATTTCTGCTCATAAGATTTTTTTTTAACGTGTTTGAAAAAAATTTACGTTACAGAAATAGCCTACCATGTAAACTCCAAATTGATTGGAGCGCAACAAATGAAAGCCTAACCACGATTGGTCGGGCTATAAATACTATCTTGGTTGTTAGGGGAGACGGGAAAAGGTAACATTTTTTCAAACACTTGTCGAAACGTGGCTCATTGGCCAGTCTCGCTGATATACACACTTGGGAGCGTTAGTTCGAGACCACTTGTTTAAAATAGCTTGATAAAGCATCAGTGCGTTGAAGCCAGCTCATAATTGTGTTAAATAAAAGCCTGGAACATAGGCAGATGGAAATTTGTGCCAGTTTGTGCCAGAATTCATTGCTAATCAACGTATCTGTGTTTATTTCCATGAAATTGTGGTAAGCTTGAACCATTCACTATCTTTTAATGAAAATTGAATGTGAATTGTGATTTATGCCTGTATATATATGTGTGGTTCAGTGGCAAACGTGAGGTAAAGCCTAAAATGCTCCAGCCTGGGCGGAGGGTGTCGGAGAGAAGTAAAACGGCATGGAATGGCCAAACAGTACACTGACACCTGGATGATTGACTAGAAAGAAATAATGCTGGAAGTGCAGAGGCGTAGTAACCATTAAGAAGGGTAATACTGGAATAAAGTATTTCAGATGAAGCTGACTGTTGGCCTAACGCTCTGAACGCAATGTTTGTGATGTATTGTGATCAGTGTAAAAAGAAAATATAAATTAGTTATGAAGTAGAAGGTACATCCTTCTTGATTTCAGGGACAGTGGTCTTGATGGTAGTGAGCAGCACCTGGTCAGAGCTTTGCTGAATCCAGAGTCGGACAGCATACTCCTTGGTCTTTTAGCTATCAGTGAGGTGTCTCCAGAGCCCAGAAGAGAATTCGAGCAGAGGAGTCCTTTCCTGCCGCCATCACTCAAGATAAGCAGAGTTGGCCAGCTGAGCTCAACATTATGTCCCCTCATCTTGAACTGACTTTTTAAAATTAACATTAAGAGGGGAATTTACTTGTCTTAAAATCAGGAACTGTGAACATCTCCAATACTGGTCCCTAAAGACAAACTAGTGAAGTCATGATGACAAATACCAACAGAGCTTGAACAAAACAAAACCAGTATTACCTCATTTTACTACTACACAACTGACACACATAGAACATTTGTACTAATATATGTCACTACAATATTCATATTAAATACATTCTGTACATAACTTGTAATTTAAATTGATTGTGATTCCTGGTTCCCTTGTAGTTGAATCAGGACACATATTCATTCATGCCAGTAATGAATACATATTGTTATTTGAAAGTTCATCAGTGACTCTTTTAAGATAGCTTTGTAGAGTGTTATATGTATGTGAGTGTCACAGTGTTGTCAAGAGTAGTGGATTAAATTAAATTGTTTATCTGTCTGTTGTTGTGACTTACACTTCACCATACTCATACCCTAGACACATAACGTAGCATCACACTATTCCAGAATAATTCTGACTGAGATATATAGATATGTGGTAGCAAGTAAGGTTATATATATAATATACTACTCTTATTAGATATATATATACCTTCACAGCTGATCTCAGTCAGTACACTAAGTCCCTTATAAGTATTTATAACATCCCACTTCACCACATATATTGGGGGCTCGTCCGGGATTTTGAATCTTTCCCTATTAAAAATATTGGGGGTAATTCACTTCAGGGAATATAAGAATTAAAAGGTATCCTTGGGTGGAATTAAATAAGGTTGAGCTCACGGTGCCTGTGTTGTCCATTAGAGATTGAATTGTTGGTTAGACATTATATAAAGTTACCTGATAGACAATGGCGGACCTGGCCAAATTTCGATCTGCTGCGGTTCAGACTGCAAAAGAGTTAGGATTAGATGGGCAAGTTATGGTTGCCTATGTCACAACGGAATGTGACAAATTTATTGAACGCGAAGAAAGAAGATTAGAAAAAGAAGCCGAAAGAAGGTTAGAGGCTGAAAGGGAAATTAAGAAGTTACAATTTGAAGCTGAGGCTGAGACTAAGAGGTTGCAAGCTGAGGCTGAGACTAAGAGGTTGCAGATTGAGGCTGACAAAGAGGCTAAAGCATTGGAAGCCGAGGAAAGAAGACAAGCTGCAGAAAGTGAAGAGAAGAAATTAGCTGCAGAAAGGGAAGAGAAGAAATTAGCTGCAGAAAGGGAAGAGAGGAAATTAGCTGCAGAAAGGGAAGCAGAAGATAAAAGATTACAAAGGGAACATGAGTTACGACTAAGGGAGTTTGAGTTTCAAGGCCATGCTCCTGAAAATGGTGCCAGTCCCTTTGCCTCTGATGCTACGGTTACTCAAGGAGCCTCAATCTCAGCTATGAACTTTCATTTAGATCATTTTGTTGAGAAAGACGATGATATTGAGAGCTATATAAATAGGTATGAACTATTAGCTACCACGTATGGGTTAGAGAGAGAAAGGTGGAGCTTAAAGTTATCTCAGGGACTTCGTGGGGCAGCTTATGAAGTTTTTGCAAAAATGAGCAGAGGTGATCAGGAAAATTATGACATGCTAAAGCAGGCTCTTTTGTTAAGGTATGAAAAGAATGCAGAGTTTTACAGGAAAAAATTTAGGAATGCTAAACTACTGTCAGGTGAAACCTATCACCAGTTCTCTGCACGCATAGAGACATACTTGGAGAAATGGACTTCTCTGGGGAAAACCCAAGATCTTAAGGAAATGGTCCTTATAGAGCAACTAAGAGAGTCCATGGCTCCAGACCTGAGAAAGTTTCTCATGGAACAAGGTGCAGAGAGGCTGGGTGAGTTGCTAAATGTTGCTGAAAGGTATCAAGCAGCTCAAGCAGAGGTAACAGGTAATAAAAAGAAACAAGTGGATAACTTTAGGGCACCACAGAACTTTAATAAATTTGATCCTAGAGATCAAAATAAAGGTAAGCACCAATTTGATAGGCCACGGTATGACAATAAAAATAAATTCCCACAATTCGATGAAAGGAAATATGATGAAAGAAAATCTTTCAACCAAGGAAAAAGGTGGTGTAAGAATTGTCAGATGGACAATCATGACACTGACCGTTGCAGAAGGAAACCTGTGTATATGGCAACCCTTCAGGTCAGGTCGACCTCAAGACAGGAGGAGGATATTATATTAGATACCACTCCAGAAGAGATGAGGAAGGCACAGGCTGGGGATAAAACACTCAAGCCTTGTTTCAGAAAATTGTCAACTTGTCATACAACTCCAGGCAAGGGAGATTTTTACATGAAAAACAAGTTGATGTATAGGAAGGCCGGAACTAGATCCCATGGTCACGGACAGCTGGTTCTTCCAAAAAGATATAGGGCAGACTTAATAAGGAGCCTACATGTGAAACCAGATGGGGACCATGAGAAGATAGGTACCATCATTCAAAAGGTGGCTCACAGTTATTATTGGCCCAAAGCAAGATGGGACATTGAAAATTTTGTAGAAAGGTGTAGCATAGCACATGAGGGAACACCCACAAGTTGGAACATGGATCAGGACCTGGACATGCACCGAGGCAAAATTAGGCCTGATAATAGAAAGAAATATAGATTTGATAAGGTGGACCAAATGGAATGGGAAGCCCCTTTTCACGGACAAGCTTCACTTAACTGTTTTACAATGGCCACTATGCGGAGAGTGCAAAAGGATGTCTTACCCCAGGATAAGCCGACAATCCCTCAATCGGACTTAAACAAACTGGAGGAAGAAGATGTAGAGAGGAAATCTCTCATCAAGAATTTTAAGAGGGGAGAAAGCCCCAAAATAAAAATTGGTAGCGGTCGTTTTGTGAATGAAAATTCTGGGAAGAAAAATCATCACTATAAAGCTTCGAGTGGAAGAGACCATACCGGTGCATGGACAAATAGGTCCACACAATTAAAGGTCCATATGTAGCTTTGTTAAGAACGTGGACTGATGAAAAGGCAGAGGAAAACATTACATCTTCATACCAATATGTGAATGAGCTGACCACTCAGTTGAAAACTGGCTGGAAACTTGCCAATGAAAATTTGAAACAAGCCAGGAAGAAACATGCTGCCTATTATAACAGGAAGGCGAAAGACAGAAATTTGGCTGTGGGAGAGAAAGTACTGCTTCTTTTGCCTGGGAGTCAGAATAAGTTACAAATTGGATGGCAGGGTCCATATACAGTTCTAGAGAAGGTGTCTAGAACAAATTATAAGATAGATAAGAAGGGGAAAGAAAAAATCTATCATGTGAATCTCCTGAAGAAATATTTGGAAAGAGAACATCAGGAAGAGACACACTTGTTGACCTTGTCCATCGCCATGGAGATGAAAAAGGAACCACTTTCATCATTTGAATATCCATCACACCCCTGTGAGACAGCAGCACAGGTGAAAATCAGTACACATTTAACGAAAACTCAGAAAGAGAGAGTGCAACAGGTTCTAAATAATCATGCAGAGGTGTTAACAGACCGACCAGGGCATATAAACCTATTGGAATATGATATGAAACTCATAGACTCCACACCTGTCTGTATGAAACCATATTCGATTCCGTTTGCTAAGGAAAAAGCTTTGAAGGAAGAGATAGACTATCTGTTGAAGGAAGGAATTATTTCGCACAGTGAGTCTTCGTATAGTTCCGGGGTGGTACTCTTAAGGAAGCCCTCTGGAGAACATAGACTCTGTATAGATTACAGGAGACTGAATGCTATTACAGAAGGACAGGTGGATCCATTGCCGGATACAAATCAGCTGTTTGCCAGGCTAAATAAAGCTAAATATTTCTCAAAAGTGGATCTGAGTAAAGGATACTATCAGATTCCAGTAAAGCCTGAGGTTAGACCATACCTAGCTTTTAGTACCTCAGAAGGACACTATGAGTTTAATAGATTGCCATTTGGATTGAAGAATGCGCCTAGTGTCTTCTCTAGAATGATGAGAAAATTATTGGATCCTCTGAATAATCCCTGTATAACAAATTTTATGGATGATATCCTTATAGCAACAGAAACATTTGAGGAACACATTGACTCTCTGAACATGCTGTTTGATCGACTTAGGGAGGCAAATTTAACAGCCCGACCAACCAAATGTTGCGTTGGATGTAAAGAATTGGAATTTTTGGGACACACAGTTTATCAGGGAAACATGACCCCTGACCCAAAGAATTTAGAAAAACTACAGAAAGCCCCGAGACCACAAACCAAGAAGGACGTGAGATCCTTTGTCTCATTATGTGGTTTCTACCAGAAGTATATCAAAAACTTTAATTCCATATGTGCACCTTTAACGGAATTGACACGTAAAGGACTTCCAGATCGCATTACATGGACACCACAATGTGAAATGACTTACCAAGAATTGAAGGAAAAGCTCACAAGTAAACCCATTTTGAAATTACCTGACTTAAGTCAAGAATTCATAGTAAGGACGGATGCAAGTAATATTGGGTTAGGTGCAACTTTACTACAGAAATCAATGCATTGGATGGGGAATTAAGCCCAGTGGCATATGCTAGCAGAAAGTTGAATAAAGCTGAAATCAACTACTCAACTAGCGAAAAAGAATGTCTTGCAGTAATATGGGCAATAAAGAAATTCAATATTTATCTATATGGGAAGGCATTTAAGTTGCAAACAGATCACAAACCTTTATCGTTTTTAGCACAGGCTAAGCATGAGAACTCTAGGTTACTCCGATGGTCTTTGCTTCTGGCTCCATATAATTTTAGCATTGAATATATATCTGGAAAAACCAATCTGGGAGCGGATTTTTTAAGCCGCCATCCGTGTGATGAGAATCACCGTAAACCCCAGAAATAATAATAAATTTCTCTATGTGTATATGGAATAAAGGACTGACATATAATGTCTGTTTTAAGAGGGGAGGTGTCATGAAATATTCTAATCCACATATATAAATTATTAGGTAAATATGAAGCCTAACAAATAAAATTAAGAAAGAGAAGAGCAATGGTAAAATAACAGTGCTGTCACAAAGAATGTACTCGAAATCCCCTTGTTTTCTGCTTCGTCTGCAAATTGTAACGCTTTCACGTTGATATAAAAGCTTACTGTATTATTACCCGCCTTCTTCAATGAAACGTGTGCTGCATTTCTAAGAAAAACATTGAGAGACTGCGTAATGACCTAAATTAATCCTAACATTAATTATATTACGTTACCAAAACGAACGAACAGATGGACAAAAGGATAGCGAGAAGGGAGAGGCAGAAAGCCGAACACTAAACACGCGTCGCGCGATATACAAATGCTACCATCACGCGTGTAAGTCTACAAGCACTAACTTTTTTTCAGACGGACAGTGATAAAATACACTACCCTTCCCCAGAGTTAGGTTTATAAATCATAACACACTCTTATTAGAAAAGATAACAATAGATGGGTTTACGGTTGAAAACATAACAGTACCCAGACAGCATATCTTCGAAACAGGAGGTAGAAAATACATATTTTGAACGCAGCCACGTAGCTCTTTTAAAGTGGGAAAATTGGGTTCCTTAGGGCTTGCTGACAAATAATATGTAAAACGTTACGCCAATAGTCCAGGAATTAATAAATTATACCCAAAATAAAATAGTGAGGCTGCCTGACAGCATAAAATCATTTCTGCTCATAAGATTTTTTTTTAACGTGTTTGAAAAAAATTTACGTTACAGAAATAGCCTACCATGTAAACTCCAAATTGATTGGAGCGCAACAAATGAAAGCCTAACCACGATTGGTCGGGCTATAAATACTATCTTGGTTGTTAGGGGAGACGGGAAAAGATAACATTTTTTCAAACACTTGTCGAAACGTGGCTCATTGGCCAGTCTCGCTGATATACACACTTGGGAGCGTTAGTTCGAGACCACTTTTTTAAAATAGCTTGATAAAGCATCAGTGCGTTGAAGCCAGCTCATAATTGTGTTAAATAAAAGCCTGGAACATAGGCAGATGGAAATTTGTGCCAGTTTGTGCCAGAATTCATTGCTAATCAACGTATCTGTGTTTATTTCCATGAAATTGTGGTAAGCTTGAACCATTCACTATCTTTTAATGAAAATTGAATGTGAATTGTGATTTATGCCTGTATATATATGTGTGGTTCAGTGGCAAACGTGAGGTAAAGCCTAAAATGCTCCAGCCTGGGCGGAGGGTGTCGGAGAGAAGTAAAACGGCATGGAATGGCCAAACAGTACACTGACACCTGGATGATTGACTAGAAAGAAATAATGCTGGAAGTGCAGAGGCGTAGTAACCATTAAGAAGGGTAATACTGGAATAAAGTATTTCAGATGAAGCTGACTGTTGGCCTAACGCTCTGAACGCAATGTTTGTGATGTATTGTGATCAGTGTAAAAAGAAAATATAAATTAGTTATGAAGTAGAAGGTACATCCTTCTTGATTTCAGGGACAGTGGTCTTGATGGTAGTGAGCAGCACCTGGTCAGAGCTTTGCTGAATCCAGAGTCGGACAGCATACTCCTTGGTCTTTTAGCTATCAGTGAGGTGTCTCCAGAGCCCAGAAGAGAATTCGAGCAGAGGAGTCCTTTCCTGCCGCCATCACTCAAGATAAGCAGAGTTGGCCAGCTGAGCTCAACATTATGTCCCCTCATCTTGAACTGACTTTTTAAAATTAACATTAAGAGGGGAATTTACTTGTCTTAAAATCAGGAACTGTGAACATCTCCAATACTGGTCCCTAAAGACAAACTAGTGAAGTCATGATGACAAATACCAACAGAGCTTGAACAAAACAAAACCAGTATTACCTCATTTTACTACTACACAACTGACACACATAGAACATTTGTACTAATATATGTCACTACAATATTCATATTAAATACATTCTGTACATAACTTGTAATTTAAATTGATTGTGATTCCTGGTTCCCTTGTAGTTGAATCAGGACACATATTCATTCATGCCAGTAATGAATACATATTGTTATTTGAAAGTTCATCAGTGACTCTTTTAAGATAGCTTTGTAGAGTGTTATATGTATGTGAGTGTCACAGTGTTGTCAAGAGTAGTGGATTAAATTAAATTGTTTATCTGTCTGTTGTTGTGACTTACACTTCACCATACTCATACCCTAGACACATAACGTAGCATCACACTATTCCAGAATAATTCTGACTGAGATATATAGATATGTGGTAGCAAGTAAGGTTATATATATAATATACTACTCTTATTAGATATATATATACCTTCACAGCTGATCTCAGTCAGTACACTAAGTCCCTTATAAGTATTTATAACATCCCACTTCACCACAGCAATAGAGCACTAGCTGGGTGTTTTGTTTTGTTTGCTTTGTTTTATTTGTTTAATGTTTGCTTCATGCGCTTAGTCACTGACTGGGTTGTATGAATAAATACAGCCTCTGCCTTAGAATCAGAGTTTCATTGTTGATCGTGTCGGTTGCGAGTGTGCAAGAAAGTGATCACAAATCACATCATCATCATCTCGCCCACCCTATCACAATATTTTTAAACAAAACAATCATTGTTGATTTAGTTATAGGTATAAAAGCAAACGTATGAGCAAGACTCTTTAATATATATACATCTAGACATATATTTACAACTAAAGAGCAAATACTTATAAAAGAATTTAGCTGGATTTCCACCAGCTGGTGGCTTGAACGGGCTAAAATCATTGCTTAATTCTTCACAAAACGTTAATAATGCTCTGCCTTATGCAGCATTGTTCTTGACTTCTGAAAACAATCTTGTGAGCACTACCTTGAGATCGAAGCGTCATTATCCTTCTACCTACAACTCTGCCAAGAGTAATCTTGTGCGAAGGTAGACACCTTTGCAGACCCATATTAGATACTCTCGAGTGTTGGCCACTGGTGGACCACTACTGCAAAGCTAAGGGGAGGCAATCCGTGACAGCCATGGACCTCTTTAATTGTCCACTGAATGCAGTGGACACCTTCTTAGAAAAAGAATGTATATAAACCCATAATAACAAATAGTACATACAAATAATACATTTTAGTACAAAGAAAAATAGTTAAGCTTTCATAAAGATGGAGCCGCGGTAGCGCAATGGTTAGTGCACTGGCTTCATAGCTCGGTGGTCCATGGTTCGAACCCCAGTTGAGGTGGGATTGTTTATACAGCAAACTGCTTAGAGGTCGACCCAGCCTCATTAATTGGGTAGCAGAGCAACTCTGGGAAGTTAAGGCGGCCGGCGCGATGCTGACCACATCAGCCTAGTGTGCCTATGGTCAAGAAAATATGGGACTAACACCATATTTCTAATATGCCTCAATGGGCGTGTAACGGGATCCTTTATCTTTTTACCTTTTCATAAAGATACACTGAATTATAAAAACAATATGTAAAAAAAGTATATTTTTTAATGACTAAAATCTATTATACTGTCTGACACATAATTGGTCGGTCTACTTTTGGTATTTTCTCTCTCTCTCTCTCTCTCTCTCTCTCTCTCTCTCTCTCTCTCTCTCTCTCTCTCTCTCTCTCTCTCTCTCTCTGTCTGTCTCTCTCTCTCTCTCTCTGATGTCTCTATATGTCTACTTGGACTGTGCTGACGTGTTTTTATTTGGCTCTACATTTTAGATATTTTATTGAAGTTGTTCCCATTTAATATGGATGGTTTATACATCCATGTGTTGGCGGTTTTGTTTGACATATAATGAAATAGTTTATTTTGTAATTGTGTTAAATTCACGTATAAATATTGTGTTTTTTTTCTGTATGGAATGACGGTAGGAGCGTTCATCGTGTCCAGCCACCATTTGTCGATATATGAAACACTACTGTAACACATTCCACACTCTGACGGTGACCTTCTGGCTAGAGAACAATAGACAACAATAAATCACAGGGCTTTTCCGCCCTCAAGCAATTAATGTCATGACGAGCGGGGACAACAGCGTAGTCGAATCGGGAATTTTTATATCGGTGTATTCATTTTTGGACTGCAAATGCCTTCTACCATGCTTTTAACAATGACCACGTGACTCGTCACTGACCGCTGTAAAGAAGAGACGGCGTATTTTCTTTGCTACTAGCTCCTCTTAAACAGATAAGGTTTCCAGTGGATCAATGTATTTCACTGGTAATTAATCCCAGCGGGCATGTAAACATGTCAAACTTAGAGATCGGCCATGGCTCGCAGGTAACGAAAGCTGATAGGGACTCTAGATTACGCCCGACCAAAATCAAAAATTACTCCTTAGACCAAAACAGAGCTCTTCGCGTTAAACTTCAGGGATTTAACAAAGAGTCGGATTTAACCTTTAAAATAGCAAATGACGGTAAATGTGCTACTGTGCTCTTCCACAATACATATCATTATAAGGCATTTCGCACAACGTGTACCAAATACTACCAGAATGACCGTGTCGAGACGAGAGCAGATAAACAAGGTGCCTTTATAGAAGATTTCATCACAACACCACTATTATCTGTGCACCTTCATCATACAAAAAACAAGATATATATACCTGACAGAGACATCCATTATCGATGATGAATCCACTAATTTTTTTAATTTTTTTTTAATTTTTGTTATTGACATAATCCCTGCGACCAAAGCCGTCTCTCCCGTGAAAAATTAGTTGATTACTATGACGCATAAAGTAATAAGTACTTTGTTACTATCTCAAAACACTCACAATTTCATTGGCTACAGGCCTTCGACAGTTTTTTCATAATTTGCAAGATTTTATTTTATTTACTTTTTAATTCGTATTCTCTCAGTGTTGCTTAATTACTTTGTTAGAATTTTAGTGTTGTAGTGTGAAAACGTGCGTGCCTACTTTTGTGTGGATATTTTAATATACTACTGACAATTTCAGTAAATTGTAATTTTTTAGCAATACTTGTACCAAGTGTTCGTACGTTAAGTACTAACATTTGTATTTTCACTTACTTGGTGACGTTAATTAGTTTAAATTTTCGTAGGTTTCGTATTTAAAATTGCTTTTGTTATTTTCCTTTTTAAACCACTCGCCAAAATAAAATGCATACCTATCAGACACAATGGCTAATTAAGGATGGTCTACGGCTAGGCCACCTGAACATTTACCATTTATTAGGCAAACTTCCTGAGCTTACACAAATTCTGAATAAAAATTTTCATGTTTTTGGACTTTCCGAAAGTCGTTTAAACGACAAAATATCAGATGATGAAATTGCCCTAAATGACTTTAAAACAGTTCGGCGAGACTCAAGTAGAAAGCTAGAAACAGATATAGTAGTATATATTTCCACTTCTATTAGTTATCGCCACAGAAGCGATTTAGAGACAGCAGAGACCGAGTGCTTCTGGTTAGAAATAAAACTACCGACTCAGGGACAATTTCTAGTCGGGTATCGTTATAGAAATCCCAGTGCAGGAGCCATCTGGTATGAAGATTTCACCACCATGATGGATAAAGTATTTACCACTGCCAAAGAAATTATTCTTCTAGGCGATTTCAACATCGACATGCATAACACAAACCAAACGTGGGAAAACATCATACTATCTTACAACCTAAAACAAATAGTCAACCAGCCTACGAGGGTAACAAATGCATCATCCACAACAATTGACCACATCTACGTCACCTGTGCAGAAAACATTATAGAATGCTCTGTTCCTACTGTCGCGATGAGTGACCACTATCCTATATGTTGCACGTGGTCAAAGAATAAATATAAAGCTCCAAGAAATAAACATATCAGTATTAAATTTAGAAATTTAAAAAATTTCAACCGTGAACTATTTTTACATGATTTGCGAGCTGCACCTCTTGCCAGTGTTTACCAGATTTCTGATCCCGATGACGCCATTGCTCATTGGACACGTATCTTTCTTTGTGTGTTTGATAACCACGCACCAACTAAAGAAGTTCGTGTGAAACGACAGGTCAAATCTCCTTGGATCACACAAGCAGTGCTAGACGCCATGAGGCAGAGAGATCAAGCTCACAAAAACAAGGACTTTAACACATACAGAGCACAGAGGAACAAAGTGCAATATTTAATTCGTAGTGACAAAAGAAATTACTTTAAAAATTTGGTTCAGAACAAAACAAACAGTAAAGATATATGGAAAGCAATCAACACCTTAGCGAACAAGCGAAATCTGTCAGTCTCGTCAACCCCTAACACATCATTTACGTGCACAGACTTCAGCAATTACCTTCAGGCAGAAATAAACAGTCTTAAATCTACAATACCAAATTCACCTTGTGACTTAGGCAGGCTGTCAGTATTTTGTGAGAACAA
The DNA here is from genome assembly GCA_024509875.1 of Oreohelix idahoensis. Taxonomy (NCBI): domain Eukaryota; kingdom Metazoa; phylum Mollusca; class Gastropoda; order Stylommatophora; family Oreohelicidae; genus Oreohelix; species Oreohelix idahoensis. Next base: position 682,852 of record JAMPIV010018366.1, on the reverse strand, counting down.
ATGTACCAACACAATCCCATCCAACATTCCGTTTATGACAGTTAATGAAGTATATAACTATCTTCTAGGACTTAAAGATAATAACTCATTAGGACTTGACGGAGTCAGTAATCGAATACTGCGTTATGCGGCTCCAGCTATTAGTGATTCGCTTACATACATATACAATCAATGTATCGCACGGAGTTACTTTCCGTGGCACTTTAAAGCCGCTAAGGTATATCCTCTCTTAAAACCTGGCTCTTCCGACAATAATAACCTTGGTAACTATAGGCCAATCTCCTTAATATCATCGCTCTCCAAACCACTAGAAAAACAAATACATAAAATAACACTACAACACTTAGTTAACAACGGCTTGCTAATTGATAGTCAGTCGGGGTTTATAAACATTTATGTCAGACAGCTTTAACTAAGATGATTGACAACTCGCACTTAAATATTATAACGATAACATATGTGGGGCAGTTTTGGTAGACTTTAAAAAAGCACTTGATGTGATAGATCACGCTATTTTAATTAGAAAACTAGAAACATCAAAAGTAAACCTTCAACTAGTGACGATAATTAAATCATTCTTGTCAGACAGAAAACATGTAGTTTCTTACAATAACTCTTGCTCAAATTCAACCGTAATAAATACCGGCGTTCCTCAGGGCTCTATTCTTGGGCCTCTACATTTTGCCATATACATTAATGACCTTCCACTGCACGTCGAGCACGCATCCTGTGACCTATTTGCTGATGACTGTACTGTCTACACGAGTGATACAAGTTGCAACACACTCGAACTATCGTTACAAAAAGATACAGACAATCTGATTAGGTGGAGCATCGGAAATCGCATGCTAATTAATATAATTAAAACAAAGTGCATGTTAATATCAACTAGACCAAAATTACAAAATTCAGATAAAACAACACTTCAAATCTATATTGGTACTTTACCAATTGAAAACGTTAATGAACATAAAACTCTAGGAATAGTCGTTGACCAGCATCTAAATTGGAACTCACATGTTCATGCACTGACCAAGCAAACGGCACAGAAAGTTTACCAGTTAGCTAAAATCAAACATTTCCTAGATGAAGATGCACGTAAATTGTTCTATATATCTCACATACAAACAAACCTTGAATATTGCTCCACAATCTGGGATGGTTGTTCTATGTCCAATACAAAAAACTCCATTCATTACAAAAGCGTGCAGTGCGTCTAGTTTCTGACAACTGCCAAGCACAGTGTGTAGATCTATATAAAGATCTCAAAATACTGCCTCTAAGAAAGCGCTTTCTGTTCAACAAAGCTAAATTTGTTCACAAAATCCTGTCACAGAATGCTCCAACATATCTGTGGCCAATGTTCAAATACAGTGAAAGACGCAGTCAACGCCTTAACAAAATACAAGTGCCCAAGCCTAGGCTTGACTTATTCAAGAAAAGCTTAGCTTACTTCGCTGCTCATCTCTGGAACTATCTTCCGCATTATCTGAAAGATAACAACCTCAGTCCCTATTCATACAATCGTAAACTTTTCGATTACTTTATGAGTTCTGATTATCTGCCCCCCTAATGTGATTATTTTTCCGAACAAATGATATAATATCGAATGTAGGTTTAATGATGATGATAGTGTTTTTCAACATATTTTGTTTCATGGGGATACTTAGTTTGTATTTTTCAATATACTTTATTTCATGTTTATAATTAGATACTGTGAATGTGAGTATGCTATTATTTTATCTTTATAACGTTGAATTCCTTGAATTGATGGGTAAAATGTATGTGAGAATAAATGAAACCAGTATAAAAGACGAGAGAAAGGAAGGGCAGAATGTCAGACGGGCCTGCGTGCCCAATTCTCAACCCTTTGAAAATAAAGTTCGTTCGTTCTCTCTCTCTCTCTGTCACTATCTATTTATTTCCTTATTTTTCCATACATAAAATTGTGCTGCGCCACTCCCTAGATTTGTTATCTCTGTTCATACTGCGATCGTGTCATTTCACGGCTAATTGACCATCCTTAAGGAATACTTATAATAGCTTAAGTTGTTGAACCAGACTGACTTCATACGGTAAACGTGAAAGTAATTGTTGACTTTTTATGTAATTCTTTCCGCCAGACACGCATGTCCGTCTTGGGGTATTGTTCTCTACAAACGCGTTCAGACAATGTGGCGGAGAATACAAAAGGAAGACCAGATGTTGTCTGTGAAAAATGTCTGTGTGCAGCTATATTTCTCTGCCTATCCTTCTGGGACCCACGAAAGTACGGGTGATAATTGCATTAGCACTTCTGTCAAGACGTTTCTGTAGTAATAATTACAGATAAATCTCTGGAGAGACACATTAGCGAGGACACTATCTTGCAGGGATTAGGTTACAAATTTGATTTGAAAGGTTACTTAAGAGTAATGGAAGGAGCCATGCCATATATGGAGGAGGTCATGTGTTCAAATTTTGAAATGATATTTTAAAACACGAGGGTGAAGTTAATAACTAAAACCCCGACCCATTTCATTCCTTGCTCAAGGATTGGATAACACGAGAGCAAGAAATACATTCGTTCTTATCGGAAGCCGATTAGAAAACAAGGTGGATGCGTGGACAGGAAAACTGCGGGATAATGTAGCACAATTAGAGCTATACATCTCTGCATTCCAAGATCGTCAAAGTAGACAGCCCAGACAAAGCAAGGAAAGAATAGAGTTAGGATTCTGAATTAAATGACCGGACACAAAAACATATTAGAGCATCTTCTGAAACATCAGAACTATATAATTTAAAAAAGCTAATTTCGAGCAATTTCAGACCTCATATGTAAGATGTTTAATTGCAAGCAGTCCATATTGCGTTATGCGAAACATTGGATACCTCACATACAGTATTCTAGATCAGTGGTTCCTACACATTTTTTTATCTGCAACACATTTTCGAAACGAAAATTTGCTCGCGCCTCACCAATATTGTATTGATAAGAAATACCTTTAAAAAAAAAAATAAACTCCTAGCAGTGCTTAATTCATAAAATTTATTACTTTATAAAATGAGCAATAGATTTCCAGAAAGTATAAAACACAAAAATATGATTCATTCACAAAATATACAAATTCAATGAGAGGTGTGAATTTGTTTGTGTAGGGTAGTCTCATTTATATTAGGTCTTATTTGAGACAAACAACCTCTCTTCTCCTCATCAACACAAAGAAGCAGTTCTCTTTTCTGGTCTTTGATATTTGTCAGAGCTGAAAATCCTTGCTCACAACACTGATGTCGCGGAGAACTGTATCTATTTGATATAAAATAAATTATATTACTGACAAAAAAATTTGAAAAAAGCTGGAAAATTTTATGGGTTTCTATACATGTATTTCCCATATTATATCTTAGGTAACAGATGACAGGAAACTCTATACAGAGCGATATTTGATCGTCAGTTTGATCATCAGAATCAGTCCCCCCATTGATCAAGTGCTTCGGCCCCTTAATCTCTTTTACACTCTGAGGGGCGGGCCCACTTTGGTCATGACTCCCAAGTGTCAGCCTCCTGTTGTTTTGTGCGGTGAATTGAACCCACTAAACCTTGGTTGCAGCTTCCAAATTCCTATTTTTTACCAGCTGGAGGCAATTGTGAAAGTAACCCCTATGTTGAAATCAAATTACTGTCCCGAGTTCCATAGCCCGTAGCGGTTGTTCCACAGCCAGCACAATGCCTTTTACGCAGTTTCGCTGTGCCTCTTGAGTGCCATTGTTGTTGACTGTCCCCTCAACCCCAACAGTTTCAGTAGATCAAACACTGAGGCCGCCACGAGACCTCCTTCGCCCACCTCAACAGCCATGACCCTTGCAGTGAACCCACCGTATCTCAAGTCCGTGGCCAGATTATGATACGTGGCCTCTTTGAACGAGTGTTGCTCGTCCAATCTGGATTCATATGGCACGGTCAGCTCAGTCATTATTATCTGGTGCGATGATGAGAAATGCAGCACTATATGTGGCCGTCTTTGAGATCTTCTGGTGCTCTCTGGATATGGCCATAGCCCAAAGTAGGTATACTGCCATCTCCCAGTCATTTTCCCAGTCAAGAAGGGACGGTAAACTGCTACTTGATTTACTTAGTTTAAGGTGTGTGTGACAGGTTATGTAAATAGACTACATGAATCCTGTCCGCCTTCGCTTCCCACCTTTGTTCCTCATTAGTATGCACGTTTTGTTACGCAAAATCCATGCCTTTTCGCTATCTGTCTAACTCATATTTTAGCCACGCCTATTTTTCTTGTTTCATGCGCTGACGAGCGTCTACCGAGATTCGTAACTGTCATTCTTTCATGGGGACGAACCAAGTGCGTTTGCCTGAAGCTCCCATGCGAGCAGAGCCGTCAGTATTACGACAACTGACAGAATGCACGGGCCAAAACACGTGGAAGGTAAAACTGCTTTGTAGTTCTCTACAAGCTCGAGCGAATACTGTGATGTTGTACATACAGCGAGACAATCGCCGAGATCAGAAACCTTTGTTGTCGATTCAACGGCGAACAGAGCGAATGGAGGAAATTCGTTATCTCGGAAGAAAACCCCGTTGATTCCCCCTGATTGCCCAAGGCGTGACTTTCGTCATCTTTCAGCGAAACAACGCTATTCTTGTATAAATGCCCCATCTCCTAAAATCAGTTATCTAGTCGCCTCAGAAAATTTTGGAAAATCTAGCTCGCGATTCTAAGAGCCATGGTGGAAGTGTAGTATTAGAATTCCGTTGAGATTAATTCATTTCTGTTTGCGGTAATAGATATTAGCATTTTCGTGATTTTATGTGTTAAGTTTATCATTAGAATTCACTGGGATTTTCTAAGTGCTAAAAATGGTGTACTAAAAAACGCTTAGCAGTTTTTATTCCAGACGGTTTTAATTAACTAATAAATACGCTAGGCGATTGATAATTGACGGAATACAAATTACATCTAACCATTATGTGTAATTTTAAATGACTAGTGTTTATATCACATGTTAAAAGCGATAAGATAAGCTAGACACTTGTGGTTTCTAATCTAATTTAATAACAGAGTGGATAAGGGATCTTGCCTTTACGCGTGTTAGGATAGGATATTGATATTATGGTTAAATGTTTTGTATTTCTTCCTAAATCTAGGCTTGATCAGAAACCAGCGAACTAGCGGTCTTATAAGTTATCCAGAGATATTATTGTATTATTGGGTATTCGAGTTTCGACATGTGCGGTCCGCTTTCTTCACTGATGAGAGAGGCCAATATAGAAACAATAAACATAATATTAAACTGGACCTGAACATTACCAGATTTTTATATCAATTTGATCAGCCCACTGAGGCAAGATATAAATATATATATATATATATATATATATATATATATATATATATATATATATATATATATATATATATATATATATATATATATATAGATATATATATATATATATATATATATATATATATATATATATATATATATATGGGAGCCGCGGTAGCATAGTGGTTAGTGCACTGGCTTCGTAGCGCAGTGGTCTATGGTTCGATCCCCAGATGAGGCGGGAAATTTTTAGGCCACAAAACGGCTCCTGGGTCGACCCAGCCCCAAATGGGTACCAGAGCAACTCTAGGAAGGTTAAGGCGGCCGGCGTGATGCCGACCACATCACCCCTAGTGTGCCGACGGTCAAGATAATATGGGCCTAACACCATATTCCCAATATGCCTCAATGGGCGTGTAACGGGTCCCTTTACCTTTTTTTTCCTCATATATATATATATATATATATATATATATATATATATATATATATATATATATATATATATATATATATATATATATATATATATATATATATATATATATATATATATATATATAAATTTACCTGACCTATGACAGTAGTTTTCCACGGGGATTATACTCAAGAGAATTCACTGTTCAGAATCGGCGATCAACTCAGAGAACAGCCGATAATTATTATTAACATTTGCATAACGTAACAGAGTGTCTCAGCAATCAGAGGTTAGACAGCATTGGAACAATATATTTTTCTTTCTATGACGGTGACCATCACGAATACGTCTTATTCCAACCAACTATATGCAGTGATACATGAATTATCCAGGAAAACAATTAACGCACCAACTTTGGCGACTACCTTAACATTAGCAGTAAGCACCAAGGCTAGTCTGGGGCCGGAATTGGCAACCAACCTGACACTGTAGGGTCATATTATTGTTAGTGCTTTTTCCAAGGGATACCTGCGACAACTACTGGGTAAGCGAGTATGCGTGTGGCCACAGATTGACTGAGTGAAAGAACAGAAGGAGAGAAACATATTTTCCCTTGTTACCATCAGTATACTGATCTTTTTTTATTTCCTCGCTAACCTGATTATTTACGGGATAGCTTAGCTATGAACTTGTTCTTTTCCTTTACTGACTATTCCATACCATTATTGTTAACCTAAAAGGTGATAAACACCTATGCAGGCCACCAAGAACCACTTTTGTCAATAGTGAAACGTCGAAAGCTTGCCTGGTTTGGGCATGTAACTCGTTATGACTCCCTTTCGAAAACGATCCTTCAGGGAACAGTCGAAGGTAAACGGAGAAGAGGAAGGCAGAGAAAATCCTGGGCTGATAACATCAAAGAATGGGCAGGACACGGTTTTTCCACACTTGTACGCATTGCTGAGGATAGAGAGCAGTGGAGGACCCTGTCTGCTGATGCTTCCACCATGGCACCCCTACGACCCATGACGGGTTACGGGCTGAGATGAGATGATGATTGTTAACATTTGACCTTTTGGGGTTATTAACTTCTGTTGGGGTCCTTTCTCTACAAGAGGGGTGGGCAATACTGGTTTATTTTCATTTGCCTTAAACCATGCTTTTAGTGATATGTATATGCTTGTGAAGATTTTTAAGTGATAATAAATTTAATAAAACTAAATTTAGTATGTTGGTCGAATCCCATTCCATATATATTATCCATAGTTTTTCACGTCTGTGCGTATTCGTCACGTAATTGTGTATGTATGTGAGGTGTAACTTATATTCGTTATATAAGGAGCGAAAGTTCGTCTGATTACAATATAGTCGTATAGATAGGTTGGAGTAGAGAAACTACTCACTCCAGAGACTGATCTTTCTCTTACACTATCACCCCTCGTGAAAAATCTATTTTCTTACACCTTTATTCTCACACATTTTCCACTATCACCTCTGCTCAGACCGGACCATAAATATCTACAAACCCATCTTATAAATTTACGACAGTGTGCTAACTTTCCTGCTCTCAGAAAGTGTGTATTTGCGGTGATCGGTCTGACACTGCTATTCGCCTTCACCCGTGCCAAGTCTATTGTAGCAGCCAGCTCATTTAGTACTTTGTTGAAGTGCCATGTGTATCGCCTTTGTCCACCCCCAACCCCCCTAATGCAAACTTGCAAGCTGAGAGCACGTGTTCCAGTGTCTGCCTCTCATGGCACAGGGGGCACTGAGCATCTGTCGTGAAACGAGTGTACCCCCCAATACTTTGTTAATCACTATGTCGAGATACAGATTTGCTTCAACCAATCAACGAGCAACGTACGAGCAACGTTCACCAGTCTCTGAGACAGAATAAATTAACGGCCATCTTGTTCACGCAAGATGGCGGATGAAAACTGAATAAAATTAGGCTGTACAGCGCTTGAGACTAAACCGGAGGAAACCAATCATTTTGCTCCGCCAGGAACCAACCAAACGCTTTCCTTAAGCATTTACCTACCTATATAATCGGGCGGATTGTATGCATAATCACACATCACCGACGCGACGCCAGAGATACCGACCGACTGAAGAGGAGAAGCTGTCACCTTGATTTATAGCTTACCTGGAGTGCAATGACCTGCAGCTTGCTTTGCTAAGTCGAGTCAAAATCTGGCCGGTTGAATCTTAGAGGGTAAATATGTTTACGATAACCTTTAGGACAATAGGCTTTCAGCAGGTCTATAATTTTGGTATTTTTTTTGTGTGTCATTTATACTACCTATCAGGTTACTGATTGTATCTTGGGGAAATTAAGTATAATGATTGTATTTCCTATTATGATTGAATAGACAAAGACTAATAGGACTCATACCTCAATCTATTGTCTCCTATAACTCAATCTATTGTCTCACATGACTTCAGTCTATTATCTCAGATAAGACCAACTGCCATATAACCAAAACAGTCCTTGTTAGGACTCAACCTACTGTCTCCTATACTTCAATCTGTTATCTCAGACCAACTGCAATATAACCAAAACAGTCCTTGTTGGGACTCAACCTATTGTCTCCTATACTTCAATCTGTTATCTCAGACCAACTGCAATATAACCAAAACAGTCCTTGTTAGGACTCAATCTATTGTCTCCTATAACTTCAGTCTATTATCTCAGATAAAACCAACTGAAATATAACCAAAACAGTCCTTGTTAGGACTCAATCTCTTGTCTCATCTAACTCCAATCTATTGTCTCCTATAACTCCCACCTGATATATCACCAAACAGTCCTCGTCTCACATACTCCTATCATAAGAACATAACGTTATTGTTAGGATATATTATAGCACTTGTCAGAGAGGGCCTGGTATATTATAGGGGGAAGGACATTGTTGTATCACACCTAGGTGTACATATTATTGGATGTATTGATGTATTGAACTTATATTATGGGATGTATTCATGTATTGAATGTATTCATGTATTGAATTTATATTATTGAATGTATTCATGCATTGAATTTATATTATTGAATGATATCCATGTATTAGTTTATCAGAAAGAATGTTTTGCAAGTAGACACCATTCTTGTCTCGCTATTGCTAAATCATACTGAGCCATGTTGTCATTCATCCTACATGCAGACACTGAGACACGCTCATATCATATACAATAGAAATAGGTGGGCTTGAGGACAGAAATTAGCCCCTATTTTTCCTTGTTACAGGTTTTATACGTGTCAAAAAAACTGAGATCGTGGGTCGTCAATCCAGCTGCCTGGAACTCCGCAGGAGCATAGAGGTTGTCAAGACTCTACATCTTTAGTCCCCCTCAGTCTTGGGTGGGCTAACGAAACGATCAACAGCTGGTGTTTTGTGTCAACCAAACCAAGAAGGACAGCACTTCTAAGAGATGAGTACACATTAGTACCATTTCTGTCGGCATTGTGAGCATAGAAACTGTCAGTGATGAGAAAGTGAAATTAGCATAGCAAGAGACAAAAATAACAGCATAGATGATAAGTGTTATATCCTTAATTAACAGCACAGCTGATACATGTACTATAATTGAATAACAGCACAGCTGATATAATTTTTGTTCCTATAATTGGAAAACTTGTTGTAATATTTATTTACATATCTATATAAATATAAATATTTGTAAATCATATGTAAACTTACAAATTTATTACATTCCATTTTTCAACATTCACCCTTCAGCACTAGAGTAGATAGTGTATATACTAAATAAATAATTAGGAAATTGTATTTGAACGACTTGTCAATTTTATCAGTGTTAAGTAAAATCTGTTTCCTTGGTTTTTTAATATCACAGTTAGTTACACAGCGGAGGTGGCACTTTATGTCGGTCTCCTCTCTACTATTGTTTCGAGATCAGATCATTCACAGCCGTAACTAATTTGTGATACCAGTAGTTCTCTCAGACACTGGGACTTCACCATTTTCTGCAGAAATTCTATTTCTGTAATTGTCAGTACTATACTGATCCAAGAGCCAAATAAAACCTCTCGCCACACTGGGGGCTCGTTCCTGGGATATTTCTGTATATCTTGAGCCATACTTAGTCTATTCATCTATCTACACTCTATCTTGTGCCAACCACAGATAACATAAGAAACAGATTTTTGAAAAAAAATTCTATAATAGGATTTAAAAAAAAAAAAACAATATTTTCTTAGGAGGAGTACCATTTAGTACTCAGTAAATAGTTGATGCTCACAAAGTTGCACGGAAATTTTTTGTTCATTTAAATTAATTAAGTTTAATTACAATAACTTGGTTATAGTAAATATACATACCCTATCTAAGTAACGCCATGGCTGATCTAGTGAAGTTCAGAACTGCGATCATGCAGATGGGTAAGGAATTAAATATGACAGGTGATGCTCTCACTCAGTATGTCACAACAGAAGTGGACAAACATATGGATAGGGAAGAAAGGAAGTTGCAATTAGAGACGGAAGCAAGGAAATTAGAGGCTGATAGAGAAGCCAAAAGACTGGAAGCTGAGAGAGAAGACAAAAGACTGGAAGCTCAGAGAGAAGACAAAAGACTGGAAGCTGAGAGAGAAACCAAACGATTAGAAATTGAAGCCAAGAAATGGGAGGCTGAAAATGAGGAAAGGAAATTACAAGCAGAGAGAGACCGTCAGTTGAGATTAAAAGAGCTTGAAATTCAGACAAATACTGGCAATAATGGTGGTAGCTCACCTCACTCTGAGAGTAGCTCCAGCCAGAGCACCTCAAGTGGGGCCATGAATTTTCATCTGGACCCATTTGTTGAGAAAGAAGACGCCATTGAGTCGTACCTGGATAGATACGAAAGACTAGCCACTACCTATGGCTTAGTGAAAGAAAAAAGGAGTCTTAAACTATCTCAGGGATTGAGAGGTGTGGCCTACGATGTGTATTTGAAGCTCTCAAGAGATGACCAGGAAGATTATGAAATCCTGAAGCAGGCACTGCTTGTGAGATATGAAAAGAACTCAGAATCATATAGAAAGAAATTCCGAACAGCTAAACTTCTTCCAGGAGAAAACTATTACCAATTCTCGGCTAGATTGGAAACCTATTTGGAAAAATGGAGTAGTTTAGGAAAGTGTCAGGATCTGAAAGAAATGATAATGATGGAGCAAGTGAAAGAGTCCATGCCTCAAGAAATGAGGAAGTTTATCATGGAACAAGGAGCAGAGAGATTGGAAGATATTGTAACTGTTGCTGAGAGGTATCAAGCAGCTCAGGCAGAATTATTAGGAAATAAGAAGAAGCAGGGTGAAAACTTCAAATCATCACAAAACTATACCAAATATGAACAAAAGGACCATACCACAAGGAACAAACAAAGGTTTGACCAAAAGGACAAAAACCCTCTAAGATCCGATAAGACACCTTACCGGAAGGAAGGAAAGTGGTGTAAAACTTGTCTAATGAGTAACCACAATACTGCGGACTGCAGAAGGAAGAATCCTCCTCATCATGCTGCATGTCTTACAATAGGGAATCAGGGAAGGAAGGAAATGGCAGTAAGTCAGAAAGACTTCCATCATCCCCCTGTCTGTGAGGAAGTGACCGTGAATGGCACTCAAGTACTGTGTTTATATGACACAGGATTGGACTTTGATTCAGTTGTGTGCTCTTCTTTAGTGAGTCCTGACCAGATAACCACAGAAACAGTGGAAATCAGAGGACCGATCAAGGGAGCAAGAACCATGACACTACCCATAGCTCGAATCAACATAAGATCTCGCTATGTGGAAGGAGAAATCAAAGCAGCAGTGATGGACGACCCTATTTACCCTTTGATTTTGGGGTGTAGGTATGTTTTCATTGGAGAACCTAAACAACCCGTAGTTATGGCAACAGTCCAGACCAGGGAAAGCTCCAGGAAAATGGAGGAGAATCCTATCAATACTCATCCAGAAGAGATGAAAAAAGCTCAAGCAGCAGACAGCACATTGAAGCCTTGTTTTGGCAAATTGCCTAAAGCACATAACCCTCCAGAGAAAGGAGACTTGTATATGAAGAATGGCCTACTATACAGAAAAGCTGGAACAGGACCTAAAGGGCATGGACAGCTTGTAGTGCCAAAATCTTACAGGGAGAAGATTATGACGCTAGGACATGCTATACCCTTCAGTGGACATATGGGAATAGGGGCCACTGGACAAAGGATAGCCTGTCACTACTTTTGGCCAGGAATTACAGAGGACATAAAAAGATATGTAAGATCCTGTCCAGAATGCCAAAGAGTAGCTCCTAAGCATAGGACTGCACCAGCAACACTGGGAGAAATGCCTATTATGGGAACCCCGTTTGAACATGTTGCAGTGGATATTGTTGGACCCCTCACTAGGACCAAGAAGAGAAATGCATATATCTTAACCTTGGTTGATACTTGCTCTATGTGGGGAGAAGCAGTGGCCATGTCAGCTATAGATTCAAAGCATGTGGCAGAGGCACTGTTGACAATATTCACCCGATTAGGTTTCCCGCATCAGATATTGACTGACAATGGGTCTCAGTTTAAGGGAAAGCTAACACAAGAAGTATTCAGGATATTTCAAGCTAGGCACTATCATTGTAGTCCCTACCATGCCCAAGGGAACGGTCAAGTAGAGTGGTTCAATGGTACGCTTATATCAATCCTTAGAAAGCTGGCGAGTGAAAAACCTGATACTTGGGATACATACTTACCCGCGGCACTATTTGCATATAGGGAAGTACCCACAATTCAACTGGATTGGCTCCAGCTACATTGTTGTTTGGAAGACCAATCAAAGGTCCACTGGAAGCATTGCTGCGGATATGGACTGATGAAAAAGCAGAGGAAACAGTGACTTCCTCATACCAGTACGTCAACGAGTTGACATCTCGATTGAAAGTAGGTTGGAAACTGGCCAATGATAACTTAAGACAGGCCAGGAGGAAGCATGCTGCGTACTACAACAAAAAAGCAAAGGATAGGGAACTGGAGGTGGGTGAAAAGGTGTTATTACTGTTGCCAAGCAGCAATAATAAATTGCAGATTGGATGGCAGGGACCCTATGTCATACTGGAGAAACTTTCCAGGACCAATTATAAGATTGACAAGAAAGGAAAGGAGAAGGTATATCATGTCAATCTTCTTAAAAAATACTATGACAAGGAATCATCAGAAGTTGCACATATCATGACCCTAGCCATTGCAACAGAAATGCACGGTGAACCACTTCACTCTATGGAGTATCCACTCACAACTACAGAGGATTATGTTCAAGTAAATATTAGTGAACATTTAACTCCAGAGCAGAAGAAGAGGGTTCAGAAAGTGTTGGAAACCCATGCTGATGTGCTCACAGATAAGCCAGGTCGTACGAATCTGTTAGAGTACGACATGAAGGTTACCGACCCTACCCCAGTATGCATGAGAACATACCCTATACCCTATGCGAAAGCCCAAGCACTAAGGGAGGAAGTTGATTATCTGTTGAAGGAGAAAATTATCTCGAAGTCAGACTCTCCCTATAGCTCAAGTGTGGTGCTATTGAGAAACCGAGTGGTGAACACAGGTTTTATGTATTTGAGCTACCTGAAGCTTAATGCGAAATCACAGAATCTCAGGTGGACCCATTACCTGACACCAACCAGCTGTTCTCTACACTGAGTAAGGCTAGGTATTTCTCGAAGGTAGATCTAAGCAAGGGATACTACCAAATACCAGTGAAACCAGAAGTTAGGAAAATGCTGGCATTTAGTACATCAGACGGACACTACGAGTTTAATGTACTACCCTTTGGGCTGAAAAATGCTCCCAGTATCTTTTCAAGAATGATGAGGAAATTGTTGGAACCTCTACAAAATCCCCATATCACTAACTTTATGGATGACATTCTTGTTGCTACAAACACATTTGAAGAGCATATAGTAGCGCTCTCCATGTTTGACAGACTGAGAGAAACTGGATTGACTGCACGTCCAACCAAGTGCTATATCGGTTGTAAGGAGTTGGAATTCCTAGGTCACACTATTTCTACAGTTCATATGTCTCCTGACCCAAAGAATATAGAGAAGCTAAAGAAGGCACCCCGACCTCAAACGAAGAAAGATGTGAGATCATTCGTGTCATTATGTGGGTTCTATCAGAAGTACATACCCCACTTTAACTCTCTGTGTGCACCGTTAACTAACTTAACGAAGAAAGGACAGCCTGACAAAATCCAATGGAATGCTGATTGTGAAAAAGCTTACACAGAGCTAAAAGCAAAACTCACCAGCAAACCAATCCTTACGCTACCCGATATCACGCAGGAATTTGTATTAAGGACGGACGCTAGCAGTATAGGTATTGGTGCAACTCTCTTGCAGAAATCAAAAGCCCAGCCGGAGGTACTTTTACAAGTCGCCTACGCCAGTAGGAAGCTGAATGCAGCTAAGTTGAACTACTCGACCATAGAGAAAGAATGTTTGGCTCTAATTTGGTCCATCGACAAATTTTCACCTTACCTGTATGGGACACACTTCATTGTCCAAACGATCACCAACCTTTAACTTTCTTGGCTGCATCTAAAAAAGTTAAATTCGAGATTGTTAAGGTGGAGTCTGCTTCTTGCGCCTTATTCCTTTACCGTGAATTACATTCCGGGAAGAGACAATGTAGGAGCTGATTTTTTAAGTCGACACCCTAGTACTCTGGAAGGACAGACGCAAAAGGATTAACCACAGCAGGGGTTTACACGTCAGCTATGACAAGTCACAGCTAGGAAAGGAGGGGGCTATGTCGTGAAACGAGTGTAACCCACTACTTTGTTAATCACTATGTCGAGATACAGATTTGCTTCAACAAATCAACGAGCAACGTACGAGCAACGTTCACCAGTCTCTGAGACAGAATAAATTAACGGCCATCTTGTTCACGCAAGATGGCGGATGAAAACTGAATAAAATTAGGCTGTACAGCGCTTGAGACTAAACCGGAGGAAACCAATCACTTTGCTCCGCCAGGAACCAACCAAACGCTTTCCTTAAGCATTTACCTACCTATATAATCGGGCGGATTTTATGCATAATCACACATCACCGACGCGACGCCAGAGATACCGACCGACTGAAGAGGAGAAGCTGTCACCTTGATTTATAGCTTACCTGGAGTGCAATGACCTGCAGCTTGCTTTGCTAAGTCGAGTCAAAATCTGGCCGGTTGAATCTTAGAGGGTAAATATGTTTACGATAACCTTTAGGAAAATAGGCTTTCAGCAGGTCTATAATGTTGGTATTTTTTTGGTGTCATTTATACTACCTATCAGGTTACTGATTGTATCTTGGGGAAATTAAGTATAATGATTGTATTTCCTATTATGATTGAATAGACAAAGACTAATAGGACTCATACCTCAATCTATTGTCTCCTATAACTCAATCTATTGTCTCACAAGACTTCAGTCTATTATCTCAGATAAGACCAACTGCCATATAACCAAAACAGTCCTTGTTAGGACTCAACCTATTGTCTCCTATACTTCAATCTGTTATCTCAGACCAACTGCAATATAACCAAAACAGTCCTTGTTAGGACTCAACCTATTGTCTCCTATACTTCAATCTGTTATCTCAGACCAACTGCAATATAACAAAAACAGTCCTTGTTAGGACTCAATCTCTTGTCTCATCTAACTCCAATCTATTGTCTCCTATAACTCCCACCTGATATATCACCAAACAGTCCTCGTCTCACATACTCCTATCATAAGAACATAACGTTATTGTTAGGATATATTATAGCACTTGTCAGAGAATGCCTTGTATATTATAGGGGGAAGGACATTGTTGTATCACACCTAGGTGTACATATTATTGGATGTATTCATGTATTTAACTTATATTATGGGATGTATTCGTGTATTGAATGTATTCATGTATTGAATTTATATTATTGAATGTATTCATGCATTGAATTTATATTATTGAATGATATCCATGTATTAGTTTATCAGAAAGAATGTTTTGCAAGTAGAGGGGGGGGGGGGGGGGGGGGGGGGGACACCTGTCTTGTCTCGCTATTGCTAAATCATACTGAGCCATGTTGTCATTCATCCTACATGCAGACACTGAGACACGCTCATATCATATACAATAGAAATAGGTGGGCTTGAGGACAGAAATTAGCCCCTATTTTTCCTTGTTACAGGTTTTATACGTGTCTTAAAAACTGAGATCGTGGGTCGTCAATCCAGCTGCCTGGAACTCCGCAGGAGCATAGAGGTTGTCAAGACTCTACATCTTTAGTCCCCCTCAGTCTTGGGTGGGCTAACGAAATGATCAACAGCTGGTGTTTTGTGTCAACCAAACCAAGAAGGACAGCACTTCTAAGAGATGAGTACACATTAGTACCATTTCTGTCGGTATTGTGAGCATAGAAACTGTCAGTGATGAGAAAGTGAAATTAGCATAGCAAGAGACAAAAATAACAGCATAGCTGATAAGTGTTATGTTATATCCTTAATTAACAGCACAGCTGATACATGTACTATAATTGAATAACAGCACAGCTGATATAATTTTTGTTCCTATAATTGGAAAACTTGTTGTAATATTTATTTACATATCTATATAAATATAAATATTTGTAAATCATATGTAAACTTACAAATTCATTACATTCCATTTTTCAACATTCACCCTTCAGCACAAGAGTAGATAGTGCATATACTAAATAAATAATAAGGAAATTGTATTTGAACGACTTGTCAATTTTATCAGTGTTAAGTAAAATCTGTTTCCTTGGTTTTTTAATATCACAGTTAGTTACACAGCGGAGGTGGCACTTTATGTCGGTCTCCTCTCTACTATTGTTTCGAGATCAGATCATTCACAGCCGTAACTAATTTGTGATACCAGTAGTTCTCTCAGACACTGGGACTTCACCATTTTCTGCAGAAATTCTATTTCTGTAATTGTCAGTACTATACTGATTCAAGAGCCAAATAAAACCTCTCGCCACAGCATCATCAGACTTTCTCCATCTCACAAGGTTTCCGGACGATGGCAGGAGGTCATACATTGATCTAATATTGAAGCTGAATCTAAGAGGTGCCATATGCCATATATCATTCCATTGTCAAGGACCTGTGCAGAGCTCCTTCCCATGTAGTCCATTGGCCCTGTTGGGCCTGCTGCACCGCTTTTTGCATCTTCTTCTCATTCTCAGCTCCACGTATCGCCTGAATTACCATGTCTCTGCGTTCCCCGTTTGATGCCTTGGACCACCAGCGGATGTCACCATGGCCAAATCCCCGTTTATTCGTCTGTGTGTATCCGATTACCTCCCTCAGCCTGAGCGACTCTTGGGCAGCACCAACAGCTTCATCTACTTTCCACCTCCTTTCAGTTTTCAGTGTTTGCTGAATGGACTTAACAACGTCATCTGCTGACTCGCACAGCATCATTGCGAGCCTTGCCTTTCCTACTTTGTATTCTTCAACAACTGACTTGAAAGGAAGCACAAGCTTTGTCTTCTTGCAGAGTACAGTGGTACGTATGACGGACCTGGTGGTACTCCTAGCCATTTCCTCATGAACTTGTTGACCTTTTGCTCTATGGCTCCCACTGTACCGGTGCTTATTTCATATATAAGCAGTGGCCATAGCATTTTAGGTATCAACATGAACTGGGGCACCACAGTTTGAACTTTCCTAGGAGTCTGCTTTGGTCTATGATCTGTAGTTCACGTCTACCATTTCTATTGTCTGTTGCACGGCCGTTGAGTCTTTTAATGAGGCATCATACACCCTGCCAAGACTTTTAACAGGTTCCTCAATGACAGTCGGGATTCTTTGGTTTGAAGCCATGAATGTGACCTCAAATGTCTTCCCATTCCTGACTGATAGGCTTCTAGACTTCTTAGGTTTGAAGCTCATTCTGCACCAGCTGACTAGTTCATCCAGGCGCGCTAACATTCTCCGGGCCTGGTGTTAATCTGATGTCAGAATCGTTGTGTCATCCATGAATGCTTTAAGCGGTGGCATCTGACACCTTCCATTGAGCTATGGACCTGTTGCAGATCCTTTGGCCGCTTTGAGGATTATCTGCATAGCCAACAGGAATAGTATCAGAGTGATGGTACATCCCATCGCAATTCCAACTTGTAGGTCAACCCATTTCGTTGAGTACTCTCTGGTTGAGAATCTGACAGAGGACCCTGAGAAATACAGCTTCAGCATTGCTGCGATTTCTTGTGGGACATGGTACACTTCCAGGCACTGCCATAACATCTAGTGTGGAACGGATCCATATGCATTAGCTAGATCCAACCAGATTACGTGCAGATTTGTTCAATCAGACAGCCTTTTTAATTGCTTCCCAAATCATTGTGGCATGTTCTAGACACCCTGGTGTACCTGGGATACCACCTTTCTGGATGGCAGTGTCAATATATTCATTCTCCAGGAGGTATGTGGTGAGCCTTTTAACCATCACTGAGAAGAATATCTTCCCTTCCACATTAAGTAGTGAAATTGGCCTGAACTGACTGATGTCTGTGGAATTTTGTTCCTTCAGGATGTAGACTCCATTCGCCTTTCTCCATTCTTTGCTTACATGCCAGTTTTTCCAAGCATTTTTCAGCAAGCTCAGCAGCTGTTTCAGAACTTAAGGACATATCTTATACACAACATATGGGACACAATTAGGACCTTGAGCTGACTTGCACCACGCTTTCTAGACATTGCTTTCTATTTGTTGCATTGTTGGGGGCTTGGTGTTAAATTCAGCTCCTGGCTTACTAGGCCATATACTGCCTGCCATGCTGCTGAGCGGCTCATCTTTGCGACTATCTAAATAGGTCATTCTAAGGTGTTCTTCCAAATCTTCTTTCCCGATGTTTAGTGTTCCCGACCGTGGCTGTTCAATCAGTTCTATGACAAACTTGAAGGGTTCCCTGAAGAATATTTCCTTATCCCTCCGCGTTTTCCTTTTTTTTTCCCGCACAAATTTCTGCTCTACAAAGAGCATTATGTTGGCCTTTCAGGTGCTCCCAAACCTGTCGTAATCCTTCCTTCTCTGTGCCCAATGCGCTCTTGAACAGTTTTCGGGCATTCTTCTTCTATTTCTTGATCTCTTCTATTCTGATTTGTCTTCTACTTTTTTTGTGGTGGGCTACTTTCCATTGTCTCCCTGACTCCAAACACTTTGCAACAGTGAAGATATATTATGTCGCTGAAGATTTCCAGCTTGTTTTCCAAGTTTATCTGCTTCAGGTTATTATCCAACTCTTTTGACAAGGCTTTGTCCAGTTGTTCCCAAAGCCCTTTTGCACTGGCAGGTGGAAACTTGATTGCATCTCTTTTCCCGTCCAAGAAGTGTGTGAAATCATCATCGGGCAGATCAACTTGAATATTCTCCGCCCTGTGGATTGACTCCTGGCTGAGGTCTTCTAACGTCTTACCCGCGATAACAGAGCGCTGTTGATCTCCCACCGATGAGGTCCCACAGCCCTTTTTTGTTCTATGGATTTTCATGCCTCTCTGAGTAAAGAATTTCCTATCACAGGCATATTGAAATTCCAGCCGCTGTTCATAACTCAAGGTCCGTGTTACTGATCTGATCAATATGGCACCTGTGGATTCATCATTCTCCCTCCCCTCCCACCTTTTCGGAGAATCCTGGGCATCTACCCTTTTTGGGTCCTGTAGCAATTGTATACAGCTTACGGAGTGCCAACCCGGTCAGCTGGTTCCAAGTCTTTCCCAGTGCCATCTGTCTTTCCAGAAGTCCATCGGTCTTTTCCCGATTGTCAATGGTCTGACCATGTAATTATTATAGGAAACTCTGTACAGAGTGATACAACAGGAGGCAATCTGATCATCAGAAACAGTCTCCCCATCGATCAAGTGTTTCGGCCCCTTAATCCCCTTTACACTAAAGGGGGGGGGGGCCACTTGGGTAACAAAATAAATAAGAAAATAACCTTCATATCTATTTTCAGTATATCAATTTTTTTTGGAAAATCTCTCTTCATCGTTTGAATCTTCCGGCAACATCTGCCATCCTCTCGCGCCACACAAGTGTGGCGTACCACACCGTTTGGAAACCACTGTTCTAGATTAAGCTAGATCATTGGTTATCAATCTTTTTACGAACACGAACCAAATTTCACAAGTGGTGAAGCTGGCGACCCGTGCAATTACAAAAGTGATTCAGTCAATGCATACCGCTTAAAACTTCGAGTAAAGGAAAAGTAAGGGACGTGAACCATCGTAATATTTCATGACCTAAGATATAAAATGTAACGTTTTTTATTATGCTTTTATGTATATTTTTTCTAAGAAGGTGTCTGGCAAGAATAATGTTTGTAGAGTTTTATGAGTCACTAGCAATAACCCGTCATAATTGACAGGTTTTTAATTACAGTGTGTTGTTTCTGTTACATGTATTGCAGACGGTACTATTACTACTGTGGTCATGTCATTGCAGGCGACCGTCATTAGATATTTGTAGTGAAAATTACATGGATGTATTAAATATGAAGACATGGAGTAACCTTCCGAAATAACATGTGGAGCAGTGATAATGATCTAATGGACCAGAAATTGACTAAATGTGCGCAAGTGACGGTGTGCGTGATGTGACCGACCGACCGTCGTACTTACGTCGGGATTTATGGTATTGGACTAGCAATAACCCGTCAAACTTGACGGGTTTTTAATTATAGTGTGCTGTTTCCGTTCCCGGATGAGCAGATAGAAGTAAATTCTTAGAGTGTTTTTGGTTTCTTTCCATTATACAGTGTAATCAAAATGTTCATTAACACCGTCATTTGAACGCTTTTCTTTGTTGATTGTAACTATTTTCGGGAGAGTATATAAAATGGAAACAATACAATTTTTCAACACGGTTGCATTCCTCAGCTGTGACCAACGTACACACGGCGAGAATTATGTTATTTTAGATTCAGTTTAAAAGTTCTTTGATGACAACATTTCGTGTGAAAGTGCGTGGATTGTTTTCAAAGAGTGTTCCATGATAATATGTAGTTTTAACAAAAACTTTAAAGTTTTCATGATTTATACATCGGGTGAGGGCTCATGCACACCAATTTTTACGCACTTTATCTTTGTCGAGCGCTAGTAATTTCGTAAAAGAATTTAAAAAAAAAAACAAAAAAAAAACAAAGTATGTGTTTTATATAACACCCACGCCGCGCATGTTGCACACCGTGCGTTGCGCACTTTTGTTTTCTGCCGTGAGTTACTATTTTGAGTGAGACCGACCGACGTAACATACATCGGTAATTATGTTAGTTGGGATACGTATTCAACACCTGTGCTCCAGAGGAAGCGTGCTTGGTGTTGTGTTTAATCCCATTGTATTTGAATCTGATAGGATGTTATGTACGATCTCATTGGTTGATTTGATCGTTGGAGCTGGGCTGTGAGTGTGTGTTCGCTTTGATTTGATAGCGTTCATGAATAAGTGAGTGAAAATCGTGATTTGGGCTGGGGAAAACAATGCGAGGATTTGTGTAACAAAGCAGTTAGTTGTTAACGTTTTGAAATGGAAGGTTGCTTCAAGTTTGTGAAGTAACGAAGAGATTGACTGTGTGTTACCGGTGAAAAGACTTAATTTATCAAACAATAATTTATGAGTTTGAAGCTAGCTATTATTCATCGCGGAATCGTTTTGTGAATGTTTCGCATGAGAGTGATGTTCCTTACCTTATCAGTGCTTGATGTAAATTGTCATTTTGTGAGCTGTAGCAGGATTCCTGAATGTAAAACACGTATCTCAATGCAAGAGGATTTCTTAGATATTGTCAATGAATTTGTGCATTAAATAATGTGCGGAGATCGACCTCGGGCTAAGTGTTATATTTATTCCTGAATCTGTGATGAAAGAAAGAAAGATCGTTATTTACAGCGACCACACGTTTTCATACACTTCTTCTTCTTTGATCCTTAGCCGCCGACCGTCAAAGCAGTCAGTGGTCATCACGCCTAGTGGCGTCTTGTAGAGCAACAACAAATTGATTCCACTTTGCTCGATCGGTGGCCATCTTTCGTACAGTGCCTCAACTCTGGTTCATTCTTTGCATCTCAGCCTCCACAGTCCTCCGCCAGGTTGTTTTTGGTCGGCCTCTCTTTCGTTTTCCTTCAGCGGTCCAAAGCATAGCTGTTCTTGTGATGGCATTTCATACACACTCACACACATGTGTGCATTACTGGTTTATGTTCCCTCGACCTAGCCAAAAGTCAAGGATTGCTTCACCCGATCGAATCCACGCAGCTCACGTCAAATGAAGTGTAGCAATATCTTGTCAGGATCCATAGATTTCACCGGGCAATCAGAAGGGTCCATAGCTTTCATCGGACAATCAGAAGGGCCCATAGCTTTCATCGGATAGCCAGAGGGGTCCGTAGCTTTCATCGGACAATCAGAGGGACCCATAGCTTTCATCGGACAATCAGAGGAGTCCATAGCTTACATCGGACAATCAGAGGAGTCCATAGCTTTCATCTGACAATCAGAGGAGTCCATAGCTTTCATCGGACAATCAGAGGAGTCCATAGCTTTCATTGGACAATCAGAAGGGTTCATAGCTTTCATCTAACAATCAGAAGGGTCCATAGCTTTCATTGGACAATCAGAAGGGCCCATAGCTTTCATCGGATAGCCAGAGGGGTCCATAACTTTCATCAGGCAATCAGAGGAGTCCAAAGCTTTCATCGGACAATCAGAGGGGTCATAGCTTTCATCGAACAACAATCAGAAGGGTTCATAGCTTTCATATGACAATCAGAAGGGTCTATAGCTTTCATCGGACAATCAGAAGAGTCCATAGTTTTCATCGGACAATCAGACGGGTTCATAGCTTTCATTGAACAATCAGACGGGTCCTTAGCTTTCATCGGACAATCAGACGGGTCCATAGCTTTCATCGGACAATCAGACAGGATACTTCAAATAAACAATATTAAGAAGCCCTGGTCTAGAAGCAAGTAAACGTGCCGGAAGGATTTACTTATCAAAATGTCTATTTCTGTTCATCTATTTCATTGCGAGTCACCTGTATGTTGTACTTTAAATAGTCACAGAACAGATATAAATGGAACAATCATCATTTGTGATTTCCACAGTAATAAATTTGTACTGTTTTAAAGAAGCAAAAATAGTACATTGCTGCATTAACTGTTTGTTAATGTGACGGATGCAGACTATGGGATGTGAATACGGGTGGAATGTTCAGATCAGAACCCTACCGACGACACCATTTGTGACGGGGGCGAAGCATAGATAATGATTACGTGTGCCGATGACGCTATTGTTTAAGTGTTATATTGTCATTACCATGACATTCACTCATTCATATACCCAGTGTTTATGTAAACAAAAACTGTGGTTCTTGGCAGGGATCATGTGACAGATTGATATTTGCCAATTTTGAATTTTCATATTTTCGTTCTTCTTATCTTAAATTCTTACATTTGTTTTTATTTTTATCTTTTTTTAAATTCCTCCTCGAACCCCGTTCTCACGGCGTAATTTTACCCTTCTTTCTCGTCATAATTCTCGCCACCTACTTCATTATTTTATTCTCTTAGAGCAAAATTATCAATTACCCAATGCTAACGATATTACGGCCTTTCGGAGGCTGAGAAAGATAAGTGCACCTAAGAATTTAACAGAATAGTTAACATACCTGTCAGCTTGGCTCGAAAAAAAATATATGTAATGAAATATGTGTGAAGAGGAGTGACCTAATCAAAACGTGCAGATAAAGGTAAGCCCATAGTAGAAACTGCCATAAAGGTAAGCCCATAGTAGAAACTGCCATAAAGGTAAGCCCATAGTAGAAACTGCCATAAAGGTAAGCCCATAGTAGAAACTGCCATAAAGGTAAGCCCATAGTAGAAACTGCCATAAAGGTAAGCCCATAGTAGAAACTGCCATAAAGGTAAGCCCATAGTAGAAACTGCCATAAAGGTAAGCCCATAGTAGAAACTGCCATAAAGGTAAGCCCATAGTAGAAACTGCCACAAAGGTAAGCCCATAGTAGAAACTGCCATAAAGGTAAGCCCATAGTAGAAACTGCCACAAAGGTAAGCCCATAGTAGAAACTGCCATAAAGGTAAGCCCATAGTAGAAACTGCCATAAAGGTAAGCCCATAGTAGAAACTGCCACAAAGGTAAGGCCATAGTAGAAACTGCCATAAAGGTAAGCCCATAGTAGAAACTGCCACAAAGGTAAGGCCATAGTAGAAACTGCCATAAAGGTAAGCCCATAGTAGAAACTGCCATAAAGGTAAGCCCATAGTAGAAACTGCCATAAAGGAGTGAAAGACTTCACCATACGAGGTCCACCTTTTTATGAGGTGGAAGGACCAGTACCCTTACTCGCTGCCTTAGCTTCCTATAACTAACGAGCAGAGTCAGGTACCCATTTACAGCAGGGTAGACTGGAGAGTGACGCTACCATGTTTCGATCCCGGAATCCAGTCTATAAAAAAATATTTGTCTATACTTTGCAAATATTTAATGGAACTTCGTTTAGAATTCACAAAATGAGTTTCAAGCAAGATCATAATTCTTTCAAATGGGCTGTAGATGATAAAAGGTTCAGACGTTGACTCTAATCCTTCCTGTGTCATTGTTTTGACGGATGTAAATGCTTGTGTTGAATAACACGAGTTAATTAGCACGTTGACAGACTGAGAGATAATTGGCAAGGTGGGTAGGACATAGCAACAAATGTAACCCATAGATTGCAACACTAACTCTTAGCGCTTGGACCGGGGAAAGCGATACAAGGAGAAAATGAGCCGAGAATGCATACATTTCAAAGAAGTACAACATGGCTCTAACCCGCTATGTATTCTATAAATTGGAAACCGGGAACAACCCCGTACTGCTCCTCTTTTGGACATATCCAGTAGAAAAAAAAAAGACTAAGATCCCCGAATAAATCTGCTTGGTTATGTCCTCTCTCAACAGACAGGAGTTAGACAGTGTGCCTATTCTCCCCCCCCCCCCCCTCATGAAAATAAAAGACTTTATTAATTCCATCATTTTTTTGACGACTTTAAGTTTTGACTATTTGTTTGTTTGTTTTTGGCCCTCTTTATCTCTCTTTCCATTGTCAGCAAGATAAAGTGACATGTCGCGGTGTTGTCACTTGCTGGACTTTAAAGCATGTATACATTGCTTAGACAGCGCAGACTACGCTGGCTTGACCATGTCCGCCGCATGGAAGATGGTCGCATCCCGAAGGATATCTTCTACGGACAATTAGCAGATGGCAAGAGAACAATTGGACGACCGCAATTGAGGTTCAAAGATGTGTGCAAGAGAAATATGAGGGCACAGCAGCATGGGAGGATGAAGCTGCCGATCGCACTAAGTGGCGATGCTATTTACGGCGCCACCTCAGATTGGGCGAAAAGAAGCTCACACAACAAGCTAAAAAGAGAGAAGAAAACAGCTGAGGGCTGTCACCTCAGGGGCGCATTCCCGTAGTCAGTTATGACTGAAGGGGCTATTATTATACTTATAGTTATAGCCTTACATTTCTCTTTTTCAGAATCGTATCCCTTTCTCGGTTTACTTTCCCTCCTTCCTTTAATAAGATTTTCTATAGTAGGACACTTACATACTTGCAAGAATTCTTTCACTATAAATACTACTTATATTTTATACGTGGCGACCTACTTGTGGATCTTGTAAAACCTCGAAATGACCTCTATTTTTTAATTTAGTAATGCTGGTGGTTGATCAGGGACATTACACTCAAAAGACTCTTACATTCACATGACAAAGTCATTAAATCTTGAAAACGCTCCTAACTCGCAAATCTTTTTAATAGTTAATACAATGTTCTCACGAGTTGTAACTTTAAATGTTATAGATTTAACTTTTAATTGTAAATATGCAGTTGTTTTCTCTCCATTTTCTCCCCCTCTCTCGCTCTCTAGCCCCCTCTCTGTATGTGTCAGTGTGTTATACATTAGCGAGTGAATGTTAATATTCACTACTTACTAGTAAAGTTCAGAATGTTCTAATTTGAAAACAATGAGAATTGTAAAGTTACTTGTGAAAAAGGTAAAAGGTAATAATGCTTATTTCTTTACCGTGATGAAATAAAGATTGTGTTCGCTCAAATTGTAGGATAAATGGTGTATTTGTATCTGTTATTTCAGAATTAAATATGGGCCGTTAGTACATCGCTTCCTTATAGCTGCAGATATACAGTTGATGAGTGGAGACTGCATTATTTCCCGGGTGAGTTGTTTGCTGTTTTGTGTGTCTACTGTGTGATGTTTCGTTTGAGCTATTCTGATCGTTTCTTTTCCGTAGAGTGTAAATATTGGTATTTCTCACAAGACAGGAGTATTCCCGTGACGGCGCAGTCATGCGCGCGCGCGGGGGGGAGTGCAGACAGACTGATGAACCCCGGTCCTACTTCACTCCCGTACTGACGCCAGCTAGTCACACAGGGGACAGACACATAGGGCATATTGAAACACTTAAGACTCCGTGTACAGTCACAGCAACTATATTTGACAAACGAATATATCCAGGAAATATACAAAAGTAAATTAGCAGTAGAAAAAAAGCAATTATCATCACAATTTTCTTTTGCAGTCCTTGCTACAGAAGGATGTTGAGAATACCCTGGACAGAAAAAAAGACCAACAGAGAAGTACTGCACTCACTAAACGTACAGGAACATTGGCTCCTAAATACCATCGCAATAAGGAAGCTGAAATTTTTCGGTCATATAAAAAGACATAATAGTCTGGAAAAAACAGTGATGGAAGGCATGGTCCCTGGAAAAAGGGGAAGGGGTCGACCTAGACGACGGTGGACCCAGGACATCACAGAGAGTCTGAACTTGTCTTTGGCTGATGCAGGTCGACTTGCCCAGAATCGTGATGCGTTCAGAGCAGCTGTAATGGAGACAACGTTCTGGAAAGAATATGTCACATGATGAGTCCTTACGGAGCACAGAGCCACTATTGCAGCTGCTCCTGTTGCATGAAGCTTACACCGATCATTCGCATGCTTTTTACAGCGGTAGTTTTTGTAGCAATGTGTTTTACATGATTAGATTGCCAGCCCAACGCACGACCTCAATTTAGTAGCAAGACACGCCTGCCTGCGAGTGTTGTTGTCCTGTTCTGTTTATGTCTCTTCAGAAACCCCCGGGAACAGACGAGGCAAATAAAATAATACCGCTGACTAATTCAACAAAATAGCAAATCTTCTGAAGTGTAATGTAATACTATAGCCCAACACATTGGCCTCTAACGTGAAGAATATTACTGTAATTTAAAACACTGGGACAAACTTTTACAAGGTCAGACCCCGTAACAAACTCGTAGTGCATAACAGAATAACCTAGTGCTTACCAACACGTTTAACCAGTACACCTTCTAGTCACCTTTGTCCTCTAACATTCAGCTACCCGTTGGTCGCCCCAAACAGTACTCATTCCTCTTACCTTCGCCTGGCAGCCGACAGCGAACATTATTCACACTTACAGCTTAAAACTTACTCACACATATTCAGAAATTCATTAAGGTCATTGTGACAACGCTATACGTTTTGTATTATCTGTTTAAATATCAACTGTCTTAGTCAAGATGCTCTCTTATAACCAGTACGTGTCACAGAGTTCATTTGTAGCATCATATTAAGTCTATGAATGGGAGTGCAATACAATAATTGCCTTGTGTGACGATGTCGTAACTTCCAATATGAAGAGGCACATTTGAGAATCTCTGTTCTCACTTTTTACTCTGTGAAAATGCATTAAATGTATTCGAGTCCCCATCAAAACTAAAACCATTGTTCTCAGTATTTTATGACACGAAGATTACAAAGATTCTAAAAATTTTCTTAACATAGCATCTCCCTTAACAAATCCATCAACATCTAATATAAAGTTTTACTGTAAACATTAACTACTATCGAGTCAGTGGTTCTCGTGATGATTAGTTATAAGTGATATCAAAGGCAATTGTAGCGAGAGGAAAGATATAATGATGGTGATATTATCCTGGACAAATAGATGTATCAGATGATACCAGGATAGTGCCAGATAAAAGAATGGTATTACAAGAAATCGTACACATATCTTAGCAGCAATATAGACAAAGTTGGAGGGACAGACAGTTATATCAAAATAAGAATACAAAAAGCAAGAGGAGCTTTCATTGCATTGGGAAATATATGGAGATCACGAGAAATCGGATCCAGCACGAAAATAAGAATCTTCAACTCAAATGTGAAGTCAGTCCTATTGTATGGCTCTGAGACATGGAGAACAACAAAGACAACTACCAAAAAGCTACAGACTTTCATAAATGGGTGCTTGCGTAGAATAGAGGGATTAAAATGGTATGACAAGGTTACCAACGTGGAACTGATGACAAGAACTAGACAAGTGCCAGTGGAACAAGAGATGAGAAGAAGACGATGGCGATGGATAGGACACACACTGAGGAAACCTGTTGATAGCATTACAAGGCAGTCCTTGTTCTGGAACCCCCAGGGCAAGAGAAGCAGAGGTAGACCAAGAAGCACATGGAGAAGAGAGCTGGAAACAGAGGTGAAAATGATAAGGAGAACGTGGAAAGAACTTGAGATGATGGCACGTGACAAGAGGACTTGTCATGTGTTTGTTGAAGGTCTATGCTCCTTTGGGAGTGGAGGGTTATGAATGAATTACAAGAAATACCCCATTCTCTGAAAAGAGTAATGGTGTATCGACATCAAAGGTATAGTAAAGCTGTATAGGTTCCTAGATGAGATGGTAATGTGCTATCTAGATTCCTATGGGCTCCTCTCCAAACTAACCTTAGACAATAACTCTGATAGAGGTAATTAACTGACCAACAAGAATTATGAACCAAACTTAAATAATTCACTGAAGACTCTGGGTACAATTTAGAATTTATTTATGTACAAGATCTTTTCTTCTTTGTTCTTTGTTAATTTTTCAAATGGTTGTTCGTCCATCACGGGTGATGAAGACCACTCTGTTCATCCAATTATTTAAGAATTTTTCAAATAAAATTCAGTTGAATACAAAATAAAATGTTAGGTCACTTTCATATATATATATATATATAACACATGTACAGCTAATTTCTTAAACTAATATAGTTCAATTTCACTGTTTTCTTGCTTCCTGATGGAATCTGTCTCTACTTTTGTGCTTTCTTGAATAAATTAATCTAAATGTTACTTTACGATTCATATGACTGTCAAATGTCTTCTATATACACCACAGTGTTTATTTCCTCATCACACATTCTATTCGTAGGTGGGTTAATTTGGTGTTGTTTGAAAATTGAAGAGTAGCCCAATACTGAGCTACATATCTGATACTAAGTCCTTCCTAAGTCTCGTATAGCAGTATGATTGGATAGAACCCCACCACTGCGGGTCCTCCACTCATCAAGATGACAGTTAATACTGGCAAAAGCTCTGACAAACTTGAGCATCTAATTGTGCTGACTTGTTCACTAGAGATTGTGTATGACACTCAGGGCAGGATATAACCTGAAACAATATATACAACCTACGTAGTATCGCTCATTGTCTCCTTAGCCAGATACGAGGTAGTATGAGACAGTTCAGACAAGCTGTAGTTAATTACAAGAGACATAGTAAGTAATCAATCAATACCTTTTAGCTCCCCAAGGAGCATAGGCCTTCAACAAACACATGCCAAGTCTGTCCTGTGCCATCCACTCAAGTTCTTTCCATGTTTTCCTCATCATTTTCACCTCTGTTTCCAGTTCTCTTCTCCATGTGTTTTTTGGTCTACCGTTGCCTCCCTGTGGATTCCAGAACAAGGACTGCCTTGTAATGCTATCAACAGGTTTCCTCAATGTGTGTCCTATCCATCGCCAGCGTCTTCTTCTCAACTCTTGTTCCACTGGCACTTGTCTGGTTCTTGTCATCGATTCCACATTTGTGATAGTAAGTCATGAATAACACAATTCGTTCAAGTTCTAGCACAATAGTTCAGTAATTCACTTGTTACAGTTCTGTCCATGATTTATTTCAATAAAATCACATATACCTTAGGGAAATCATTGTATCATGTATCAAATAATACAGAAAATCAATCTGTTATTGTCATTCCCTCCTGCATTTTGGATAGTCCTTTCCAACAAGCATACTATCTTTAAAACGCTTTCCACAACCAACTTGCTCAATCCATTCGTTCTACTTAATTAGTACACAGACTAAACCTACACACTTCGGGTTTTCCTCCAGAAATAACACAATGATTCTACACATGCTAATATTTCTTTAAAACACATTGATAATATATTTACATATATATATATATATATTTAATTAACATCTCGCTTACCCTCAATCACAGACAGACTTTTAATGGTTACACAGTCTGCTCACACTTCTGCAGATGGCAACGGAGTTGATACAACTGCTTGTGCTCTTGTCTGTAGTTTGAATTAGGCGGCGAGTGTGTCTGTGTCATGCGTTCTGTCCCCTTTTATAATGGCCTTCCGGGTGTACGAGGTGGCAACTGGACCAAGGTACGTTTGCATGCATCCAAAATCGTGTAGGCAAGGCAAGATGTGCTAAGATAGTAATTCCAAAATAATTCTGGAATCCTTATTTCTGCACCGATTTCCTCCATCTAAGGCTTATTTTACTCATATGAATGAGCTCTATCACTATGGATATCCATTTTATCCTATAGTTTGTCCGACTATTTACTGGAGCAGCCGAAACAGGGGAAAATACAAAATGGTTCATGTTCCACTGTCTTCTATTCATAATAACTTCGGCTCTAAAACATATCCAGTGAATCCATTGCTATCTGCCTAAAGCTAATGATCCTTATTATCGAATTGGGTTCTTCTTTATCTAGGTATTCCATGATTAGTTGCACACTGCCTTCCGAAATATCCTTAACATCTACACTTTTGTTTCCTCCATGTCTAGCGATCTTCCGACACTATTTATACCAAGCTGGCTTTTCATTGGTCAGTTACATCCATGGGGTTTGTGCGGTGATAATTTTTGAATGATGCCGAGATATGAATCAGATTTCATTACCGCATTGCGCCCGGAATAAATTCACCAATATTTATTTATTACCTGTCAGTCCGTAGGATCATAGAATATATCTTCCATGTCACTTCACTATGTCCGCACCCCACCGGCGTGAAGTTATAAATATCCGTTATCTATTACATAGCATTAACACGCGAAATAATATTGTCATTATATCACTGTTCTTAATAATCAACGACTTAAGAGCCGCTAGCAAATCACTATTCGGCTTTAGCGGATTAAGATCATTATTCATCATCTCGAGAACCACTATCTCAATATCTTACTACAATCCACAGAGTAATTCTGAATTTTCAGAGCCGCTCACAAACTCTACAACTCAACGAATACTCTCCCCTACTATATTTTCTTACACAAAATTAGCAATTCCTACATTTCTCTATCAACAAAAGCTTATCTACTACAATTCTTTTTATAATCTATCACTACATCTATGAAAGTTTTTAAATGTTCCTACTTTAGCCTGTCCACGCGTCGGTTAGTCCGACATGCGGACTTATGAAAAGTTCCCTACATTCTAATTAGAAACTTTGAATCTCCTAGAATAGAAATATGTATCTGCTAAATCTGCCTAGGTATTTATATGCATACATCCTGCATCTGTTTTCAGACTGTCTGTGATAAAGTGTCAGAGTTCATAGTTTATCAGCTTTCACTGACTGAGAAAATTGCTGATTTTAGCACGCTTTGTTCAGTCTACTGCCCCTTCTCACATCCCAGTTACTCAACCTAATTGTACTACTACGAGTATTCTCTTGAACAGATGTCAACTGTTTACATTTATACATTAAATTCAGTTACCTATGTAAAAACGCCAATCAAATGGTGTCTCTATATGTGCAATGTCCAGTTCTCATGAACAGATGTTTGGTACAATGTGCTATATGTTTATAGTTATAATTACATTCCTTTTCTTATAAATGTAACAAAACGTCAATCAAAAGTACATTACTTTCTCTTTGTTTTCTAAAACTGCTACATAAATCTATATATGTCATAAATCAAGCGCTGTTTAATTTTCACGTGAAGTCACAGTAACCCTTAACTGCCAACTATGCTAGCAATGTTTTTAGTTTTAGTGTAATTAAAATGTGAGAAATGAAACGTTGCGCGTTTTCATTGTTTGTTATTACACTTTTATAAGTTAGTTTTAAAATTGTAACATATACATTAAGCCCTCTATCGTACGAGAGTAATGCCACAGGGGGAGCAAACTGTCACAACATTTATATGTACTCTACTAGAATTGAAACTATCATTTGACTTAACACTGTACAAGCATGTTGTAACAAGATCAGAAGCATCCATCGAAACAACACCTCCACTATTCATCCACATACACTCGCACACATTATCCTGTGACAGAATTGTTAAACAGTTTTGTCGTGCGTTACTTTTAAATGTTTGCTTTATTATTCTTGTATCGTTTAAATTCTTGTAATCTGTAATCTTTCTATTTGGAATACAATACAGAGACTGATTACGGTCATTGATCAATACATTTTGTGCATTCAAAGACTACTGGTTCCGGCATGTCAATCTTTGTTGCACGTAATGTAAATAACTTCTATGTACGAGTTTGGAGATTTGGTCGTATTTACTTTTCCGATAATTCTTCTAATCCACCTTGACGTTTTTAAACACTTCACCTCTCTCTACTCTAATTCTTACGATACATCTTCATTCACCTCGTTTCTAAACTCTTCATCTCTCTCTACTCTCGTAAAGAGTCTATCAGAGTGCACCACCAAGACAAGAGACAGAAGACGTTGGAGATCTATTACAGCCAACCTTCGTTGTGGAGATGGCAGCTGATGATGATGATCCTGCACTGATAGAAGTAATGCCGCTCTTTCTATATGCCGTTTCCGGGTACATAATACTAGACTGTATTTAGACACTGTTTATGTGGGTATTTCATTCAGTCAATTTTAATATGTCGTACTTTGTATGGCTGAAACATTAACAACCAAGAAGCTACAGACTTTCAAATATTGGTCCTTCATAGAGTAGAAGGATTCAAATGGTATGACAAGATCACTTATGTGGAACTGATGACAAGATCACTTATGTGGAACTGATGACAAGATCACTTATGTGGAACTGATGACAAGATCACTTATGTGGACCTGATGACAAGATCACTTATGTGGAACTGATGACAAGATCACTTATGTGGAACTGATGACAACAAACAGACAAGTGCCAGTGGAACAAGAGATAAGAAGAAGCTGGAGGGGGATAGAATACACACTGACG
The DNA here is from genome assembly GCA_024509875.1 of Oreohelix idahoensis. NCBI lineage: Eukaryota > Metazoa > Mollusca > Gastropoda > Stylommatophora > Oreohelicidae > Oreohelix > Oreohelix idahoensis. The sequence continues at coordinate 649,721 of JAMPIV010018366.1, read as the reverse complement.
AAACATGTAGATAGCACTATCAAGCAATCCTTGTTCTGGAATTCCCAGGGTAAGAAAGATAGAGTTAGACCAAAGAACACATGGAGAAGAGAACTGGAGGCAGACATGAAGAGAATGAACAAGACATTAAAGCCTTTGAGCTGATGGTACGGGACAGGAGACTTGGGATAAGTTTGTTGATGGTACGGGACAGGAGACTTGGGATAAGTTTGTTGATGGTACGGGACAGGAGACTTGGGATAAGTTTGTTGATGGTACGGGACAGGAGACTTGGGATAAGTTTGTTGATGGTACGGGACAGGAGACTTGGATAAGTTTGTTGATGGTACGGGACAGGAGACTTGGGATAAGTTTGTTGATGGTACGGGACAGGAGACTTGGGATAAGTTTGTTGATGGTACGGGACAGGAGACTTGGGATAAGTTTGTTGATGGTACGGGACAGGAGACTTGGGATAAGTTTGTTGAAGGCTTTTGCTTCTTGTAGAGCTGAGGCGTGATTAATGAATAAAATTTGTGTAAACAAACTTTAGAATGCAGTTCGTTGTTCTGAAAAACTTTAGGAAATGTTTTAGTTGTTAGTTATTTCTGCTGGGCCTTTTATTTACTCCCACATCAGAATGGTTTGTGCTTTTATGCAAATTTGAAGTGTTTAATTTGAACAATGTTCAAATGTTGGCATTTTGTTTGGCAGGGGTAACTAAAATGGGTAATATATGTTTGAAAAAGGAAAGAATAACACTGCCTACCTTACTACTTTAAGGTCTTCATCAGGGACAAATGGACTACAACAGTAGAGAACTGTAACAGGAAAACGCAACAAATAATTCACTCTGGTAAATTCCAGTGAGGAAAGCCGCCGTGGACACAATTGCAAACTGGAAACGATATTAAAAAGGAAAGGGCAGGATGCGTCAAAACACCTGAGATAAAATGTAGTTGTGAATTGACAGAAGGCCTTTCTTGCTACCACTACGACCTCACACTTATTTTTTTCTTTCTAATGAATGTATCTATGTAAAATGTCTAGGGTAATGATATGTAATGTGGTGTGATAATTATAGATACACCCACAGATATTTAAGCAGACTAATAATATTAACAAATGTTAAAATACACTGAACTAACTCACGTGTGTAAAATTTTTGATAGAATAATATTACATTTATTTGTTCTGGATCAAGTTTTATGTTGACCAGAACTTTTTAAAAAAAAAAAAAGGATTTAAAAATTATGAAAGAAATGCATGTAATGTTACATAATAAATGCAAGAGTGTACATATATAAGTACTAGACTAGTTAGTTTTATTAAAATGTTCTAGTAGTCATCTACTTGGGAGGATAGTTAATGCTTGTGCTGTTGGGGTGGCCTCATCACACCTGTCTATATTGACTACACAGTGTCCAGTAAATTGCAGGAATTTTATGGGGTATTAGCAACTAAAAGGCGTTGGTGAACTTCCAGCAGACCAGAGGCTCACTCATCTTGCATATGTAGCTCTGGTGCTGAAATCTGGTGGTCCCACCTCTCCGTGCTGGCGGGGCAATAATAGTGGTCTCTGTCACAACGTACTGCACAGATACACTCGAGTAAAATCACCAACTGAATGGACACCGCCTTGTTGACAGCTGAAACTCACAGCTCTGCAATCAAAGTATTGGCTATGTGTCAAAATTCTATTCTCTACCCACGTCTGGACACAACACGGACACAACAACCACATCATCAACAGACAGGTCAGATCTCTCTGACCAAACAGCACATTTACCATGGTGGTTTTACATCAGATAGGTCCTCCCAGACTATAGATTCTGAAAAAAAAAATTTTTATTAGTTTTCCTTCCCTAAAAGTGATAGGTAATATGTTTCATTATTCTCAACACTTGATCTGTCTTTCCTAACCCTTGCTGGAGTTTATGTATATTGTTGGTCCCTAGACCCTGACTTGGGCGGGGGGTCTAGAGCAAATCCCTACTTGTTTGTAAGGCTAGATTTCGATATGGCAGTATCAAATCACTCGAACATTAAACAATATTCAAAATATACAAAGAAATAATTTCAATCTTACCAGATTATGAATAAAGAACACAGAAATGCTAGCAAAACTCAGCTGAGCTGCTGGCTATAGTATGGCGTCCCTGAACTTATTTCACTTTCTTTCTTTTGGAAATCACCACACTTTAAAATACTGTGTCTATCATCGAACAACTATTGAGGAATGGCCCCACTTGCGCGTCTGAGCGCCGATAAAATGATTGTCTGTGGCCAATCACTGCCTAGGTTTATTTGAAATTCAAATTTCCTACCCTAAAGTCATTTCAGTCATGCTTCAGTCAAGTATGGATGTTTATCTGTTAGTCTGTCCGTCTCTACTTGTTTTTTTTTTTCAAAATGTACTTGATTTTTGAACCAACCTTTCTCTCCCCTCCAAAATTTTGTCGTTAAAAGTTATATTTAGACACAGCTCCCACCAATGTCCCTTCGCTTCCCTACTAACTAGATTTGAACACCTGCGTCTCGAGGTCGTGTTTTTTTGTGCAAATAGCGACACTTTTTATTCCATACAGTCTGTCGTTGATGTGAACAACACTGTCTTTTGTCATTATCTTCAATATTATCTATCCGTCTGTAAAATTAAGAACATATTAGTTCACTGCTCAGAATGGGCCATCCGGCCAGCTAATTTTTATATTCCTAACATTAATATTATAAAAAAGTTACTTTTTAATTTTTGTAATATTCCAAACATCTGCGTTCTGCCGCTGAATTCAAATCAAAGGCTTGGTATCGCAAAAGCGACCAATAAATGACTGTGGCGTAACATATCCAAGGTCCCTTCTGTCGAGTTCCTTACTTTATGTCAACTTGGGAAACGTGACTTTTCTCCGTTTCCCCCCCAATTGCGTCTCCTTAGCCTTTCTAGTCTCACGCAATCTTTCCAGTCATATTTTTTTTTTCCTTTTTATCCGCCGTTCCCCTCCTGTCTAGCAAGTCAATTTTTATGGAGGGTGATGACCCGCGGTCTGGGCGATCATGTACTATCAGCAGCCTACGCATTATGTTTTTATCCTTACATGTTATCTTTGGAGGTATTTTACCGTTGTATCTCTGTCAATTTCACTACACATCTCCCCACTTGAAAACATGCCTATGGCAAGTTCCAAAACCAGCGATACACATAGGTAAAATTACTCCTCACGTCTGCCACTACTCTAATTTTGATCACAGGGGTGCCGACTGAGGAAATCTGCACCGACATTCAATTTGCCTGGGATATATTGGATACTGAACTGATAAGGTTGAAGCAATAAAGACCACCTCAGCAATCTTGCGTTTTCATGCTTAGCCTGAGATAAGAATACGAGAGGCTGATGGTCCGTCTCCACCACAAAAGTCCTACCATACAGATAGATTTGAAACTTCTTTATTGCCCAGATTAACGCTAAACATTCTTTTTCGCTTGTGGAGTATCCTTGTTCCGCCTTATTCAATTTACGGCTTGCATAAGCGACTGGTTTCAGTTCCCCATCAGGTGAAGATGATCTTTGCAACAAAGCCCCCCTAGTCCTACATTACTTGCATCGGTTCTTAAGACAAAGTCCTGTGTCAAATCAGGCAGTTTGAGAATAGGCTTGCTAGTGAGTTTTTTCCTTTAACTCTTGGAACGCTAGTTCACATTGTGCAGTCCAAATAATTTTATCTGGAAGTCCCTTGCGAGTCAGATCAGTCAGAGGAGCACAAATAGCGTTAAAATTCTTGATGTATTTCTGATAAAATCCGCATAACGACACAAATGATCGCACGTCCTTTTTTGTTTGCGGCCTAGGTGCTCTCTGCAGTTTTTCCAAGTTCTTAGGATCAGGGGTCATATTACCCTGATATACAGTGTGTCCCAAGAATTCCAACTCTTTGCATCCAATACAACATTTTGTTGGCCTAGCAGTTAAGTTCGCTTCCCGAAGTCTATCAAACAACATCTCCAGAGCTTCAATGTGTTCTTCAAATGTCTCTGTGGCGACGAGAATATCATCCATGAAATTCGTGATACATGGGTTATTCAGGGGATCCAACAATTTGCGCATCATCCTTGAAAACACACTCGGAGCATTTTTCAGTCCGAATGGTAGCATATTGAATTCATAATGTCCATCCGAAGTGCTAAAAGCCAAATAAGGTCTCACTTCAGGCTTCACTGGGATCTGGTAATAGCCTTTACTAAGATCCACCTTTGAAAAGTATTTTGCCTTGTTCAGTCTGGCAAATAACTGTTTTGTGTCTGGTAATGGATCCACTTGTCCTTCTGTGACAGCATTCAGTTTCCTGTAATCTATGCACAGTCTGTGTTCCCCAGACGGTTTTCTCAACAAAACGACACTAGAACTAAAAGATGATTCACTGTGCGAAATAATCCCCTCCTTCAACAAATACTCTATTTCTTCCTTCAATGCCTTCTCCTTCGCGAACGGAATAGAATAGGCTCTCATACAGATTGGGTTTGAGTCTACCAGTTTCATGTCATACTGTAGCAAATTTGTATGGCCTGGTTTATCTGTTAATACATCTGTATGTTCCTCCAGAACTTGTTGAACTCTCTCCCTCTGGTTTTTAGTCAGGTGCTTACTGACTTTTACCTGTGCTGCGGGTTTCACAGGGATGTAATGGGTATTCATGTGAGGTGAGTGGTTCTTTTTGCATCTGGGTTGCAATAGCCAAGGTCAATAAGGGGGTGCTTTCCTGGAGTGGTCTGTCCAGATACTTCTTTAACAGGTTTACATGATAAACTTTCTCCTTCCCCTTTTTGTCAATTTTATAGTTTGTTCTAGACACTTTCTCTAGAACCGTATATGGACCTTGCCAACCAATTTGTAATTTATTCTGGCTTCCGGGTAGTAGAAGCAGCACCTTCTCTCCGACTGCCAGTTCCCTGTCCTTTGCCTTCCTATTAAAATATGCTGCATGTTTCTTCCTGGCTTGCTTCAAATTATCATTTGCCAGTTTCCATCCAGCTTTCAAACGAGTGGTCAGTTCGTTCACGTATTGATACGATGAGGTAACAGTCTCTTCCGCCTTCTCATCTGTCCAGGTCCTTAATAGAGCTTCTAATGGACCTTTTATTGGCCTCCCAAATAGCAGAGTTGCGGGAGCCATCCCGGTTGAACTATGTGGTACCTCCCGGTACGCAAACAATGCGGCGGGCAGGAATTGATCCCACAGATCCGGTTTTTCGTGTGCCAGCTTTCTCAGGATAGAAATGAGAGTCCCGTTGAACCTCTCTACCTGGCCGTTCCCTTGTGGATGGTACGGACTACAATGAAAGTGTCTGGCTTGAAATAGCTTAAAAACTTCTTCCGTTAGTTTCCCCTTGAACTGAGAACCATTATCCGTCAAGATTTGATGCGGGAATCCTAATCGGGTAAATATTTTAAGTAGTGCCTCTGCTACATGTTTTGAATCAATTGATGGCAGGGCTACCGCCTCTCCCCACATAGAACAAGTGTCCACCAGAGTAAGGATGTAACTGTTCCTCCTCTTGGTCCGAGTGAGAGGTCCCACAATATCCACTGCAACCCTCTCAAAAGGTGTTCCCACTATGGGCATTTCCCCTAGAGTTGCAGGAGCAGTCCAGTGCTTTGGAGCTACCCTTTGACATTCTGGGCAGGATTTGACATATCTTTTTATATCCTCCGTTATCCCTGGCCAGAAGTAATGACAAGCTATACGCTGTCCTGTGGCGCTGATCCCCATGTGACCACTGAAAGGAATCGCATGCCCGAGTTCCATCACTTTATCTCTATATGAAGTGGGAAGAACCAGCTGGTTGTGACCATTTGTTCCAGTTCCGGCCTTCCGGTATAAGAGTTTGTTCTTCATGAAATATTCCCCCTTGCTCGGAGGTGTGTGGCATTTGGGCAATTTTTTAAAACAGGGCTTGAGTGTCCTATCCTCAGCCTGCGCCTTCCTCATCTCCTCTGGATGAGCATTTATAGGTTCACCTTCTTCCTCCTTCTTCTGTGACCTGGTCTGCACTGTCGCCATGATCACAGGTTTCTCGGGATTCCCTAAGAAGACGTATCTACACCCCAATATCAGAGGGTAGATTGGTTCATCTATCACTGCTGCTCTGATTTCTCCCTCCACATAGCGAGTTTTCACCGTTATCCTTGCGATGGGAAGTGTCATGAGTGGTATGTCCTTAGTCGCCCCTTGTATTTCCACTGTTTCTGTGGTATATTGACTTGGGTCCACTAGGCTAGACTTCACAACTGAATCATAATCCAAACCTGTATCATAAAGGCACCTTATGGTGACCCCATTACAAATAACATCCTCACAAACTGGGGGGTGATAAGGTTCCTGTTGTCCATTAGGATTAACCTTTAATCTTCGCGTCCCCGACTTCATTGCAGCAATGTTTGAAGGTTTCCTTCTACAAAATTCGGTGTTATGGTTATCCTTCTTGCACCATTTACACCATCTTTTTCCTTGGTTCAACGGTTTTCTTTCATTGAACTTTTGGTCATTGAACTGTGAGTTTCTGTCGCGATAGTCATTTCTTGGCCGCTCAAAGTTTGTCCTACCTTTATTTCCCTGCTCTCTATTATCAAATTTATTAAATTGCTGTGGAGCTTTAAAATTGTCTATGTGCTTCTTTTTAGCACCACTTACCTCTGCCTGAGCTGCCTGATACCTCTCAGCAACATTTAAAATTTCCCCCAACTTCTCTGCACCTTGTTCCATGAGAAATTTTCTCATGTCTGGAGCCATGGACTCTCTCAATTGCTCAATCATGATCATTTCTTTAAGATCTTGGGTCTTCCCCAGAGCCGTCCATTTCTCCAAATAGGTTTCTAGTCTAGCGGAGAATTGGTGGTATGTCTCCCCAGACAACAGTTTGGCATTTCTAAATTTCTTACGATAAAATTCACCATTCTTCTCGTACCTTAATAACAAAGCCTGCTTTAACATGTCATAATTGTCTTGGTCTTCCCTGTTCATTTTGGCAAATACTTCATAAGAAGTACCTCTCAATCCCTGTGATAGCTTTAAACTCCACCTCTCTCTCTCTAACCCATATGTAGTAGCTAATAACTCAAAACGTCCTAGGTACCCCTCTATGTCATCGTCTTTTTCAACAAAATGGTCTAAATGAAACCCCATAGCTGAGTTTGAGGCTCCCAGACTGGGCGTAGCATCTGAGGCAAAAGGGCTGGCACCATTTTCAGGAGCCGGGCCTTGTAATTCCAGCTCCCTTAGTCGTAATTCGTGCTCCCTTTGCAACCTTCTATCTTCTGCCTCCCTTTCGGCAGTCAACCTTTTTTCTTCTTCCTCCCTTTGCTGTCGTTTTTCTTCTGCCTCCCTTTGCTGTCGTTTTTCTTCTGCCTCCCTTTGCTGTCGTTTTTCTTCTGCCTCCCTTTGCTGTCGTTTTTCTTCTGCCTCCCTTTGCTGTCGTTTTTCTTCTGCCTCAATCTGCAGCCTCTTAATTTCTCTATCAGCCTCAATTTGTAACCTCTTCTCTTCAGCTACCTTTCTATCTTCCCTTTCAATATATTTATCACATTCAGCCGTTACATATTGAATTAAAATTTGACCATCCATTCCCATCTCCTTTGCGGTCAGCACAGCAGCTGATCGGAATTTTGCTAGCTCCGCCATACTTTTCAGACAATATAATAATATACAAGCTAAATCTCTAACCAGTAAATACACTAAGTACTTCTTATGACTATAGTCTAACTAATTCTAACTAACCAGTTAACTAATTAATTATCACTGGCTGTGAAGATTCACCAACTTTTATCTGCAGGGACACTTTTAATTTTAAAGGGAATTTCACAATTTTTTTCCCCTAATTTTATTTCTCCAACCAGGAGATCCTAATATTACTGTTGGGCTAATTATCCCTGGACAAGACCCCAATGTATGTAATGGGTTTGATGGTATTGTATGATGGTGATATTACTAAATGTAATGTATGAGGCCAGCTGTGAAGGCTCCTGAGATAAAATGTAGTTGTGAATTGACAGAAGGCCTTTCTTGCTACCACTACGACCTCACACTTATTTTTTTTTCTTTCTAATGAATGTATCTATGTAAAATGTCTAGGGTAATGATATGTAATGTGGTGTGATAATTATAGATACACCCACAGATATTTAAGCAGACTAATAATATTAACAAATGTTAAAATACACTGAACTAACTCACGTGTGTAAAATTTTTGATAGAATTATATTACATTTATTTGTTCTGGATCAAGTTTTATGTTGACCAGAACTTTTTTTTTAAAAAAAAAAGGATTTAAAAATTATGAAAGAAATGCATGTAATGTTACATAATAAATGCAAGAGTGTACATATATAAGTACTAGACTAGTTAGTTTTATTAAAATGTTCTAGTAGTCATCTACTTGGGAGGATAGTTAATGCTTGTGCTGTTGAGGTGGCCTCATCACACCTGTCTATATTGACTACACAGTGTCCAGTAAATTGCAGGAATTTTATGGGGTATTAGCAACTAAAAGGCGTTGGTGAACTTCCAGCAGACCAGAGGCTCACTCATCTTGCATATGTAGCTCTGGTGCTGAAATCTGGTGGTCCCACCTCTCTGTGCTGGCGGGCAATAATAGTGGTCTCTGTCACAACGTACTGCACAGATACACTCGAGTAAAATCACCAACTGAATGGACACCGCCTTGTTGACAGCTGAAACTCACAGCTCTGCAATCAAAGTATTGGCTATGTGTCAAAATTCTATTCTCTACCCACGTCTGGACACAACACGGACACAACAACCACATCATACAGACAGGTCAGATCTCTCTGACCAAACAGCACATTTACCATGGTGGTTTTACATCAGATAGGTCCTCCCAGACTATAGATTCTGAAAAATATTTATTAGTTTCCTTCCCTAAAAGTGGATAGGTAATATGTTTCATTATTCTCAACACTTGATCTGTCTTTCCTAACCCTTGCTGGAGTTTATGTATATTGTTGGTCCCTAGACCCTGACTTGGGCGGGGGGTCTAGAGCAAATCCCTACTTGTTTGTAAGGCTAGATTTCGATATGGCAGTATCAAATCAATCGAACATTAAACAATATTCAAAATATACAAAGAAATAATTTCAATCTTACCAGATTATGAATAAAGAACACAGAAATGCTAGCAAAACTCAGCTGAGCTGCTGGCTATAGTATGGCGTCCCTGAACTTATTTCACTTTCTTTCATTTGGAAATCACCACACTTTAAAATACTGTGTCTATCATCGAACAACTATTGAGGAATGGCCCCACTTGCGCGTCTGAGCGCCGATAAAATGATTGTCTGTGGCCAATCACTGCCTAGGTTTATTTGAAATTCAAATTTCCTACCCTAAAGTCATTTCAGTCATGCTTCAGTCAAGTATGGATGTTTATCTGTTAGTCTGTCCGTCTCTACTTGTTTTTTTTTTTTTTTCAAAATGTACTTGATTTTTGAACCAACCTTTCTCTCCCCTCCAAAATTTTGTCGTTAAAAGTTATATTTAGACACAGCTCCCACCAATGTCCCTTCGCTTCCCTACTAAGTAGATTTGAACACCTGCGTCTCGAGGTCGTGTTTTTTTGTGCAAATAGCGACACTTTTTATTCCATACAGTCTGTCGTTGATGTGAACAACACTGTCTTTTGTCATTATCTTCAATATTATCTATCCGTCTGTAAAATTAAGAACATATTAGTTCACTGCTCAGAATGGGCCATCCGGCCAGCTAATTTTTATATTCCTAACATTAATATTACGAAAAAGTTACTTTTTAATTTTTGTAATATTCCAAACATCCGCGTTCTGCCGCTGAATTCAAATCAAAGGCTTGGTATCGCAAAAGCGACCAATAAATGACTGTGGCGTAACATATCCAAGGTCCCTTCTGTCGAGTTCCTTACTTTATGTCAACTTGGGAAACGTGACTTTTCTCCGTTTCCCCCCCAATTGCGTCTCCTTAGCCTTTCTAGTCTCACGCAATCTTTCCAGTCATATTTTTTTCCTTTTTATCCGCCGTTCCCCTCCTGTCTAGCAAGTCAATTTTTATGGAGGGTGATGACCCGCGGTCTGGGCGATCATGTACTATCAGCAGCCTACGCATTATGTTTTTATCCTTACATGTTATCTTTGGAGGTATTTTACCGTTGTATCTCTGTCAATTTCACTACAATTACCCATAAAGTTCAGAGATAAGCATTTTATTTTGGCAGTCTTGCCACCCAGAGGTTTATATACAGGTTATTTTGGCACAATGACTTTGTTTACATGAGAACATGACTGAAGAAAAAATGCGCAAAAAATCCAAGAGATTACAAGACTTCACTACCGACCGGTAAAAAACAGTCACACATCAGTGGCGCCACCATAAACAAAGTGGAAGAGCTAGGAGTTTCTTTGCAAGCATTTTAAATATTACACGTCGTCTTTTTCCGGTTTTTGGAACGTTCCGGATACTTGATAGCTGGATAAATGGCTCCTTGCTGAGTATATATAAGAGAGCGAATCAGACAAAGGAGTGTTTAATGATTAAGCCATGGGGCTTAAGGCATACCATGAGGTAGATTAAACGGTTTCAAAGTCAGGCCGACTTTTTTCTTTCGCGGAACAGGCTCTGATCGCAGTAACCTGTATGTCAACGGCTCCAAAGTGGTCCGAGCTTTTATTTTGGTATGCTTTAATATGTGGTCGTATTTTTATGTAATTTTAATGCGATACCCTAGAGTTAAATAACTCATTATATACTGGGTCCTTTATTTAGACAGTGATTAACTCATTCGATCCCACGGATTGTATGAAGCAAGAAAATACAGTACATTATTAACCCAAGGACTTCATTGCAACGTGTTTATGTATAGTCACATTTCCACATGACTGTACTTTACACGGTATACAACACATTTACTTGTTATGGGTAAGGTTTAAAAACTTTAAAAAATTCGTAAGAAATTACAAGGCAGTCCTTTTTTCTGGAATCCCCAGGATAAGAGAAATAGAAGAAGACGAAGGAGAAGAATATTGGAGACAGAAGTGAAAGGGATGAAGGAGACATGGAAATACCTTGAGCAGATGGAATTACACGGGAGGACTTGGAATTAATTTGTAAGCTGAAATAATAATAATAATAGTAATACCAACAATAATAATAATAATAGTAATACCAACAATTATAATAATAATAGTAATACCAACAATAATAATAATAATAGTAATACCAACAATTATAATAATAATAATAGTAAAACCAAAAATAATAATAATAATAGTAATACCAACAATTATAATAGTAATACCAACAATTATAATAGTAATACCAACAATTATAATAGTAATACCAACAATTATAATAGTAATACCAACAATTATAATAGTAATACCAACAATAATAATAGTAATACCAACAATTATAATAGTAATACCAACAATAATAATAGTAATACCAACAATTATAATAGTAATACCAACAATAATAATAGTAATACCAACAATAATAATAGTAATGCCAACAATTATAATAGTAATACCAACAATTATAATAGTAATACCAACAATAATAATAGTAATACCAACAATAATAATAGTAATACCAACAATTATAATAATAATCGTTTTCCTTTTGACTCCCTATGGAGGATGGAGGCACCACTGCTGTTGGCTCCTTTACAGGGAGGTATGCGCTAAACATTTATACCAATACAAATACACGCACATATACGAGTATATACGATATAACTGTATTAAGGCTTCTGACACTGATCGTGGTTTAAGGTTGCATAATTAACCGTTATACACCCCACCTTGTATCTGTAATTTGTGTGAATTTCAGTTCAGAACAGATCTGCTAAATCAACAATCACCCCATGTGGCATGTTATCTGAGAGTAACCGTGACCCGAATGTGAATCTCGCTGAATTACCAATAATGCAATCTGTTTAGTTTCGTGGTTAAACGAGAACAGTGTGTTTGCTAAAGTGGGGAGAGAGAGAGAGAGAAAAAGAGAGACCCATAGGTGGATGCTATGTGTACGCCCGTTTGTATGCATATACCCCTGTCCAGAATTTGTTTACTTTGCAACTAATATTTTTGTATTTGTAATACCTACTGTTCTTTCAGTCATGTCGGTTAAGTGGCAGGTTAATATAAGGCTGTGTATGAGGCCGACCAGCTGTCGGTTAAGCTGGCACACAAATGCTTTAATAGTTAACTATATAAGGGGCTGTGTATGAGAATTAGGCGGGACCGAGACTCAGAAGAAGAAGAAAGAAATGAATTAGGCGGGACCGAGACGCAGAGGAAGAAGAAGAAAGAAATGAATTAGGCGGGACCGAGACGCAGAAGAAGAAGAAAGAAATGAATTAGGCGGGACCGAGACGCAGAAGAAGAAGAAAGAAATGAATTAGGCGGGACCGAGACGAAGAAGAAGAAGAAAGAAATGAATTAGGCGGGACCGAGACGAAGAAGAAGAAGAAAGAAATGAATTAGGCGGGACCGAGACGAAGAAGAAGAAGAAAGAAATGAATTAGGCTACAGCTAAGAATAAAACATCAATAAAGAGAACAGAATATGCTCACGGTCAGAATCTATGGAATTCGAACGAACGAACGAACTTTATTTTCAAAGGGTTAAGAATTAGGCGCGCAGGCCCGACTAATATTCTACCCTTCCACTCTCAATTATTTTGCATGCTATATCCTTTCATTCCCACAAGTTACTTTATGTATGAATTTACAGGCATACAACATTATAAAGGTAATATAACATATTTACAGTATCCAATCATAATCAACATTAAGTATGTTTTAAAAAAAAACCAAACCAAGAACGTAATGAAAACTTTTTTGTAAGATGAATAAAGGTTCTTCTTCTTCTTCTTCCTCGTTCGTCCTGAAAAGGACGGTGGTTGCGTTGTGTCTGTTTACGCCTAAGCTGTGATATCTGCACCTTTCGGTCGACACATCCGACTTCTGCACGGCATTTTTTAGGACCGGGTTTGCCCTCCCATTGCGATCCACACTCGCTCAGCCAGACTGCACTGCTGCAGACTGTTTCCAGGACCACCACATGGAGGTGGAGAGCGGTCTTGACCAGCTTTGGTTCGCTGGTCCTGACGCAGGCAGTCAAGCTATGAGTCGCTGACTGCGTTCACTATTGCTGCGTCTTTTGGTCCCGAATAAAGGTTCAGATCGTGTCAAAGAATCGTGAAAATATGCAACGTTGGTGCTTTCTTTGCTGTCGACACGCCCACCACGTCTTTTTTTTTTTGAAACATTCTGAAGACGTGAAGCGTATCTTCGGCACAGGAACAGGAGACAGGGCCCCGGTCATTGAGCTGCAGAGGTACTGGAATCCATAAATGACTTCAGTTGATTATCATTCGGAGGACGAAAATAACACATTAAGACTATGTGCTACCGTTGACACACACATAGGGAAAACCCAACAGATCCACACTTGTTACGTGACACACCTGTAGCATCTAATTTAGTTTGTGTTGTGCCTGAAGCAGGGCCTTGTCAGACACGGCTTAAAAATAATTTTGACATGTTTCCAAAAAATGACGCTGGACGTCATTTCCGTGCAACAAAATAGCATTTATGGCCAATGTCTGCGCATATGTGATTGGCATTTCAACTATGAAAGTCTGTAGCTTGTTGTTTGCATGTTCTGCTGTTCTTCATTATATACGTATATAACAAAATATTCTTGTCCGTCGTTTTCGGCTCATTAATTTATTACTTTTTATATTCCCAAGCAACAAAGGCCTTCAACAAACACATGCCAAGCCCACCAGTGGCGTGCCATCAGCTCAAGTATTTCCATAACTTCATCATCATTGTCATTTCGGTCTCAAATTCTCTTCTTCCGGTGTTATATCCTCCATCACCCTAACTTACACTGGAGATTTCAGAATAAGGACTACCTTGTAATGTTCTCAGCGGATTTCCTAAATGTGCGTCTTACTCATCATCAGCATGTTCTTCACATCATACACATATGACCACACAAATATTACGGTACACAGACATACGGGCACACATATGCTCACGCAATAGACACGGCAACACAGAGAACATATGTACCGTGCACGGCTGTTTGCCAGCGATCTTTTAGTTATTTCCCCTTTTTCCCCGACCGCGCTATTTATAGCCCACTTGACAGAGGTCACGTGGTCAGCTTCCTAATGGGAAAAACATGTGGCGATGTTTACTTTTGATAGGGCTTAATTAATGCTTTTAGGCTACTTTATTATTATAAATACCGGCTTTAATTTTGCGTAAAGCTAGACTAGAAATGTTAGAGTAAATTTTAGAACAAGAACAAACATTTTATCACAATTAGAACAGAAGATATAATAGTCTGAAATAGTGTAAAATTTACGTTTTTTTTTATATTTTGTTATGGTTTGTTTATATACAATTTTCACTAAATCGGTCACAATCAACATGCATAACAAATTACAGAAATCAAAAGTAGAAAACCTGCAGAAAATGGATATCAAAGATTTGTTTTGGTTTCATGCGTCAAACATTAATTATTGAAAGTTTAAATTGCAAGTCCACATTTATTACCTTAAAATAACACACCCAATTGTCCCCAAAACATGTTTGAATTGCTTTTATGCTACTTTATTATTATAAATACCGGCTTTAATTTTGCGTAAAGCTAGACTAGAAATGTTAGAGTAAATTTTAGAACAAGAACAAACACTTTATCACAATTAGAACAGAAGATATAATAGTCTGAAATAGTGTAAAATTTACGTTGTTTTTTTACATTTTGTTATGGTTTGTTTCTAATTCAATTTACACTAAAACGGTCACAATCAACATGCATAACAAATTACAGAAATCAAAAGTAGAAAACCTGCAGAAAATGGATATCAAAGTTTTGTTTTGGTTTCATGCGTCAAACATTAATTATTAAAAGTTTAAATTGCATGTCCACATTTATAACCTTAAAATAACACACCCAATTGTCCCCAAAACATGAGAGCTAACAATTATCTCAATCATACATCATGAGTTCTGATCCAGTCTGCGCAATGTTTTTCTAATATGTGCTGTTTATGAATTGTCTTACTGGGGAATAGCTTTCTGAACAAAGACATATGAGTCTCTATCGATGCTGTTATTGATTCTTTACTAATTGGTTTACTGTGTGATATTTTGTTGTGTACTTTCTCAAATGCTTCTTTCAGTGAGTTGAATTGTTCTTGGGCAATAAAAGCTATGTTAGTTATATCTTGTTTGTCTGTAATTTTCGGTGTTTGTGTAATGATTGCTCTTGTAAGATCTTTATAAACTTTTTGTGTGAGATATCTGTGGCAGTGATTCCCTATAAATGCTCTGCTATTATAAGCCTGTTGTATGATTTTGTGTTTGGCTAATACCTTGTCCAAGTGTGAGCAAACTGGACCAGACCTAGTACATAGATCTTGAAACTGAAGTTTGGCCAGCGCATCTTGTGCATTTTCAAGTCTAACTTTAAAATTATCTGTCTCCTCCTTATCCTCACAAAGTTCAATACCTACCTGAAAAATTCAATTTTAGCTCCTAATTCTTCTGCCTATTTCCAGTTCCTACTAAATCTCTTCAAGTTCTTAAAAGTACTAATGTTTGCATGTATCTCTTGCGAATTCTCAAATATCTTTGCGTCTATTGTATCAGCTACCTGTTCTAGAAGTCTGTGGTGTTTCAAAACAATGCCTAATAAAATATGAAGGTAAGGAGGAGCTACATTTTCAATTTCAATCTCTAACATTGGTTTGTGTAAACAATTATGATAATGTGCCACTTGCCTTTTATTCCCTTTCCCATATTTCATATATCTATTGTAATCTCTTATCAACATGGCCAAACTTCTTGGTTTGCAAGTTGTATGCAATCTGGATGTCTTTGATGAAAATGTTTGGTTTGTCTGGAGCTCAAGGAATATACCCATGTCTGTGGTGTCTCCAGCAAAACAAGGAAATAATCCCCGAATAAGAAAACAACAACTTGTTTACCATCCCACTCTAAATATTTTAGTGACTCTATCTGAGCTTTCATGCCATTCATAAATATTTCTAAATTATCATATGTATCTCTGACTCTAGCCATTGATAAAAGGATGGTATTAGATTTAGAATTTGGTTTCTCTAAATTTACTACCTGCATTGTAACTTTGAATGAAAGAAGATATACAAACAGTTACTAAGAATTCTTTGGCAGCCGTCGTGTGCACAGGATTGTCTACCAAAGAACACAAATGGAACAGTCCTTATCTCACAGACAATTAAAAAAAAATTCATATTATAAATAGATTAACAAGACTTGAAAGATAGATCAAATTATGTGGAAGTAATCTATCTATAGCTTTACATGTTTTCTGACGCTTATATACGTAGCTAAATATCATTATAAATGAATGAAAATGCAAAAACAGATGGTGTTTACAAAAAGTTATTTTTTTACTACCTTATTTAAGATTTGTGAGTATCAGGAATGCGTTTACAGGGATTTAAATGCTATAAAATCTGGTGACAATATGCTTGTTCTTGTAATGCCACACTCACAAAACTGACTACCACACATTCTCAAGATATGAAACCAAAAAAAAAAGTATGTGGAAATAATCTTTAGCTTCCCTTCGAGAAGTCTTTATAATTATAAACTCAAACGAATGGGCCGATTTTTAGATATTAAATTAATAAAAAGATTACTTATTTTATGAATTTCCTTAAATGATGACGCTGTTTTCAAAAGTCTGTAACTCCGTCAAAACTAATTTCAAAGAAATAAAAATGCAATCAAAAATAGAACACAGAACAAAGTTATAGTACACAAAAGAATTTTAGCGCTGTGTTTATCCAGAACGAGTGTGTAATGATTTATATTTTACTGATTTTACTCACACATCAGCTGATTTTCCCCGCCAAAAACTTAAATAGTCTTTTACGGTGCACACAAAATTTTATACCCGGTATCAGAATTCCGGTCACCGAAACTAAAAGAGCGCTCTGGTATAGGGCACAAACAGCCGTGCGTGATATTCTTACAACAGACACATACATACCCGACAACATGCATACACACTCATACAAAGACAAACGGACAACCAATATGTAGAGATACTAATACAACGAGATATACAGACATGCCAACAAGCATACATACTCGTACAAAGGCACATACGTTGGTTGGTTTGCTGTTTTACCCGCTACTTCCTTAGACGCATGAAGCACTCAGACCATACAAAGACACATAGACAAACCAACACGCAGACTTAGACTGTCAAACAAATGCATAGCTCAACTTAGAAACAAGGTACTCAAATAATAACATACACATTCATTCATTACCTTTCAGCTCCTCACTGTAGCCGGGGCTTCCTGAGTTTAGCAGTCCGCTACCTATACGGCAGATGCCAAGGCGGTTAAGGTAGTAGGCTACCTTGATAGGGTAAAAAACTCAAATTTTCCTTTCAGAATCAAACAACCATGGGTATAGTGTTAGTATGGACTTAAAATTTTTGTCCACATAATGACCTCATTAATTATGCAAATTAGCTATCCAATATGGCCGCCGTAGTGAATAAATTATACACCTTTTTCAAAACATCATAACTATGTTATTTGTACAAGGATCTGACTGAAACTTGGCATATTGAATCATTATATATAGCGTGAGGTCATGACCTAAAATGACAGAGATTGACAGAAAGGTTAATTTTTAATGAATTTTCAAAATTTATATTTCTGGAATGTTTGATATTTGTGCCTCATTATATATGCATGATGGTCATAAAACTAAAGCTTTGAATTCAATTGTATCCATTTTAGGTCAGAATCTGTAAGATTATATGACAACCAACTGTGTTAATTTTCATGTCAATTGAATGTACAGATCCAGCGATATCTTGTTTCAAAGATCACCAATTATGTTGAAAAGACAATTCCGAGAAATCAAAGAAAAACAGAAAAAGAACTCACAAAATGAAGTTTAATGAGCTCCTGTTGAATAAAGGTCTCCTTCTACTGCAGCTGCAGTGTCTATGAATCCCCTTTTCGGTGCTCTTAGGGTCTTTCCATTGCAATGTTCTTACTTGCTGAATAGATCAAGTGCAGCGTTCTCCTGTATGCTTTCTTTGCCATGGGTTGACTTGTGTTCATGTATATTGAAAAATTCTGCAATGCACTGTGGCCTTTCCCAATAGAACGCACAAATGCCACCATTCGCACATTTACTTCTTTGTGTTTGTGAGTAGCTGGAGATGAAACATCAGAAGTATTGGAATTGGCATTCCATTCGACACAGTTTGTGCACTTGATACTGATTTCATGACAAAAGCCATCCCGAGTCTCTTCGACGATCTCACAGGTCAGTGAGTACTGATAACATTTGTCACATCTAAAGTTAGCGCATAAAAACCCAAACAGCAGTTTTACATCCATAAGGATAAACACATTTCCTCTGTTGTCATTTTTAGCTTGTCCTTCACTTTCTTGGACCTTTATTTTCTTTGCTGAGGAGCACAGAGGCTTTATAGCGCCACTATCGACAATAGGTGTCTCATTTTCAGGCAACGGTTTGTTGGTGTACCGATTTCCAAGGAACTTACTTTGTCTTATTTCCCACTGTGAACAAAAGAAGCTCTGCTAACTTCTATTATACAGTATAAAACTAGGTCTAGCAATAAATAGAGTTGATGTGGGTGAAAATGCACAATGCATGTAACAAATGCTGACATTTACGATCAAAGCTTTCTAGACACACACTTTTGAAAAATTCATAAGAAATCATTGAGTGATTCCTCTTGGAAAAGTTATAAATATCTTTCGCCTGTTGCCTCAGTATAATTATAATTTCGCAGTTTTACAATTACGCACCTTCATGTTGGGTCATTATTCACAAGGTAACCAACTATAAACATTGGTTGCTATGCAAATCACTCAAGGGGGTGTGTGTAGAAAAACACTGATTCCTATCATACCAGAGTATCTATAAGCTTCTATGAATTATTTTTAGTACAAGAACATGTTGACGATGATTTAAAGCATGAAAATGAAAATTGTTGGATTTTTATTTTTTTTAATCTTTTATGGGTAGCCTACTACCTTAAGCCTTTGTTACCAGACGCAGTTATCCACGTACATCTGGGGCCGGGTGTAAAGTGGTCTGACCTTATGTGGCGTGATCCTAGTTAGTACTTCACGTTGCGGTTGTATTTAGCATTTTTCTTATATCTTCTTCCAAATTTTATCAGCTTAATTCTTAATTGAGCCGTGGAAGCGCAGCGGTTAGTGCACTGGCTTCCTAACTCGGTGGTCCATGGTTCGATCCCCAGTTGAGGTGGGATTTTTTAGACCACAAACGGCTCCGGGGTCGATCCAGCCTCAGGAACTGGGTACCAGAGCAACTCTGGGAAGGTTAAGGCGGCCGGTGTGATGCTGACCACATCACCCCTAGTGTCGATGGTCAAGAAAATATGGGTCAAACACAGGGGTCGGCTACCTGCGGTTTGCGAGCCATCTCGTGCGGCTCTTGGCCCTCGGCTACTTAACACTTGTCCGTGTACTAAAACCACCTTTTAACATACACTTTTCGTGGACTAAACCTTTGGGTGTGGGGGGAGGGGGTCCTTTAAAGATTTTGTCATATTTTTATTATTTTAAAGACAAGAGAAATGTTTTTCTTTATTTCTATTTTTGAATTCATAACCGATAACAGAATTTTAGATTACGAAATAAACAAGTTTTTTCACGAGATGTCCGTCGCGCACCCAAGCGACGCAGACTGTAACTGCCATTTTTGCAGTTGAAACTTTCCTGATGTATTTGCTTGCCGGTATACATAATTTCTTCTGGTGACGAATTACCGTGAAAATTTGATTTTTTGCTAAAAGGTAAGTTTTCAACACATTTTTGTCCTTTAATTATGCTATCGATGTGTTTTTTAAAGATATCGACGCATATCTTGATCCAATTTCCTATTTAAATTATATAAATTGACCAAATCTAGGTCAGGTCAAATTTATATATCAATACCCTTCAGCTCCCCGAGGAGCATAGGCTTTCAACAAACACATTCCAAGTCTTCATGTCCGATGCAATCCGCTCAAGTGCTTTCCGTGTTTTCCTCATCATTTTCACCTCTGTATCCAGGTCTCTTATCCATGTGTTTTTTGGTCTACCTCTGCCTCTCTTTCCCTGTGGTTCCAGAACAAGGACTGCCTTGTAATGCTATCAACAAATCTCCTCAATGTGTGTCCTATCCATCGCCAGCGTCGTCTTCTCAACTCTTGTTCCACTGGCACTTGTCTGGTACTTGTCATCAATTCCAATCAATTCCTTGCATATTCCCAATATGCCTTAATGTGCATGTAACGGGATCCTTTAACTTTCTTTACCTTAATTCTTAATTCCAAGAATCTTACATCTCCCATATGTTCGAACAGTCAAGTGTACCAAGAAGTTAATAAAAGTTCTTTGTTTTTTTTTCTCTCAAAACAATGTGCTGTAACAGAAATTGAAAGTAAACTTTCAACTGATGACAATAATTACATCATTCCTGTCAGACAGAAAACATGTAGTTTCTTACAATAACTCCTATTCTAGCCCAGCAGTGATAAATACTGGCGTTCCTCAGGGTTCTATACTTGGTCCTCTACTTTCTACCATATACATTAATGACCTTCCTCTTCACATCAAGCACTCATCCTGTGATCTGTTTGCGGACGACTGTACTGTTTACAAGAGTGATAAAAGTTGTAAAACACTCGAACTATCGTTACAAAAGGATACATATAATCTGATTAAGTGGAGCAACGGTAATCGCATGCTAATAAATATAATTAAAACAAAATGCATGTTAATATCAACTAGATAAAAATTACAAAACTCAGAGAAACAACACTTCAGATCTACATTGTTACCTCACTAATTGAAAACGTTAATGAACATAAAACTCTAGGTATAATCGTTGACCAGCATCTAAATTGGAACTCACATGTACATGCACTGACCAAGCAAACGGCACAGAAAGTTTACCAGTTAGCTAAAATCAAACATTTTCTAGATGAAGATGCACGAAAATTGTTCTATATATCTCACATACAAGCAAACCTTGACTATTGCTCCACAATCTGGGATGGTTGCTCAATGTCCAACAAAAAGAGACTCCGTTCACTACAAAAGCGTACAGTGTGTCTAGTCTCTGACAACTGCCTAACTCAGCGTGTAGATTTCTATAGAAATCTCCAAATACTGCCCTTAAGAAAGCGCCTTCTGTTTAACAAAGCTAAATTTGTTCACAAAATCCTGTCACACAATGCTCCAGCATATCTGTGGCCAATGTTCAATTACAATGAAAGACGCAGTCAACGCTTTAACAGATTGCAAGTGCCCAAGCCTAGGCTTGACTTATTCAATAAAAGCTTTGCGTACTCTGCTGCTCATCTTTGGAATTGTCTTCCACATAACCTAAGAAACAACCTCAGTCCCTATTCATACAATCATAGACTTTTTGAATACTTTCTGAATTCTGATTCTTATTTTGATATCATTGTCTGTCCCTCCAACTCTGTTTACTCGACAGCAAAGTTCAGCAGAAGAAATTTGCATTTGGGCTTCTTTCAATTTTTTGATCAACATACTTTTGTGAATAATTATTTTCCAACATAAATTATATCAAAAGCAAATTAAGAAGCCAATTGAATGACATGAGTCTCCAGTCATGCTTTAAAATGAAAACAACAGATTATTCACCAAATATTGACCAACTTTGCAAGGAAATCCAACAGCAAAAGTCTCATTAAATTTCCTTACTTTTCATTTGTATATTTTATTTTATTATTATGTTACATCTTATCTGAATATTTGTTACTGAAAAAATTGTATTACTTATTGTGTAGTAAAATGGCATTTGAAAAATTATGTTTATTATTTCAATTATATATATATATATATATATATATATATATATATATATATATATATATATATATATATATATATATATATATATATATATATATATATATATATATATATATATAATGAGAGATACCACGTGATTTTTTTTTCTCATGCGGCGCTTCAGTTTTTTTATTAAATTGGAGACAAAATTAAATATGTGGCTCTTTGTTATAGAACACCATATTCCCAATATGCCTCAATGGGCATGTAACGGGATCTTTTACCTTTCTTTACCCTAATTCTTAATTCCAAGAATAGTACATCTCCCATATGTACGAACAGTCAAGTGTACCAAGAAGTAAATAAAAGTTCTTTGTTTTTTCTCTCAACACAATGTGCTGTAACATAAACTGGGCGTTCTTCGAAAATAAAAATGAATGAACTCTGAAACAAATGAGCACGTTACACAGCAGAGACGGTGTTCTTGGTCTTTTTGTCTACTCTATTTTCCATTTTTATTTTCATCATTTGTTCA
Source organism: Oreohelix idahoensis (assembly GCA_024509875.1). Lineage (NCBI taxonomy): Eukaryota > Metazoa > Mollusca > Gastropoda > Stylommatophora > Oreohelicidae > Oreohelix > Oreohelix idahoensis. The sequence continues at coordinate 627,271 of JAMPIV010018366.1, read as the reverse complement.
GGATGTTTTTAACAGTACATTGTTCATGGAGGATGACGACATGACGTAGATAGGCTGTTCAATTCCCTATCTGATAACTGTCATTCGGACTTACAGTTCGACAATAAGGTTGTCTTCTGTTCTTTGCATTTCACAGGTCGTTCAGCAGTCAAGTTTTCTTTTCTGAGCTACGCTCTTTTCCCCTGCTCTCGACATTATTTATTTTTTTAATGTAGTCGTGCAAGGTCAAGTCGGACCATGAACTCCCAGGTTCATCACTTAACAGATTTTTAGCTATTTATTATTTTTCTTGAGTTAAAACGTTAGACTGTCAGAAACGTTTGCTAAATCCGAGCAATATAAACCTATTTTTGAGCACATCGAATTGTGGACAACCTTGAAGAGTTAGCAATGGAAGATCTATGAGAAACGAGTCAATTTACTCACGTGTAAGCCCTTTTTCTATATTTTCTATAGAAATTTTGAACTGCTTCATGACCTGTCATGATTTACAACTTCTTGTTTTCAGTACCCAGGCTAAAGCTTAGATCAGGAGTTGCTATAGACATCTCATATCTTTCCGTCACCATACTGAACAAACTTAGTTCGGCTGTGATGTTGTTAAAACTGAGACCGGTGTCACGGAATTGCCTCCCCTGCTTTGCAGTAGTGGTCCAACAGTGGCTAAAACCCAAGAGTATCTAATATGTGTCTTCAAAGTTGTCTACCTTCGTATAAAGTCACTCTTGGCAGAGTTGGAGATAGCAGGATAATGACTCTTCTATCTCAAGGGTGTGTTCATTTGATATTTCAGAAGTCAAGAACAATGCTGCATTGGGCAGGACAATTGTTAACTTATATCTGATCGCCGTCTTTTATGAAGAATTAAGCAATTATTAATTTCAGCTCGTTCAAGCGCCCACCCTTATTTACTCAGTGGAATTGTTCGTATTCTGGTATAGCTGTGTTTAGAATGTATTTAGTAAATTGACTGAGACAAACATGCAGTACATTCAAAATGATTAAATCGACGTTAAATTTGTATATTTACAAATAAGAAATTTAATAATCAACTAAATTTTAACAGTTTAAAAAATTGAATAATCTTTAACAGAAAATACTCATCATCGTGTGATGGTAGGGTGTTTTATGTAAGAAGTCACTTGGCAGCTTTTAGGTTTGACTTAGCTGAAAATTGTAGTTTCTGCTCCCGCTGGGTTTTTGGGTTTTGTGCAGATAGGTCACTGGAGTTCTCGCGTCACTTGTCAAGATTAAAGGCGCAGCACGTTCCAAGTAAGATTAGGGACTGCAAAACTGGTCCCGCGTCTCCAAGACCCTCTGATGATGGTGTCTAGCTCCGATTGCAGGCCACTTCTACCCTCAATTTGTTCCAGAGATTAGTACCCTCAGCTGGTACCACTAACTAGTATGGTAAAAGAAGAGAAACGTATACCCTCTGAGTATTGAGTTTCCCGACACATACTTATGTGTCCTCATCTTCCTATTCCACCTTCCTATCTACCTCAGACTTTACCTTCGATGAGAATTAAGCTTAATCTCTCGAGAGAAAACTTTCCTTACTTTTAAATTGAGTAGCTTCATATTTACTTTACATTCAAATGAAAAGGTTAATAGTATAGATAGAATATCCTTTACATTTACATCTCCACTGGTTGAAAAATGTTCATAATATGATTGAATATGTTTTCATGTACATCTACACTGGTTGAAAAGCTTGAAAACTTTCATTATTTTTAAAGTGAATATGTTTACACAGACATTTCCACTGTTTTGTAATTGTAAATATTATAATTAGATTGTGCATCATTTCTTTCATCTTTCCTTCCCTGCTCCACATGGAACTTGGGACTACCTGTGCTTTTAGTTCTCTTTAAGAAACTAGCAATACAGCAGTCACCAGCCCTTGCAGTGGTGGTTCATGAAATTATCATTCTATATGCTGAGGTTGCTAGCCTCAAAGGACTTGGACATCCACTAGCAATTTTGACATACTAATAATATTCTTATGGCAATATATACATATTAGTTCACATGTTAGTAATGAAAAATATAGAATGTAAAATGCACAATTTACGCCAATCTTGGCTCACGGACTGTTTGCTCAGAGGAATAAAGGCACTTAATTAGGCCTTTAACAATGAATTCCTACTTTGACTCCATGTTTTAGATTCCTCAGATTCCGGTTGTCCTTGTTAAATTGGTAGAGTTTATTCTGGGCTCTGAAGTCCTCAAAATTGCTCAAACAATGGTCCGGTCCGATATAAGAATCTTGATTCTAACTTCTGGCAAGGTCTGGTTTTCGTATTGGCAAGCGATTTTCACAGAGAACTAGGCTTGCAAAAATGTCAGCTTATATTGTAAGTCTTCCCCCGCATTTGTGTGTTAATATGTTAAGCAGAGCTCCAATCGTTTCAAACATGCGTGTCTTGCGGGGTAATGTCAAAATATTTCCGCCTGAAATGTGCGTGATGCAAAAGGTCGCTTCTCCCATATACGGCAAAAAACATCCGATTACCTTCTCTGCAATGTTTACAAATACAACATCTTACTTTTATCTCAAGTAATATGTTCATAATAAGTCGTACAGGAAACTATTATGTCATTCATATGCGATGACAAATAACTTATCTCCCCAAAGTGACTATCAAACTTTCAGCGTAGTGCCATCTTGGCGAAGAACGCACCCTGGCCTTATCAGCGATTAAGCAAATGCGCTGGTGTAGCGAGAGGAAAGATATAATGATGATGATAATATCCTGGACAAATAGATGTATCCGATGATACCAGGATAGTACCAGATAAGAGACTGGTCTTATATGAAATGCCCCATTCTCTGAAAAGAGTAATGGTGTATCGACATCAAAGGTATAGTCAAGCTGTATAGGTTCCTAGATGAGATGGTAATGTACTATCTTGGGTTCCTATGATGCTCCTCTCCAGACTAACCTTAGACAATGACTCTGCTAGGGGTAATTAACTAACCAACAAGAATTATGAACCAAACTTAAATACTTCAATAAAGACTGTTGGTACAATTTATAATTTATTTATGTACAGGATCTTTCTTTGTTCTGTTGGATAATTTTCAAAAAAAATCAAATTGATTAAAAAAAAATATATATATATATATATATATATATATATATATATATATATATATATATATATATATATATAGTTTCACTGTCAAGTATTTATATTACATTTACAGTTAAATAAAGTTCATCTTCATATGTTTTCTTGATTTTTGATGACAACTGTCTTTCTTCTGTGCTAAACTTGAACAATGTTAATATTATTATATCACAAGTTATATTGGATTTGCTATGTTCGTTAACACCACATCTTTGTGTTTCATCATTTCAATGTTCACTTGTAGAGAATAAACTCGTATGTTATATGGTCCATATTCTTAGATTCTTATAATCTTGAGTCTCTAATTTCTTCTGTGTGGTACGGTCTTGTAAAGTCAAGTAGCCCCAAACAAGGCTACTTATCTTCTAAAAGTGCTTCTAGACCTGGCCCAGCAATGGAACTGGAAAGAATCCCACAACTGCGGTTCTTCCAATCTTAAAGGTGGCACTGTTGAAGACCCTCTGACATTTCACAAGGGCTCAGAACAACAAGAGCTTCCTCCAGCTGATTTAGGCACGTAGAATTGAGTAAACTCTTCAAGGCAGGATATAACCTGAAATATAATATAAATAACCTACGTAGTATCGCTCACTGACTCCCTCCTATCCAGTCAGTAGGTAAGATGAGAAGATTAGACAAGATGTGATTGCTCATGAGAATCATAGCAAGTCAAAAATAACATAATTCATTTAATTAATAGCACACTATTCCAGTAACTCTCTGGTTACAGTTTGTCCATGATTTGCTTCCTTACAATCAGATTGCCTTATGGAAAGAGTTATGTTATAACTCAATTTGTACAGTAAAATAATTTCTTTCATTCTTTCTATCTTTCCAATAAGGTGGTCCATTCCAGCAAGCTTAACATCTTCAAAATACTTTCCTAAAACTAACATCACAATCTACACGTCCATTTGCTTTCATTTCACAATTAAATTGAGCTAACACATGTTTGAATTCCCTCCAAGACTTACACAGTGATTTCACACACACTTATCTACTTCTATAAGGCACATATTAATAATATAATTATATATACATATGTAATTACATTCTTTCTTAGCCTCGAATACATCCAGACCTGCTTTTAATGGCTCTACTGACTATGTTAACCTGCAGATGGCAATGGAGTCTGGTAGTAGACGTTTTCGCTCGTGTCTGAAGTTTGAAATGTGTGGCAAGTGTATTATTAGTGGTACCTTCCGCCTTTTATAGGTCAAGGTTTCCCGTACGAGAAAGTATCGAGGCCAAAGTATTTTGCAGACTTGAAAAAGTGAAAATCTTAGGCGTTCTGTGCTAGTATGAAAAACCTGAAATAGTTCTAGTTTTTTTTTATCTCTGAACGGATTTCCTTTATCAAAAGCTTATATTATTCTTAGGGCTAAGCTCTATCTATTGCAGTATCTCTCTTATGTCTAGATGAATCCGACTTTTCACTGGAGCAGCTTAAACATGGCAAAGCACAACATGGTTCATGCTTCGATGCCTTAACACATTAACTACCGAACTGAAAAACACACTGTGGCCGAATTAAATTTTTTTCACATTTTCATCCTGTAGGTGTTTGCACAAAGTAAGCTGTAGTTTTCGTAAATTTTTACAGATTTTTATGAATTACGCGTCATTTTAAAGATAAATGAATGTACTATTACAATAAACACCGGTTGTAACTCTAATAGAGGTTGTTGCTATTTAACGGCCCTCCGATGGCCGAGGACTTGCAATATTTTCACAATTATAACTGCTTGCGCCCCATCTCTATCAAAACCACAATTTCAATCAATGTGCACACCGTTTTCACTCTTGTCCTCGTCGCTAGATCTATCAGTCAATTGTTGAAACACGTTTCTATCCTATTCAGCCATTAGACGAGATGTACACGCATATTTTGTAGTCCTATCACTAGTTGCCACGGTAAACAGTTTTACACGATTTGGTAACTAACCCAAAACGCTGAAAAATATGAACATATCAATTTTCCAGTGTTCTACAACAACCATGCTTTAGGAATTTGTTTTCCGGTGGCAACTTAAAATCTCGAACCAGATCAGAAAGTGTTTCAGTACATTTTTTCATTCGTTTTATTACTAAAATTAGATTTGCGCTCTGAGCGGCTTGCGGTCCAAATGTGATTATTTTGTGAGCCGCTGACAGCGGCTTTCGGTAGTTAATGTGTTAAATACACATTTTCTCCGGTTCTACACCACTTCCAGTGAAAATATAGAGATCTGCCAATAGCTAAGGATCCCAGTTATCGAATTATGTTCTTCCTCATTGATATATTCTGTTCATATCTGCACATTGCCTTTCGAAAAATTGTCAACATCTACACTTTCTCGTCTTCCTACTAAAAGGCCTTACAATATATTAGCATTGCATGTACCGAGCTGCGGTTTTGAAAATGTCCTTGATTGAACAACGTACAAATGTCAAATTTTGTGCTTTGCTTGAGAAGTCACCACCAGAGACAGTAACCTTCCTTAATAAAGCATATGGTGATACCGCAATGAAGAAATCGCAAGTTTTTGAGTGGCACAAGCGTTTCCGTGAAGGTCGTGTTAGTGTCGATGATGATCCACGTAGCGGACGACCGCCTACCTCGATAAACAATGAAAAGATTGAACGTGTTCGGAACGTTGTTCGTGTTGACAGAAGACTTAGTGTAGAGAAAATAGCCCCAGAAGTTGGAATATCAGTTGGAAGTTGCCACAGTATTCTCCACAATGAACTGCACATGCACCATGTTTGTCAACACATGGTTCCCAAAATGTTATCTCCTGAACAGAAAGAAACGAGACTGACAGAAGACCTAATCACTGTGGCTGATCAAGATAGCAATTTTCTCAACTACATATCACAGGAGACGAGACGAGGTGTTTTTTGTACGATCCTCAGACCTCTGAATTTCACCCTCGTCTCCCCGGACACAGAAATTTCATTTGGACAAGAGCAAAGGAAAAGTTATGTTGGAAGTTTTTTTTTTATTCCCAGGGTATTGTCTACCATGAATTCATTTCTGAAGGCCGAACGGTTAACAATGAAATGTACGTTGATATCCTCCGTCGTCTAAGAGATGCAAACAGAAGGAAACGCCCAGAAAAATGGAGAACAAACAGTTGGGTTCTGCTGCATGACAATGCGCCAGCACATCGATCCCTACCGGTGAAGCAGTACCTCGCAACGCACAATGTGACTGCCCTGGAACATCCTCCATATTCTCCCGACCTGGCACCGCCTGATTTTTTTCTTGTTCCCTCGACTAAAATCGGCACTGAAAGGGCAGAGATTCAAGGATGCTGAGGACGTTATCACCAATGCGACAACGCAGCTGAGAGAGGTGTCAAAGAATGGGTTCCAGGAATGTTTCCAACAGCTGTATGGACGTTGGCGAAAGTGTGTAGTTGCCGAAGGGAGCTATTTTGAAGGAAATGTAGTGTAAATAATTGTATTGTTACTTATTTCTATACAATACACATGATATATAACACATGAAATAATGTTCATGAAATAAAGTACGTAACACTTAAAATGTGCAAGGTCAAAAACAAAGTGACAGGTAATCCAACGTAAATATACATAAGAAGATGAAGAAGCAGACGATCTGACACATAGACGCGATAAGGAAATATAATTCATATTAGGAACACGTAAAGAGCACAAGGCAACAAGAACAACAAAAAAAAGACATGCAGGAAAGCAAAGTGTAGACAACTTAACATAAAAAGACGCAAGAAAATCTAACAGAACTTGAGTTTGTTGAACGAAAGAAAAAGAGAGAGATTTAAAAAAAATTTCAAGTAAATAATAAACGGATCACTTTCAGAACATAAAGACCAGCGAGAGAGGGAACCAGGGACAGAAAACAAGTTTACTCAGTATTATCAGGAAAAGCCTGCAGCGCGACAGATAAATAAAAATGGTGCAGATAAGTGGATAGCGATAGATAAAAGTTAAGTGCACTTGAGGCTTTGAGTTCTCACCTCGATTCAAGGTACGGTTTACTAGGAGAGAGAACACTTTCTAGAACATCCTATTATTTACCAGGTGAGTTTATTCTTGTGTTTTCAAAGTATTAGAGACAACACATTTTTGCTAACAACACACCGCTTATTCCGCTCGTCCCTTGTTATCTTCATTTTCTCATATCTTATGGTTACAATGCAAAAGCATTAGAAATCGTCCACTAATCATTGAGCTACAGACTAAATGAATGAGAAATCGTCCATTAATCGTAAAGTTACAATCTAGAGGAATTAGAAATCTTCCACTAGTCGTAAAGTTACAATCTAGAAACGTTAAAAATCTTCCTCTAGTTGTAACGTAACAATCTAGAAACATTCGCAGTCTTCCAATAGTTGTAACGCCACAATCTTAATGCATTAAAAATCTTCCACTAGACGTAAAGTTACAATGTATAAACGTTAACAATCTTCCACTAGTTTTAACATTTCAATCTAAAGGCATAATAAATCTTCCTTTAGTCGCAACGTTACAACTTAAGACAATAAAAATCTTCCACTAGTCGTAAAGTTGCAACCTAAAGGCATAAGAAATCTTCCAATAGTAATAACGTTACAACCTAGGGCTTTAGAAACCTTTAACTAGTCGTAACGCTTCATTCTAAAGGCATAAGAAATCTTCCACTAGTCGTAACGTTACAACGTAAAGGCAATAAAAATCTTCCACTAATTACGTTGCAACCTAAAGGCATTAGAAATCTTCCACTAGAGATAACGTTACAACCTAGGGCTTTAGAAATCTTTCACTAGTCGTAACGTTGCAACCTAAAGGCAGTCTTCTTCTTTGATCCGTAGCTGCCGACTGTCAACGTAGTCAGTGGCATCACGCCTGGTGGCGTCTTGTAGGGCAGCAACAAACTGCTTCCACTTTGCACGTTAGGCGGCCATCCTTCGTACAGTGCCCCAGCTCTGGTTCATTCTTTGCATCTGTCGTGGAATATTCTAATCCACATATATAAATTAAAAGGTAAATGTAAAGCCTAACAAATAAATTTAATAAAAGAAAAGAGAAATGGTAAAAGAAACAGTGCTGTCACAATGACTGTACTCGAAATCCCCCTTGTTTTCTACTTCGTCTGCAAATTGTAACGCTTTCACGTTGATAGTAAAAGCCTACTGTATTATTACCCGCTTTCTTCAATGAAACGTGTACTGTATTTCTTGGAAAAACCTTGAGATACGCAAGCTGATCAAGGACCTAGATTTAATATTCCATTCATTCCATACACGGCGTAACTAAAAGACAGATAAAGCAGGAGAGAGAGAGGGGCGAATGAAGGCAGGAAGCATGCAATACTAAACACGCGTCGCGCGATACACAATTGCTGCCATCACGCGTGTAAGGCTACTAGCACTAACTTTTTCAAATCGACAGTGATAAAATTCACTACCCATACCAGAGTTAGGTTTTAAAATCCTGAAAAACGCTTATTGGGAATTATGACATTATACCGGTTTACGTTTGAAAACATGACAGTACCCAGACACCCTCAAGTTTGGAAGTGAGAAGGTAGTAACAGCACGACTATCCTAGAAGAAAATGCATATTGGCTCCATTAAATTCGTATATTTGGGTTCCTTAGGGTTTGCTGACAAAGAATATGTAAAACGTTACGCAAATAGTCTAGGAATTACCAAATTATAACCAAAATAAAATAGTGGGGGTGCCTGACAGCATGAAATCATTTCTGCTCATAAAATTTTTTTATAACGTGTTTGAAAAAACATTACGTTACGGAAATAGCCTACCATGTTAACTCCTATTTGATTGGAGCGCAACAAATGTAAGACTAAACACGATTGGTCGGGCTATAAATACTATCTTGTGTTGTCAGGGGAAACGTGAAAAGGGGTACTTTTTTTAAAAGATGTGTAGACATGGTTTGATTGGGTAAAGCTGCGAATATACTCAATTCAGAGCGTCTGTTCCTTGCCACATCATGTAATAAACCTACTAAGAAGCAGTGCGTTGAGCACCAGTGTATATTTTTTATAAAATAAAGCCTGGGACATCGGCAGATCGGAGTTGTGCTATATTCATTGCCAGTCAACGAAACTGTTTATTATTTCCATGAATTGTGGTAAGCTTGAAATATTCAATATCTTTTAATGAAAATTGAATGTAAATTGATAATTTATGTCTGTATATATGTGTAGTTCAGTAGCGAACATGATGTAAAGCCTATAGTGCTCCAGCCTGAACAGAAGGTGTCGGAGGAAAGTAAAACTGCATGGAATGGCCAAACAGTACACTGACATCTAGATTATTGACTAGAAAGAAATAATGCTGGAATTGCAGAGGCGTAGTAACCATTAGGGAGGGAAATACTGGTATAAAGTATTTCAGATGAAGCTGACAGTTGGCCTAACGCTCTGAACTCAATGTTTGTGATGTATTGTGCTCAGTGTAGAAATAGAGTATAAATAGTTCTGAAGTAGGAGGTACAACCTTCTTGTTTCAGGGACCGTGGTCTTAAAGTTATTGAGCAGCACCTGGTCAGAGCTTTGCTGAAGCCAGAGGTGGACAGCATACTCCTTGGTCCATATAGCAACCAGTGGGGTGGCTCCAGAACTCATTAAAGTAATCGAGCAGAGGAGTCTTTTACTGCAGTCATCACGAAAGATAAGAGAGTGTGGCCATGGAGCTCAACATTATGTACCCCCATCTTAAAATGACATTGTAAAATAAAATTAAGAGGGGAATTTAATTGTTTTAATACCAGGAACTGAGAACCTCTCCAATACTAGTTCCAATAGAAATAAACTATTGAAGTCATGATGACAAATACCAACAGAGCTTGAACAAAACAAAACCAGTATTACCTCATATTACTACTACACAACTGACACACATAGGATACTATTAATAATATATGTCACTACAATATTCATATTGATAAATTCTGTACATATAACTTGTAATTAAAATTGATTGTGATTCCTGGTTCCCTTTGTATTTGAATCAGGACACATATACATTCATGACAGCACTGAATACATATTGATATTTGAAAAGTTATCAGTGACTCCTTTAAGATATCCTCATAGAGTGTTATATGTATGTGAGTGTCACAGTGTTGTCAAGTGTGGAGGAATAAATTAAATTGTTTATCTGTCTGTTGTTGTTGTGACTTACACTTCATCATATACATACCCTAGACATATAACGTAGTCATCACACTATTCCAGAATAATTCTGACTGAGGTATACATATGTGGCAGCAAGTAAGGTTATCTATAATACACTACTCTTATTAGATATAGATACCTTCACAGCTGATCTCAGTCAGTACACTAAGTCCCCTATAAATATTTATAACATCCCACTTCACCACAGCATCTCGGCCTCCATAGTTCTCCGCCAAGTTGTTTTTGGTGGCATCTCTTTCGCTTTCCTTCGGGGGTCCATAGCATAGCTGTTCTTGTGATGGCATCGAGGTCTCTTCTGAAGACCTGGCCAATCCAACTCCAGCATCTGCCAGCTACGATGGTGTGCATGTTCTCTTGGCTACTCCGAGTAAGTAGTTCTTGGTTGGTGATGGTATTTGGCCAAAAGATTCGGAGAATTTTCCTTAGACAGAATGTGTGGAAGGAGGACAATTTCGGCATTTCCTTATCTGTTACTCTCCAGCATTCCGCACCATAGAGAAGCACAGAAAGTACACAGCTCTCATATAATCTTAATTTGGTGTATGTGCTGTACTGAGAGGACTTCCAGATGTTGTTTAGACTAGCAAAAGCTGTTCTCGCTCTATTCATTCTGTTGTTGATGTCTTTGCTTGTTCCGCCATCTGGTGTTACTATGCATTCTAGGTATGTAAATGTGTTCGTCTGTTCCAGTTTCTGGTTCCTTATTGTTATGGGCTCAGGACTGCCCGCATTGTGCCATGGCCTTTGTCTTCTTTAGGCTGATGTTCAGACCCACCTGTTGGCTATACTTATTTAGTCTATGAGTTTTTTCTTAATGTCTTGATGTGAATGTGCGAGTAGTAAAGGCATATGAATTCTTCCACTAATCGTAACGTTACAGTCTGAAGACATGAAATCTTTCACAAGTCGTAACGTTACCATCTGAAGACATATGAAATCTTCCACTAGTCGTAACGTTACAACCTACAGGCATTAGAAATCTTCCACTAGTCGTAATGCAACAACTTAAACGCGTTATTAATGTGTCAGTCGTAACATTACGATCTAAGGGCATTAAAAATCTTCAATTAGTCATAACGTAACAATTTGGTTATGTTATCCGTTTGTGTTGATGTCAAGTGGTTCTTGACATACAGTATTTCCTTTCAATTCCTCTTCTTCTTCTTCTTCGTTCGTCCTGAAAAGGACGGTGGTTGCGTTGTGTCTGTTTGCGCCTAAGCTGTGATATCTGCCCCTTTCGGTCGACACATCCGACTTCTGCACGGCATTTTTTAAGGACCGGGTTTGCCTTCCCATTTCGATCCATGCTCGCTCAGCCAGCCTGCACTGCTGCAGACTGTTTCCAGGACCACCACGTGGAGGTGGAGCACGGTCTTGACCAGCTCTGGTTCGCTGGTCCTGACGCAGGCAGTCAAGCTATGAGTCGCTGACTGCATTCACTATTGCTGCATCTTGGGGTCCCACTTTCAATTCACCTTTGGCACTCTGTTGTAATGGAATTTCCACACCTTTTTTTAAGAATACTTATCTTAATTATAGACTGCATAAACTTTCGTAGATCATGTTGATTTTTACAAACATTATTAATCTTAAACTCCAACATTTTGGGGCCAGTCTGTAGCTGACATACTGAGATAAATATGTGCTTAAGATAATCTTTTGTTTATCCTTGATAAGCCTGGACCGTCCGATCAACAGAGTGGTCTCTCGCAGCAAAGGTGCCAAGTTCGATTCACGGTGCGATTCACAGTATCGACACGCTTCAATCTACCTAGCTGTAAATGGGTACCTGGCTTTGCACTCGAGTTAGGGCAGGAAAAGGCAAAGAGGAAGGGAACTGGTCACTCCTCTTCTCTATGTTGGACCTAATGTAATGAAGTCTCTAACTCTTCCCTCCCTACGACAGTATCTGCTATGGGACTACCTTTTGTTATCCAGGATAACTACACGGTGAATGAAAAATTACTTACCATTTGAAAATGCTTACCTTATATTCTCATTCCAAACAACTAATTTATACGAAACAAAATTAAAATAAAGAGAATTTATCGTTATTTTAACACATAAAATCTATGTCACACTTAACTTGACAACGCTCGGGAGCCGCGCTGGTGTAATGGCTTCGGCGTTGTACTGGCGACCAGGTGTTCATGGTTCAAACCCGGGCGTCAGCGTTTGAAGAAATGTTTACGGCCGGAAATTTGACTGAATAACCTGAACGGCTCCTGTGATAAACCCTCTGTGGATGGGAAGGAGCGAAGCTCCTGACCGGGTTGGAAGGAAAGTCCTCAGGTTCCCCAGCCTCGCAATGACATGTCATTGGGCCGAAGGGCTGAAAGCCCAAGTGCCGCTGGTTAAAAAAAAAAAAAAAAAAACTTGACAACGCTGAACGTGAGATTCGGCCAGGTAAACAAAAGACCTCATATCGGGCAGTTGTTGTTGCTCTTTCTTGTAACCTCAATTTATTTGCCAGGTTACATTTTATCTAGTTTACTTTGTTTCTGGAAATACAAATAAATGTATTAGTCACATATCTAATGGCAGATACTGCTCCGTGGTTTGACATTGTTTCTTATACATGCAATCAATAAAAGTGAGGATAAATTTTTTAAAAATGAGTCACTTTTCAGGTCACTCTGACACTGCAAACGCTATCGCGGGCTTTTCCTTGGCCAGAAAAAACTTTTATTTGTATTTTTGCTAACACGATGTCGGACTGTCATGTCACCATGGGGGTCCGCTTGATATGATCTTATTTTAACGTCATTCCTTTATGTTTCAAATTAATCAGTTAAAGATCAACAAATAATATGTTAAATATATGTACGTTTGGGGTCACTGTCTCTTGGGGGGTCTTCTTATTTCTCGTAAACTCCAAGGTCTCAGAATTGTACATAACTGAATACTTTCCCCAGCTCAAGATTGCATTTATATAATGATACTTGTTACAATCGCGTGTTATGAATATATTTCTAATTTAATACATCTGTCAGACACACGCTTGACGACCCACTACTCCTGCATGTCCTGCAATCTTAACTTGCTTACAGTAAATACGAGGCTAACCTGATATGTTTGTGTTATCTAAGAACGTTAAATGTCGATTCTAATTCTTTGCTGGAGAGTACAGTAAGCTGCATACACTTAAAAGTAAGCTTTGATTATCGTGGCCAATGGGAGGACTAAGTCATCCACTTTAAGCTCGAGAAACAGGAATATAATCACTTATAATTTTATCGAATTCAGCCACACGTCCAGTATCCTTGTTGTGCGCAAGAAGGAGATGACTACAAGAGAGATGAAAATGTAAGAAGATATTGCCAAGAAACTCTTTCTTTCATTATGTCATATCTTCCACACTTTCATATTTGCCTGCTAAATTAACCCTCACTGTTTGGAACTAAACCATCTTTACGTCTCTAATTTTCATATTTTGTGTTACCTCACCACGGCCTTCAGATGTACATTGGCTGACTTCTTCATTGTCCCTGTAGTAGCGTTTCTCTCCCCCCTTTTCCTTTTTTTTATTGTTCCTTGTTGATTTGACATTTCATTTACCAGATGCTTACCTTTACACAATGCAAGGACGTAATGATATTTTTTTTAGACAACTAAGAGTAGAATTAAAACGAGCTTCATTAAGATGTAGATACTGTTCCGTTATCAAAAACAATTCTCTAGGACATTTTTATTTGGCATGCGTTTTTGTTAGAGCTTGAAGTATAGAAGAATAATACAGCTTCTTTAACCTGTGATGACCGTTGTGGAGTCAAACAATCAATTAGTACCTTTCATCTCCCTATAGAGCAGAGATCCCCCAAAATACGGCATACCTTCCTCCATGTGCCATCCTTTCAAAGTCTTTCCATTTCTTCTTTCTTCCGATCATGCCAGTGTCTAGCGATCTTCTCCATTTGATTTTGGGCTCCATTTCTAACACCCTGAGGATTTAAGAAAGGGCACTGCCCTGTCACACTGTCAGCTGGTTTTCTCAATGTGATTTCCAGAGTGCATGATATTAAAGCTCTCAAAAGTGGTTTTTGTTCGGAAAAAAAATTATCTGGGAAAAGAGACACATTTCCACTCCTGAATGAAGAACAAGAACACAAGTAATTGTCGTACGGTAGGTTAACTGGTTTATTGGGCCCAGTCTAGGTAAAGAGTACAGGTTATCTGAGACACAAGAATGTATAGAAAAATAGGTTTCACATGTGGTAGGTTCAGGGAAAGATATGTCTCTAGAGTGAGTAGGTGTCTCTCATTTAGACTATCCGTACAACTGTTCTTTTTTACAAGACAGTCTTTGCCTCCCTTTCTAAAATAAGAACAGGTTACTCTACACACACACAACAATATGTGACAACAAGACACACAAACGTGAAAAAAACTAAGGATAAATGGGTATGGGTCTCATCAACTGTCGTGAAATATTCTAATCCACATATATAAATTATCAGGTAAATATGAAGCCTAACAAATAAATTTAATAAAGAAAAGAGCAATGGTAAAATAACAGTGCTGTCACAATGACTGTACTCGAAATCCCCCTTGTTTTCTGCTTCGTCTGCAAATTGTAACGCTTTCACGTTGATAGTAAAAGCCTACTATATTATTACCCGCTTTCTTCAATGAAACGTGTACTAAACTTGAGATACGCAAGCTGATCTATGACCTAAATTTAATATTTCATTCATCCCATACACGGCGTAACTAAAAGACAGATAAGCAGGAGAGAGAGAGGGGCGAATGAAGGCAGGACACATGCAACACTAAACACGCGTCGCGCGATACACAATTGCTGCCATCACGCGTGTAAGGCCACATGCACTAACTTTTTTTTCAGACGGACAGTGATAAAAACACTAACCTTCCCAGAGTTAGGTTTTAAAAAAACCTGGAAAACGCTTATTAGAAAAGATGACATTAGATGGGTTTACGTTTGAAAACATTACAGTACCCAGACAGCACATCTTCGAAACAGGAGGTAGAAGAAATTGCATATTTTGAACGCAGCCACTTAGCTCTTTTAAATTTGTATATTTGGGTTCCTTAGGGCTTGCTGACAAAGAATATGTAAAACGTTACGCAAATAGTCTAGGAATTACCAAATTATAACCAAAATAAAATAGTGGGGGTGCCTGACAGCATGAAATCATTTCTGCTCATAAAATTTTTTTATAACGTGTTTGAAAAAACCTTACGTTACGGAAATAGCCTACCATGTTAACTCCAAATTGATTGGAGCGCAACAAATGTAAGACTAAACACGATTGGTCGGGCTATAAATACTATCTTGTGTTGTCAGGGGAAACGTGAAAAAGGAGTACTTTTTTGAAAAGATGTGTAGACATGGTTTCATTGGGTAGAGCTGCGAATATACTCGATTCAAAGCGTCTGTTCATTGCCACATCTTGTAATAAACCTACTAAGAAGCAGTGCGTTGAGCACCAGTGTATATTTTATATAAAATAAAGCCTGGGACATCGGCAGATCGGAGTTGTGCTATATTCATTGCCAGTCAACGAAACTGTTTATTATTCTACGAATTGTGGTAAGCTTGAAATATTCAATATCTTTTAATGAAAATTGAATGTAAATTGTTAATTTATGCCTGTATATATGTGTAGTTCAGTAGCGAACATGATGTAAAGCCTATCTTGCTCCAGCCTGAACAGAAGGTGTCGGAGGAAAGTAAAACTGCATGGAATGGCCAAACAGTACACTGACACCTAGATGATTGACTAGAAAGAAATAATGCTGGAATTGCAGAGGCGTAGTAACCATTAGGGAGGGAAATACTGGTATAAAATATTTCAGATGAAGCTGACAGTTGGCCTAACGCTCTGAACTCAATGTTTGTGATGTATTGTGCTCAGTGTAGAAAGAGAGTATAAATTAGTTATGACGTAGAAGGTACATCCTTCTTGTTTCAGGGACCGTGGTCTTAAAGTTATTGAGCAGCACCTGGTCAGAGCTTTGCTGAAGCCAGAGGTGGACAGCATACTCCTTGGTCCATATAGCAACCAGTGGGGTGGCTCCAGAACTCGTTAAAGTAATCGAGCAGAGGAGGCCTTTACTGCAGTCATCACGAAAGATAAGAAAGTGTGGCCATGGAGCTCAACATTATGTACCCCATCTTAAAATGACATTGTAAAAATAACATTAAGAGGGGAATTTAATTGTTTTAATATCAGGAACTGAGAACATCTCCAATACTAGTTCCAATAAAAACAAACTATTGAAGTCATGATGACAAATACCAACAGAGCTTGAACAAAACAAAACCAGTATTACCTCATATTACTACTACACAACTAACACACATAGGATACTATTAATAATATATGTCACTACAAGATTCATATTAATAAATTCTGTACATATAACTTGTAATTAAAATTGATTGTGATTCCTGGTTCCCTTTGTATTTGAATCAGGACACATATACATTCATGACAGCAATGAATACATATTGTTATTTGAAAAGTTATCAGTGACTCCTTTAAGATATCCTTGTAGAGTGTTTTATGTATGTGAGTGTCACAGTGTTGTCAAGTGTAGTGGAATAAATTAAATTGTTTATCTGTCTGTTGTTGTTTTGACTTACACTTCATCATACACATACCCTAGACATATAACGTAGTCATCACACTATTCCAGAATAATTCTGACTGAGATATACATATGTGGAAGCAAGTAAGGTTATCTATAATACACTACTCTTATTAGATATAGATACCTTCACAGCTGATCTCAGTCAGTACACTAAGTCCCCTATAAATATTTATAACATCCCACTTTACCACATATATTGGGGTCTCGCTCTCGGGATTTTGAATCCTTCCCTATTACAAATATTGGGAGTAATTCACTTTAGGGAATAATAAGAATTAAAAGGTATCCTTGGGTGGAATTAAATAAGGTTGAGCTCTCGGTGCCTGTGTTGTCCATTAGATATATATTTAGAGATTGAATTGTTAGTTAGACATTGTATAAACTTACCTGATAGACAATGGCGGACCTAGCCAAATTTCGATCTGCTGCTGTTCAGACTGCAAAAGAGTTAGGATTAGATGGGCAAGTTATGGTTGCCTATGTCACTACTGAATGTGACAAATTTATTGAACGCGAAGAAAGAAGGTTTGAAGCCGAAAGAAAGTTAGAGGCTGAAAAGGAAATTAAGAGGTTGCAGATTGAGGCTGAGGCTAAGAAATTGGAAGCAGAAAGAGAAGACAAAAGATTAGCTGCAGAAAGGGAAGAGAAGAAATTAGCTGCAGAAAGGGAAGAGAAGAAATTAGCTGCAGAAAGGGAAGACAAGAGATTAGCTGCAGAAAGGGAAGCAGAAGATAAGAGATTACAAAGGGAACATGAGTTACGACTAAGGGAGTTTGAGTTTCAAGGCCATGCTCCTGAAAATGGTGCCAGTCCCTTTGCCTCTGATGCCCCTGCTAGCCAAGGAGCCTCAACCTCAGCTATGAATTTTCATTTAGATCATTTTGTTGCGAAAGACGATGATATAGAGAGCTATCTAAATAGGTATGAACTATTAGCTACCACGTATGGGTTAGAGAGAGAGAGAGGTGGAGCTTAAAGTTATCTCAAGGACTTCGTGGGGCAGCTTATGAAGTTTTTGCAAAAATGAGCAGAGGTGATCAGGAAAATTATGACATGCTAAAGCAGGCTCTTTTGTTAAGATATGAAAAGAATGCAGAATTCTATAGGAAAAAATTTAGGAATGCTAAACTACTGTCAGGTGAAACCTAACACCAGTTCTCTGCACGAATAGAGACATACTTGGAGAAATGGACTTCTCTGGGGAAAACCCAAGATCTTAAGGAAATGGTCCTTATAGAGCAATTAAGAGAGTCCATGGCTCCAGACCTGAGAAAGTTTCTCATGGAGCAAGGTGCAGAGAGGCTGGGTGAGTTGCTAAATGTTGCTGAAAGGTATCAAGCAGCTCAAGCAGAGGTAACAGGTAATAAAAAGAAACAAGTGGATAACTTTAGGGCACCACAGAACTTTAATAAATTTGATCCTAGGGATCAAAACAAAGGTAAGCACCAGTTTGATAGGCCACGGTATGAAAATAAAAATAAAACCCCACAATTCGATGAAAGGAAATATGATGAAAGAAAATCTTTCAACCAAGGAAAAAGGTGGTGTAAGAATTGTAAGATGAACAATCATGACACTGACCATTGTAGAAGGAAACCTCCTCATTTTGCTGCTATGACATCGGGGAAAAAGGAAAAGAAGGTCAAACCTGAAGAACTACAGGAACCATACCACCCCCCAGTGTGTGAAGATGTCATCTGTAATGGTGTCACTATAAGGTGTTTATATGATACCGGTTTAGATTACGATTCCGTTGTGAGTTCTCACCTGGTGCAGGCCGATCAATACACCACAGAAACAGTGGAGATTCAAACTGCAACCAAGGATGTAGCTACCTTGACACTTCCCGTTGCCCGAATAAAAGTGAAAACGCGATATGTGGAAGGAATCATAAAAGCAGCAGTGATAAATGAGCCAATCTACCCTCTGATATTGGGGTGTAGATATGTCTTCTTGGGGAATCCCAAGAGACATGTGATATTGGCAACAGTGCAGACCAGATCACAGTCTAAAAAGGAGGAGGATAATCCAATAAATACTCATCCAGATGAGATGAGGAAGGCACAGGCTGAGGACAAAACACTCAAGCCATGTTTCAAGAAGTTGCCCAAATCTCATACACCTCCAGGCAAGGGAGAGTTTTACATGAAGAACAAACTGATATATAGGAAGGCTGGATCTGAATCCAATGGTCACGGACAGCTGGTCCTTCCCACTTCATATAGGACTAAAGTGTTGGAACTAGGGCATGCGATTCCCTTCAGTGGTCATATGGGAATCAGCGCAACAGGACAGCGAATAGCTTGTCACTATTTCTGGCCAGGAATAACTGAAGATATCAAACGATATGTAAAATCCTGTCCAGAGTGCCAACGAGTAGCACCTAAACATTGGACTGCACCAGCAACTCTGGGGGAAATGCCCATAGTGGGAACACCCTTTGAGAGAGTTGCCGTGGATCTTGTGGGACCTCTCACCCGAACCAAGAGAAGGAACAGCTACATTCTGACTCTGGTGGACACTTGTTCTATGTGGGGAGAGGCAGTAGCCCTGTCATCGATTGATTCTAAACATGTGGCAGAGGCATTGCTCACAATTTTCACAAGGTTAGGCTTTCCCAATCAAATCTTGACTGATAATGGCTCTCAGTTCAAGGGGAAACTAACTGAAGAAGTTTTCAGGATCTTCCAGGCCAAACACTTCCATTGTAGTGTGTACCATCCCCAAGGGAACGGCCAAGTGGAAAGATTTAACGGCACGTTGATGTCGATCCTGAGAAAGTTGGCACACGAAAAACCAGATACATGGGACCAGTACCTGCACGCCGCCCTCTTTGCTTATCGGGAGGTACCCCATAGTTCAACCGGTATGGCCCCGGCAACATTATTGTTTGGAAGGCCAATAAAAGGTCCACTCGAAGCTTTGTTAAGAACGTGGACTGATGAAAAGGCAGAGGAAAACATTACATCTTCATACCAATATGTGAATGAGCTGACCACTCGTTTAAAAACTGGCTGGAAACTTGCCAATGAAAATTTGAAACAAGCCAGGAAGAAACATGCTGCCTATTATAACAGGAAGGCGAAAGACAGAGATTTGGCTGTGGGAGAGAAGGTACTGCTTCTTCTCCCCGGGAGTCAGAATAAGTTACAAATTGGATGGCAGGGTCCATATACAGTTCTAGAGAAGGTGTCTAGAACAAATTATAAGATAGATAAGAAGGGGAAAGAAAAAATCTATCATGTGAATCTCCTGAAGAAATATTTGGAAAGAGAACATTAGGAAGAGACACACTTGTTGACCTTGTCCATCGCCATGGAGATGAAAAAGGAACCACTTTCATCATTTGAATATCCATTACACCCCTGTGAGACAGCAGCACAGGTGAAAATCAGTACACATTTAACGAAAACTCAGAAAGAGAGAGTGCAACAGGTTCTAAATAATCATGCAGAGGTGTTAACAGACCGACCAGGGCATACAAACCTATTGGAATATGATATGAAACTGATAGACCCCACACCTGTCTGTATGAAACCATATTCGATTCCGTTTGCTAAGGAGAAAGCTTTGAAGGAAGAGATAGACTATCTGTTGAAGGAAGGAATTATTTCGCACAGTGAATCTTCGTATAGTTCCGGTGTTGTACTCTTAAGGAAGCCCTCTGGAGAACATAGACTCTGTATAGATTACAGGAGACTGAATGCTATTACAGAAGGACAGGTGGATCCATTGCCGGATACAAATCAGCTGTTTGCCAGACTAAATAAAGCTAAATATTTCTCAAAAGTGGATCTGAGTAAAGGATACTATCAGATTCCAGTAAAGCCTGAGGTTAGACCATACCTAGCTTTTAGTACCTCAGAAGGACACTATGAGTTTAATAGATTGCCATTTGGATTGAAGAATGCGCCTAGTGTCTTCTCTAGAATGATGAGAAAATTATTGGACCCTCTGAATAATCCATATATAACCAATTTCATGGATGATATCCTTATAGCAACAGAAACATTTGAGGAACACATTGACTCTCTGAATATGCTGTTTAATCGACTTAGGGAAGCAAATTTAACAGCCCGACCAACCAAATGTTGCGTTGGATGTAAAGAATTGGAATTTTTGGGACACACAGTTTATCAGGGAAACATGACCCCTGACCCAAAGAATTTAGAGAAACTACAGAAAGCCCCGAGACCACAAACCAAGAAGGACGTGAGATCCTTTGTCTCATTATGTGGTTTCTACCAGAAGTATATCAAAAACTTTAATTCCATATGTGCACCGTTTCCTGATTTGACACGTAAAGGACATCCAGATCGCATTACATGGACACCACAATGTGAAATGGCTTACCAAGAATTGAAGGAAAAGCTCACAAGTAAACCTATTTTGAAATTACCTGACTTAAGTCAAGAATTCATAGTAAGGACGGATGCCAGTAATATTGGGTTGGGTGCAACTCTACTACAGAAATCAGATGCATTGGATGGGGAATTAAGCCCAGTGGCATATGCTAGCAGAAAGTTGAATAAAGCTGAAATCAACTACTCAACTAGCGAAAAAGAATGTCTTGCAGTAATATGGGCAATAAAGAAATTCAATATTTATCTGTATGGGAAGGCATTTAAGTTGCAAACGGACCACAAACCTTTATCGTTTCTAGCACAGGCTAGGCATGAGAATTCTAGGTTACTCCGATGGTCCTTACTCTTGGCTCCATATAATTTTAGCATTGAGTATATATCTGGAAAAACAAATTTGGGAGCGGATTTTTTAAGCCGCCATCCGTGTGATGTGAATCACCGTAAACCCCAGAAATAATAATAAATTTCTCTATGTGTATATAGAATAAAGGACTGACATATAATGTCTGTTTTAAGAGGGGAGATGTCGTGGAATATTCTAATCCACATATATAAATTATCAGGTAAATATGAAGCCTAACAAATAAATTTAATAAAGAAAAGAGCAATGGTAAAATAACAGTGCTGTCACAATGACTGTACTCGAAATCCCCCTTGTTTTCTGCTTCGTCTGCAAATTGTAACGCTTTCACGTTGATAGTAAAAGCCTACTATATTATTACCCGCTTTCTTCAATGAAACGTGTACTAAACTTGAGATACGCAAGCTGATCTATGACCTAAATTTAATATTTCATTCATCCCATACACGGCGTAACTAAAAGACAGATAAGCAGGAGAGAGAGAGGGGCGAATGAAGGCAGGACACATGCAACACTAAACACGCGTCGCGCGATACACAATTGCTGCCATCACGCGTGTAAGGCCACATGCACTAACTTTTTTTTCAGACGGACAGTGATAAAAACACTAACCTTCCCAGAGTTAGGTTTTAAAAAAACCTGGAAAACGCTTATTAGAAAAGATGACATTAGATGGGTTTACGTTTGAAAACATTACAGTACCCAGACAGCACATCTTCGAAACAGGAGGTAGAAGAAATTGCATATTTTGAACGCAGCCACTTAGCTCTTTTAAATTTGTATATTTGGGTTCCTTAGGGCTTGCTGACAAAGAATATGTAAAACGTTACGCAAATAGTCTAGGAATTACCAAATTATAACCAAAATAAAATAGTGGGGGTGCCTGACAGCATGAAATCATTTCTGCTCATAAAATTTTTTTATAACGTGTTTGAAAAAACCTTACGTTACGGAAATAGCCTACCATGTTAACTCCAAATTGATTGGAGCGCAACAAATGTAAGACTAAACACGATTGGTCGGGCTATAAATACTATCTTGTGTTGTCAGGGGAAACGTGAAAAAGGAGTACTTTTTTGAAAAGATGTGTAGACATGGTTTCATTGGGTAGAGCTGCGAATATACTCGATTCAGAGCGTCTGTTCATTGCCACATCTTGTAATAAACCTACTAAGAAGCAGTGCGTTGAGCACCAGTGTATATTTTATATAAAATAAAGCCTGGGACATCGGCAGATCGGAGTTGTGCTATATTCATTGCCAGTCAACGAAACTGTTTATTATTCTATGAATTGTGGTAAGCTTGAAATATTCAATATCTTTTAATGAAAATTGAATGTAAATTGTTAATTTATGCCTGTATATATGTGTAGTTCAGTAGCGAACATGATGTAAAGCCTATCTTGCTCCAGCCTGAACAGAAGGTGTCGGAGGAAAGTAAAACTGCATGGAATGGCCAAACAGTACACTGACACCTAGATGATTGACTAGGAAGAAATAATGCTGGAATTGCAGAGGCGTAGTAACCATTAGGGAGGGAAATACTGGTATAAAATATTTCAGATGAAGCTGACAGTTGGCCTAACGCTCTGAACTCAATGTTTGTGATGTATTGTGCTCAGTGTAGAAAGAGAGTATAAATTAGTTATGACGTAGAAGGTACATCCTTCTTGTTTCAGGGACCGTGGTCTTAAAGTTATTGAGCAGCACCTGGTCAGAGCTTTGCTGAAACCAGAGGTGGACAGCATACTCCTTGGTCCATATAGCAACCAGTGGGGTGGCTCCAGAACTCGTTAAAGTAATCGAGCAGAGGAGGCCTTTACTGCAGTCATCACGAAAGATAAGAAAGTGTGGCCATGGAGCTCAACATTATGTACCCCATCTTAAAATGACATTGTAAAAATAACATTAAGAGGGGAATTTAATTGTTTTAATATCAGGAACTGAGAACATCTCCAATACTAGTTCCAATAAAGACAAACTATTGAAGTCATGATGACAAATATCAACAGAGCTTGAACAAAACAAAACCAGTATTACCTCATATTACTACTACACAACTAACACACATAGGATACTATTAATAATATATGTCACTACAAGATTCATATTAATAAATTCTGTACATATAACTTGTAATTAAAATTGATTGTGATTCCTGGTTCCCTTTGTATTTGAATCAGGACACATATACATTCATGACAGCAATGAATACATATTGTTATTTGAAAAGTTATCAGTGACTCCTTTAAGATATCCTTGTAGAGTGTTTTATGTATGTGAGTGTCACAGTGTTGTCAAGTGTAGTGGAATAAATTAAATTGTTTATCTGTCTGTTGTTGTTTTGACTTACACTTCATCATACACATACCCTAGACATATAACGTAGTCATCACACTATTCCAGAATAATTCTGACTGAGATATACATATGTGGAAGCAAGTAAGGTTATCTATAATACACTACTCTTATTAGATATAGATACCTTCACAGCTGATCTCAGTCAGTACACTAAGTCCCCTATAAATATTTATAACATCCCACTTTACCACACCAACAAACAAAGTTAAGTTTTCTTGTTGTTTATTATCACTAAACTGTTTACAACATCAAAATACCAAAAAGATAGCAAGAAAATCATTTACATATATAGGAAATAAAGAAGCAGGGTGCGCATTCGCCGTTTACAGGAAAAAAATCAAACCCAATGAATATTAGCCCAAAGGTTGAAGGTTAGAACTAGGTTATAGAATAACAGTATTGGTACAATATAAGACCAAGTAAAGTAAACAAAATCAAACAACCAAAATTAATAGGTAGTTTCCAGCAACAATAAAATCGTCACACCCTCTCTCGCTCAGGTGGCCACCTCTCACACTCTTACCTATTTATATTCTTCCCTTGGGTCTGTGGTATCCCTTGGTAAATTTATTCCACGAACATAATCCCTATTGCACTGTTGACTAATGTATCACCCCAGCTGTCGAGGATACAAATTGGCCCCAGTTCATTCCCCCCCCCCCCCCCCCCCCCCCCCCCACCCCCAAAAAAAAAAAAAACTAATGAGGTGAATGCCGAATAAGTTAAATTCCACGATGAATCCTGGTGACGATATGAATCATAAAGGGTTATCTTCACTGTTCTAAAAAAACTAGCACTGTTTCTCCGATGGGTGCACAGGGGAATATGAGTCTACGTACAGAAACTACAACTGAATATTTTCGTTGCGACAACTCTTGCAGTGTTGGGCTGGCGGAGAAAAAGCAGTCTTGTTTCCCGCTCGGGTTGGAACTTCTATCTGGATACAGGGTTACTACAAATATTGAATAGTGTGGGAATCCTTGGTGTTTACTGTTTAGGAGAGGGGAATACTTCTAGAAAATCTGGAAGAATCCGGTTGTTACAAATGTTAAAAATGATGATAATGGATTTTCTATGGCCGACTCTTTGCCAGATCGCCAGTCCTGCACAGTGTATAGATTAGTACTCCACTTGGATTACAACTGTCAGGTGTAGGGGAAAATAATAATAATGTTTCAGGTATACGCCACTGTTGGCTGATAAAAATTATATCCTGGATTTGGTAAGTCCAGTAGTATAATTTATAATCATACAGTATCATCGGCTAGTACACACTTATTAGCATGAAATGGAAAAAAGGAAAAGACCGCTGGGCCGTCCACATGGGGGATCAGGTCTGCATTGTGGGAAAATGCTACCACTCTATGTATATATATATATATATTTCTGGCGGCTGTGCAGTAGAAATTAAAAGAAGACTTGCAATTGCTTCACATAAACTAATACAGATGAAAAACCTATGGCAAGGCACAAGCAAAGAAACAAGTTACAACTGATCAGAGCATGTATATTCCCAGTAGCAACATACGGCTGCGAGACTTGGACACTCAATAAAACAGTTGCAAAAAAGATTACAACATTCGAAATGAAATGCTACAGAAGGATGTTGAGAATACCCTGGACAGAAAAAAAGACCAACAGAGAAGTACTGCACTCACTAAACGCACAGGAACATTGGATCCTAAATACCATCGCAATAAGGAAGCTGAAATTTTTCGGTCATATAAAAAGACATAATAGTCTGGAAAAAACAGTGATGGAAGGCATGGTCCCTGGAAAAAGGGGAAGGGGTCGACCTAGACGACGGTGGACCCAGGACATCACAGAGAGTCTGAACTTGTCTTTGGCTGATGCAGGTTGACTTGCCCAGAATCGTGATGCGTTCAGAGCAGCTGTAATGGAGACAACGTTCTGGAAAGAATACGTCACATGATGATGATGATGATGATATATATATATATATATATATACATATATATATATATATATATATATATATATATATATATATATATATATATATATATATATATATATATATATATATATATATATATATATATTGTTGATTTTGAAAAGGCTTTCGACAGCATACACAGGGACAGCCTATGGAAAATACTGATGGCTTATGGAATTCCCAGCTGCATTGTTTCCATCATAAAAAGCCTCTATTCTAACGTTACTTGCAGTGTTGGATTGAGTAATGTAACTTTCGAAGTGAAAACAGGAGTACGACAGGGATGCCCCTTATCAACAACATTATTTTTGACAGCCATAGATTGGGTGATGCGCCAGACAACAGAGTGCAGTCCAAGAGGAATTAGATGGACAACGTTTTCTACACTGGAAGACCTGGAATATGCAGTTGACATTGCACTACTCACTCATTCACATCAACACATCCAAGAAAAAAACCGATAGACTGAATAAGTATGGCAGCAGGTTAGCCTGAACATCAATCGGCCACGTCCTCAGAAGGGACCCTGATACCATCACAAGAACAGCTAAGCTGGGGATCCCCGAGGGAAAGCGAAGGAGAGGCCGACCAAAAACAGCTTGGCGGAGAACTGTGGAGGCCGAGATGCAAAGAATGAACCAGAGTTGGGGCACTGTAAGAAGGATGGCCGCCGACCTAGCAAAGTGGAATCAATTTGTTGCTGCCCAACAAGACGCCACCAGGCGTGATGGCCACTGACTGCTTTGACGGTTGGCGGTTATGGATCAAAGAAGAAGAAGAAGTGTTGCTGTAGTAAGTTTCTTTGCATTTACATTTCTTTCTGGCTTTGTATTTTTAATTTGTTCATTAATTCCTTTTTATTTCGTAGCCCATGTGTCTGCTGTTTAATTTGTTGTTTTCTCGCGACTTTTCTATATTTGTAAATTTTGTTTCCTGTTTGTTAGTGTGCCTGGCGAATGATCTCGAATATTTTTGTGTATGTTTATTTCTAAGACTGATTCCAATACACCTTTTACTTTTTGTAGCTGATTTAGAGCCATAAATTCTCGTGTTTCTCTGACATCTCTTGGCAACGGTAAGACATTCTTAGTTCATGCCATCATAATTGCAGAGGTAGCTGTTTTACCTGTTAAACATGTAACAGACATGTTCTAATGCATCGCAATATTCCATGCATTTGTAAAATAATAAATACATTTTTAGCTTAATATTTTACTCATTGTTTGACAAATAAAGGTTGCAGTAAATCATTAAATGACAAAGTATGGACATTTTCTTTTTAAGGGGGAGGACATATTCCGTGCTTGAAGCTCTTTAGAAGAAAAAAGCAAAAGAAATGTAAATAAATTAAACTTTATTTGTGTTATTTGGTACATTTTTCCGTTCCACCGCTGTATCTGTTTTCAGTATTTTAGTCAAATCTACTGTGAAATACAATTTGGAGTGTTTGCTTGTTTGCTGTTGGTAAAACAATCGTTATTTATCCTAGAAACAAAAACCAAACAATCACATCTGTGTATATTACGATAATAAACTCTCTACATGTGAACATTAGAATAGTCCTGAATACATATTGGGACACCATCTATTCACCAAGCTAAATATAGGGACTGTCGATGAGTGTAAATGTTCCACTGATAAAATGACTGCTGAACATCTGCTTCTCGGATACCCAGCATATATGGAACAGAGATAGTGTGGCCGCATGGCATACACTACCATTTATACGAGTTATAACACTACATAGAATAAGAATAACAGACGTTAAGCAGATAAGGCGTTTTTGCACAAAACGCAGTATACATTTTAAGTTCAGTTAGCAGTCAGGGCTCTGAGAGGGTAAGACAGTGCAGTCCCAGGAAATAATATTGAATGCGTGTTTTTTAGTGGAAAATTTTGTGAAGTGAGAGTTGCCATTTTGGTTTTTTTCCATTGTTGATGGAAAAGAGAAATGTCACAAAAGTCGAAACAACAGAAAGTCGTGTGCAAAATGTCGAAAACAGAGAGACGTATGTAGAAAATTGTAACGTGTGAAAACAAGAATGAGTCGTGTGCAAAAAGGCGGGAAAAAGACAGGAGCTGTATAAAAAGGAGAGATGTGGGCGATAGACAGGATTAGATAGATAGCAATTTTTGATAGGCAGTTATAGTACTTAGGTGACTTCGTCTTTGAGATTATCAAGACAAGTTTTTAAGTTGACAAGTTTTTATATTATTCTGTTGGATATATATTTTTCCTGTTGGATATATAATTTCTTTGTGGATATAAACACTATTTTGTTGAGCGTAGAAAACGATCAAATCATTGTGAAATTTGCAGTGCTTGTCTAATGACGTCAAAATAAACTCTGATTGCATTTTCTACCTTGCTGTGTTGTATTTAGAACGTACAGTTGGGACATTTGAAAACCATTATACGATATTGCTTATCACTAAACCTAAAAGGGTAAGAACGAACGTGGGAAGAAAAATAAACTTCAGTCAAGAATCTCCAACTCAGGCGGAAGGCCTGTAAACACTTGAACAGAAACGTATAAAGAATTAGCTCTCGTTAATATATTTACCTGCGCACAACACAATTGACTGGCCAACTGACCCGGTCATACACATTCTTACATTGATGTTGTAACCAGCCTGGTTACAATAGTACATGTGACCACCACCAGTACCATTCCTGGAAAGCTTAGTGGAGATACAAATAATTTCAAGTTGGTCATTGCTTTCTTTGAAAATATGCAAGTAGCCGACGGAGAGTGTACGAAGAAGAAGAAGAAGACGAAGAAGAAGAAGAAGAAGAAGAAGAAGAAGAAGAAGAAGAAGAAGAAGAAGAAGAAGAAGAAGAAGAAGAAGAAGAAGAAGAAGAAGAAGAAGAAGAAGAAGAAGAAGAAGAAGAAGAAAAGAAGAAGAAGACATTCAAGAGAATTGCTCAATTTATCTACTTTCCTGTGCGATTTATTTATTTATGTTCACAATTTTATTCTGTTCAGGGGCCGCCCCTGTACAAATGAGTGTCCAGTGCAGTGCCCGGGGGTCCTCTTTGGAGACCAAAAAAAAAAAATAGGGCCACTGCACTGAATAATGCATGCCGTAAGCGACAACAAATATGAGCTTGTGCACAGAATCTACTACTGCAGGAGCACAGGAATGTTTTGGTAGAGATATGTATATATAGACGATATGTATATATAGACGATAAAGGTTTACGTTTAATAGCAGGAAAGGCGTTTCCAACGTCTACCAGATCAGCGCTTCTGAACCTTTTAGATGTTCCGTCCCCCTTTGTTATTGTTATAACAAAAAACAGAATCGACACCATTGCACACCTGGGAAACTCAAAGGTGCTCAGTCTCCCTCAGCATATGTCGAAGAGTGTGAATGCTAACTGTTCTTGTTGGTCGCTGCTTGTTGTCATGGAATATTCTAATCCACATATATAAATTATCAATTAAATATAAAGCCTAATAAATACATATAATAAAGAAAAGAGCAATGGTAAAATGACAGTGCTATCACAAAGAATGTACTCGAAATCCCCCTTGTTTTCTGCTTCGTCTGCAAATTGTAACGCTTTCACGTTGATAGTAAAGCTTACTGTATTATTACCCGCCTTCTTCAATGAAACGTGTGCTGTATTTCTTGGAAAAGCATTGAGACGTACTGCGTAATGACCTAAATTAACCCTAACATTAATTATACTGCGTTACCAAAACGAACGAACAGATGGACTAAAGGGATAAAAAGAGAAGGGAGAGGCAGAAAGCCGAACACTAAACCCGCTTCGCGCGATACACAATTACTACCATCACGCGTGTAAGTCTACATGCACTAATTTTTTTTCAGACGGACAGTGATAAAATACACTACCCTTTCCCAGAGTTAGGTTTATAAATCATAACAGACTCTTATTAGAAAAGACAACATTATATGGGTTTACGTTTGAACACATAACAGTACCCAGACAGCACATCTTCTAAACAGGAGATAGAAGAAATTGCATATTTTGAACGCAGCCACGTAGCTCCTTTAAATTAGTATTTTTGGGTTCCTTAGGGTTTGCTGACAAATAATATGTAAAACGTTACGCAAATAGTCCAGGAATTAATAAATTATACCCAAAATAAAATATTGGGGGTGCCTGACAGCATAAAATCATTTCTGCTCATAAGATTTTTTTTTAACGTGTTTGAAAAAAATATACGTTACAGAAATAGCCTACAATGTAAACTTCAAATTGATTGGAGCGCAACAAATGAAAGCCTAACCACGATTGGTCGGGCTATAAATACTATCTTGGTTGTTAGGGGAGACGGGAAAAGATAACATTTTTTCAAACACTTGTCGAAACGTGGCTCATTGGCCAGTCTCGCTGATATACACACTTGGGAGCGTTAGTTCGAGACCACTAATTCAAATAAGCTTGATAAAGCGACAGTACGTTGAAGCCAGCACATTTTTGCTAAAATAAAAGCCTGGAACATAGGCAGAACGGAATTTGTGCCAGTTTGTGCCAGAATTCATTGCTAATCAACGTATCTGTGTTTATTTCCATGAAATTGTGGTAAGCTTGAACCATTCAGTATCTTTTAATGAAAAATTGAATGTGAATTGTTGATTTATGCCTGTATATATATGTGTAGTTCAGTGGCAAACGTGAGGTAAAGCCTATAATGCTCCAGCCTGAACAGAGGGTGTCGGAGAGAAGTAAAACGGCATGGAATGGCCAAATAGTACACTGACACCTGGATGATGGACTAGAAAGAAATAATGCTGGAAGTGCAGAGGCGTAGTAACCATTAAGAAGGGTAATACTGGAATAAAGTATTTCAAATGAAGCTGACTGTTGGCCTAACGCTCTGAACGCAATGTTTGTGCTGTATTGTGATCAGTGTAAAAGAGAATATAAATTAGTTATGAAGTAGAAGGTACATCCTTCTTGATTTCAGGGACAGTGGTCTTGATGGTACTGAGCAGCATCTGGTCAGAGATTTGCTGAATCCAGAGTCGGACAGCATACTCCTTGGTCTTTTTAGCTATCAGTGAGGTGTCTCCTGAGCCCAGAGGAGAATTCGAGCAGAGGAGTCCTTTCCTGCCGCCATCACTCAAGACAAGCAGAGTTGGCCAGCTGAGCTCAACATTATGTCCCCTCATCTTGAAATAACTTTATAAAAATACTAGTCAGAGGGGAATTTACTTGTCTTAAAATCAGGAACTGTGAACATCTCCAATAATAGTCCCTAAAGACAAACTATTGAAGTCATGATGACAAATACCAACAGAGCTTGAACAAAACAAAACCAGTATTACCTCATTTTACTACTACACAACTGACACACATAGAACATTTGTAATAATATATGTCACTACAATATTCATATTAAAAACATTCTGTACATAACTTGTAATTTAAATTGATTGTGATTCCTGGTTCCCTTGTAGTTGAATCAGGACACATATTCATTCATGCCAGTAATGAATACATATTGTTATTTGAAAAGTTACGAGTGACTTCTTTAAGATATTCTCATAGAGTGTTATATGTATGTGAGTGTCACAGTGTTGTCAAGAGTAGTGGATTAAATTAAATTGTTTATCTGTCTGTTGTTGTGACTTACACTTCATCATACTCATACCCTAGACACATAACGTAGCATCACACTATTCCAGAATAATTCTGACTGAGATATATAGATATGTGGTAGCAAGTAAGGTTATCTATAATACACTACTCTTATAGATATAGATACCTTCACAGCTGATCTCAGTCAGTACACTAAGTCCCCTATAAGTATTTATAACATCCCACTTCACCACATATATTGGGGTCTCGCTCTTGGGATTTTGAATCTTTCACTATTAAAAATATTGGGGGTAATTCACTTCAGGGAATATAAGAATTAAAAGGTATCCTTGGGTGGAATTAAATAAGGTTGAGCTCACGGTGCCTGTGTTGTCCATTAGAGATTGAATTGTTGGTTAGACATTGTATAAATTTACATAATAGACAATGGCGGACCTGGCCAAATTTCGATCTGCTGCGGTTCAGACTGCAAAAGAGTTAGGATTAGATGGGCAAGTTATGGTTGCCTATGTCACAACGGAATGTGACAAATTTATTGAACGCGAAGAAAGAAGATTAGAAAAAGAAGCCGAAAGAAGGTTAGAGGCTGAAAGGGAAATTAAGAAGTTACAATTTGAAGCTGAGGCTGAGACTAAGAGGTTGCAGAGTGAGGCTGGGACTAAGAGGGTGCAGATTGAGGCTGACAAAGAGGCTAAAGAATTTGAAGCAGAAGAGAAGAAATTAGCTGCAGAAAGAGAAGAGAAGAAATTAGCTGCAGAAAGAGAAGAGAAGAAATTAGCTGCAGAAAGAGAAGAGAAGAGATTAGCTGCAGAGAGGGAAGCAGAAAAGGAGGAGAAGAGATTACAAAGGGAACATGAGTTACGACTAAGGGAGTTTGAGTTTCAAGGCCATGCTCCTGAAAATGGTGCCAGTCCCTTTGCCTCTGATGCTACGGTTACTCAGGGAGCCTCAACCTCAGCTATGAATTTTCATTTAGATCATTTTGTTGAGAAAGACGATGATATTGAGAGCTATATAAATAGGTACGAACTATTAGCTACCACGTATGGGTTAGAGAGAGAAAGGTGGAGCTTAAAGTTATCTCAGGGACTTCGTGGGGCAGCTTATGAAGTTTTTGCAAAAATGAGCAGAGGTGATCAGGAAAATTATGACATGCTAAAGCAGGCTCTTTTGTTAAGGTATGAAAAGAATGCAGAGTTTTACAGGAAAAAATTTAGGAATGCTAAACTACTGTCAGGTGAAACCTATCACCAGTTCTCTGCACGAATAGAGACATACTTGGAGAAATGGACTTCTCTGGGGAAAAACCCAAGATCTTAAGGAAATGGTCCTTATAGAGCAACTAAGAGAGTCCATGGCTCCAGACCTGAGAAAGTTTCTCATGGAACAAGGTGCAGAGAGGCTGGGTGAGTTGCTAAATGTTGCTGAAAGGTATCAAGCAGCTCAAGCAGAGGTAACAGGTAATAAAAAGAAACAAGTGGATATCTTTAGGGCACCACAGAACTTTAATAAATTTGATCCTAAGGATCAAAATAAAGGTAAGCACCAATTTGATAGGCCACGGTATGAAAATAAAAATAAATTCCCACAATTCGATGAAAGGAAATATGATGAAAGAAAATCTTTCAACCAAGGAAAAAGGTGGTGTAAGAATTGTCAGATGGACAATCATGACACTGACCGTTGCAGAAGGAAACCTGTGTATATGGCAACCCTTCAGGTCAGGTCGACCTCAAGACAGGAGGAGGATATTATGTTAGATACCACTCCAGAAGAGATGAGGAAGGCACAGGCTGGGGATAAAACACTCAAGCCTTGTTTCAGAAAATTGTCAACTTGTCATACAACTCCAGGCAAGGGAGATTTTTACATGAAAAACAAGTTGATGTATAGGAAGACTGGAGCTAGATCCAAAGGTCACGGACAGCTGGTTCTTCCAAAAAGATATAGGACAGAATTAATAAGGAGCCTACATGTGAAACCAGATGGGGACCATGAGAAGATAGGTACCATCATTCAAAAGGTGGCTCACAATTATTATTGGCCCAAAGCAAGATGGGACATTGAGAATTTTGTAGAAAGGTGTAGCATAGCACATGAGGGAACACCCACAAGTGGGAACATGGATCAGGACCTGGACACGCCACGGGGCAAAATTAGGCCTGATAATAAAAAGAAAAATAGATTTGATAAAGTGGACCAAATGGAATGGGAAGCCCCTTTTCACGGACAAGCTTCACTTAACTGTTTTACAATGGCCACTATGCGGAGAGTGCAAAAAGATGTCTTACCCCAGGATAAGCCGACAATCCCTCAATCGGACTTAAACAAACTGGAGGAAGAGGATGTAGGGAGGAAATCTCTCATCAAGAATTTTAAGTGGGGAGAAAGCCCCAAAAGAAAAATTGGTAGCGGTCGTTTTGTGAATGATAATTCTGGAAGGAAAAATCATCACTATAAAGCTTCGAGTGGAAGAGACCATACCGGTGCATGGACAAATAGGTCCACACAATTAAAGGTCCATATGTAGCTTTGTTAAGAACGTGGACTGATGAAAAGGCAGAGGAAAACATTACATCTTTATACCAATATGTGAATGAGCTGACCACTCGGTTAAAAACTGGCTGGAAACTTGCCAATGAAAATTTGAAACAAGCCAGGAAGAAACATGCTGCCTATTATAACAGGAAGGCGAAAGACAGAAATTTGGCTGTGGGAGAGAAGGTACTGCTTCTTTTGCCCGGGAGTCAGAATAAGTTACAAATTGGATGGCAGGGTCCATATACAGTTCTAGAGAAGGTGTCTAGAACAAATTATAAGATAGATAAGAAGGGGAAAGAAAAACGTCATCATGTGAATCTCCTGAAGAAATATTTGGAAAGAGAACATCAGGAAGAGACACACTTGTTGACCTTGTCCATCGCCATGGAGATGAAAAAGGAACCACTTTCATCATTTGAATATCCATTACACCCCTGTGAGACAGCAGCACAGGTGAAAATCAGTACACATTTAACGAAAACTCAGAAAGAGAGAGAGTGCAACAGGTTCTAAATAATCATGCAGAGGGGTTAACAGACCGACCAGGGCATACAAACCTATTGGAATATGATATGAAACTAATAGACTCCACACCTGTCTGTATGAAACCATATTCGATTCCGTTTGCTAAGGAAAAAGCTTTGAAGGAAGAGATAGACTATCTGTTGAAGGAAGGAATTATTTCGCACAGTGAGTCTTCGTATAGTTCCGGTGTTGTACTTTTAAGGAAGCCCTCTGGAGAACATAGACTCTGTATAGATTACAGGAGACTGAATGCTATTACAGAAGGACAGGTGGATCCATTGCCGGATACAAATCAGCTGTTTGCCAGACTAAATAAAGCTAAATATTTCTCAAAAGTGGATCTGAGTAAAGGATACTATCAGATTCCAGTAAAGCCTGAGGTTAGACCATACCTAGCTTTTAGTACCTCAGAAGGACACTATGAGTTTAATAGATTGCCATTTGGATTGAAGAATGCGCCTAGTGTCTTCTCTAGAATGATGAGAAAATTATTGGATCCTCTGAATAATCCCTGTATAACAAATTTTATGGATGATATCCTTATAGCAACAGAGAAACATTTGAGGAACACATTGACTCTCTGAACATGCTGTTTGATCGACTTAGGGAGGCAAATTTAACAGCCCGACCAACCAAATGTTGCGTTGGATGTAAAGAATTGGAATTTTTGGGACACACAGTTTATCAGGGAAACATGACCCCTGACCCAAAGAATTTAGAGAAACTACAGAAAGCCCCGAGACCACAAACCAAGAAGGACGTGAGATCCTTTGTCTCATTATGTGGTTTCTACCAGAAGTATATCAAAAACTTTAATTCCATATGTGCACCGTTAACTGAATTGACACGTAAAGGACATCCAGATCGCATTACATGGACACCACAATGTGAAATGACTTACCAAGAATTGAAGGAAAAGCTCACAAGTAAACCCATTTTGAAATTACCTGACTTAAGTCAAGAATTCATAGTAAGGACGGATGCAAGTAATATTGGGCTAGGTGCAACTTTACTACAGAAATCAGATGCATTGGATGGGAAATTAAGCCCAGTGGCATATGCTAGCAGAAAGTTGAATAAAGCTGAAATCAACTACTCAACTAGCGAAAAAGAATGTCTTGCAGTAATATGGGCAATAAAGAAATTCAATATTTATCTATATGGGGAAGGCATTTAAGTTGCAAACTGACCACAAACCTTTATCGTTTTTAGCACAGGCTAAGCATGAGAACTCTAGGTTACTCCGATGGTCTTTGCTTCTGGCTCCATATAATTTTAGCATTGAATATATATCTGGAAAAACCAATCTGGGAGCGGATTTTTTAAGCCGCCATCCGTGTGATGAGAATCACCGTAAACCCCAGAAATAATAATAAATTTCTCTATGTGTATATAGAATAAAGGACTGACATATAATGTCTGTTTTAAGAGGGGAGGTGTCATGGAATATTCTAATCCACATATATATTATTATCAATTAAATATAAAGCCTAATAAATAAATATAATAAAGAAAAGAGCAATGGTAAAATGACAGTGCTATCACAAAGAATGTACTCGAAATCCCCCTTGTTTTCTGCTTCGTCTGCAAATTGTAACGCTTTCACGTTGATAGTAAAGCTTACTGTATTATTACCCGCCTTCTTCAATGAAACGTGTGCTGTATTTCTTGGAAAAGCATTGAGACGTACTGCGTAATGACCTAAATTAACCCTAACATTAATTATACTGCGTTACCAAAACGAACGAACAGATGGACTAAAGGGATAAAAAGAGAGAAGGGAGAGGCAGAAAGCCGAACACTAAACCCGCTTCGCGCGATACACAATTACTACCATCACGCGTGTAAGTCTACATGCACTAATTTTTTTTTCAGACGGACAGTGATAAAATACACTACCCTTTCCCAGAGTTAGGTTTATAAATCATAACAGACTCTTATTAGAAAAGACAACATTATATGGGTTTACGTTTGAACACATAACAGTACCCAGACAGCACATCTTCTAAACAGGAGATAGAAGAAATTGCATATTTTGAACGCAGCCACGTAGCTCCTTTAAATTAGTATTTTTGGGTTCCTTAGGGTTTGCTGACAAATAATATGTAAAACGTTACGCAAATAGTCCAGGAATTAATAAATTATACCCAAAATAAAATATTGGGGGTGCCTGACAGCATAAAATCATTTCTGCTCATAAGATTTTTTTTTAACGTGTTTGAAAAAAATTTACGTTACAGAAATAGCCTACAATGTAAACTTCAAATTGATTGGAGCGCAACAAATGAAAGCCTAACCACGATTGGTCGGGCTATAAATACTATCTTGGTTGTTAGGGGAGACGGGAAAAGATAACATTTTTTCAAACACTTGTCGAAACGTGGCTCATTGGCCAGTCTCGCTGATATACACACTTGGGAGCGTTAGTTCGAGACCACTAATTCAAATAAGCTTGATAAAGCGACAGTACGTTGAAGCCAGCACATTTTTGCTAAAATAAAAGCCTGGAACATAGGCAGAACGGAATTTGTGCCAGTCTGTGCCAGAATTCATTGCTAATCAACGTATCTGTGTTTATTTCCATGAAATTGTGGTAAGCTTGAACCATTCAGTATCTTTTAATGAAAAATTGAATGTGAATTGTTGATTTATGCCTGTATATATATGTGTAGTTCAGTGGCAAACGTGAGGTAAAGCCTATAATGCTCCAGCCTGAACAGGGGTGTCGGAGAGAAGTAAAACGGCATGGAATGGCCAAGTAGTACACTGACACCTGGATGATGGACTAGAAAGAAATAATGCTGGAAGTGCAGAGGCGTAGTAACCATTAAGAAGGGTAATACTGGAATAAAGTATTTCAAATGAAGCTGACTGTTGGCCTAACGCTCTGAACGCAATGTTTGTGCTGTATTGTGATCAGTGTAAAAGAGAATATAAATTAGTTATGAAGTAGAAGGTACATCCTTCTTGATTTCAGAGACAGTGGTCTTGATGGTACTGAGCAGCATCTGGTCAGAGATTTGCTGAATCCAGAGTCGGACAGCATACTCCTTGGTCCTTTTAGCTATCAGTGAGGTGTCTCCTGAGCCCAGAGGAGAATTCGAGCAGAGGAGTCCCTTCCTGCCGCCATCACTCAAGATAAGCAGAGTTGGCCAGCTGAGCTCAACATTATGTCCCCTCATCCTGAACTGATTTTTTAAAATTAACATTAAGAGGGGAATTTACTTGTCTTAAAATCAGGAACTGTGAACATCTACAATAATGATCCCTAAAGACAAACTATTGAAGTCATGATGACAAATACCAACAGAGCTTGAACAAAACAAAACCAGTATTACCTCATTTTACCACTACACAATTGACACACATAGAACATTGGTAATAATATATGTCACTACAATATTCATATTAAATACATTCTGTACATAACTTGTAATTTAAAATTGATTGTGATTCCTGGTTCCCTTGTAGTTGAATCAGGACACATATTCATTCATGCCAGTAATGAATACATATTGTTATTTGAAACGTTACTAGTGACTTCTTTAAGATATTCTCATAGAGTGTTATATGTATGTGAGTGTCACAGTGTTGTTAAGAGTAGTGGATTAAATTAAATTGTTTATCTGTCTGTTGTTGTGACTTACACTTCACCATACTCATACCCTAGACACATAACGTAGCATCACACTATGCCAGAATAATTCTGACTGAGATATATAGATATGTGGTAGCAAGTAAGGTTATATATATAATATACTACTCTTATTAGATATATATATACCTTCACAGCTGATCTCAGTCAGTACACTAAGTCCCTTATAAGTATTTATAACTTCCCACTTCACCACACTTGTATACACGACGGGTGCATCCTCTCACACGTTCATCCCTGCTTGCTTTATGTTTGATGCGAAATTACAGCAATCTTAGCCTTAATGATTCATATAGTGCAGTGTCGTTCCCTGACAGGCAATGATTAACTGTCCTTAGTATCTCTCTTTTATCCATATCCCGTGTCCCCACTATGGGTGCTCTTGAGGCTAGTCTGCCAGCTCTCTCAGTACAGCATACCCTTGCATGATCAGGACAGTAGGACCACACCAGTTCCTGCAGATTCAAAACCTCTATGGATGTTTTCCATTCATGCCTTAGCCATCAGTTTTGAACCTTCGGAAGCATGGACTAAGTCTGACACAATAACTGCCCTGGTCGACGGAGTATTAAGCAATCACGTTAGTATCTCCATTCTCATGCTGGAGGTTCCCGTCCCCCTTTACAACATGTTAAGAAGCCTTGCACCCCTTTACAACATCACAATACGCCTCACACCCTATTTTCTTCTAGCTCGCAAAAAATGGCAGAAATTCAAACACGAGATAAAAGTTATGTCTTTTTATATGAAATGGGGAGAAAAAAAATCATTTTATTTACGTTTAGTGTTACAGTGATCACAAACAGGAGAAACAATTGAATTATGCGTATTATATTGTATTTATGATGATTCGCCTCCTAAATCATCTGAATGTCTCACACCCGAAGAAGTAGAGAGGCACCCTTGGTTAAGAAACACTGAACTGGACACAGATGGACAATAGCGTTACCAAACCTATATAACACCACGAAGACGGAAAGAATGGCTGTATCAGTAATGGTTTTAGATGAGTAGGTACTTCACGAGTGAAACAACTTAATTGTCTTGGATGTACGAAACACCTCATAGCAGAACATCATAAGTTTCCTTTTTGCTCCCGATGTAGCATGGAAGCACTTCTGCAGCAGGCCTATTTCAGAAGCCTACACAAAACATTGACACGCTTCTGCATCGGTGGTTTGTGTAGCAATTTATATTATACTAGCAACAACCTGTCAAACTTGACGGGTTTTTCTTCTTTCTCGTTCGTCCTGAAAAGGACGTTGGTTGCGTTGTGTCTATTTACAGCAGAGCTGCGATATCTGCTCCTTTCGGCCGGGACATCCGACTTCAGCACGGCATTTTTTTGGGACCGGGTTTGCCTTCCCTCTTCGATCACTACTCTCTCAGCCAGACTGCAGTGATGCAGCCTGTTTCCAGGACCACCACGTGGAGGTGGAGTAGGGTCTTGGTCAGCTCTGGTTCGCTGACACTGACGCAAGCAGTCAAGCTATGAGTCGCTGACTGCATTCTCTATT
Source organism: Oreohelix idahoensis (assembly GCA_024509875.1). Classification (NCBI taxonomy): domain Eukaryota; kingdom Metazoa; phylum Mollusca; class Gastropoda; order Stylommatophora; family Oreohelicidae; genus Oreohelix; species Oreohelix idahoensis. Next base: position 587,494 of record JAMPIV010018366.1, on the reverse strand, counting down.
GCTGCGTCTTTGGGTCCCTGACGGGTTTTTAATTATAGTCTGTTGTTTCCGTTCCCGGATGAGCAGATAGAAGAACATTCTTAGAGTGTTTTTGGTTTCTTTCCATTATACAATGTAATCAAACTGTTCATGAACACCGTCATTTGAACGCTTTTCTTTTTTGATTGTAACTATTTTCGGGAGAGTATATATAATGGAAACAATACAATTTTTCAACACGGTTACATTCCTCAGCTGTGACCAACGTACACACTGCGAGAATTATGTTATTTTAGATTCAATTTAAAAGTTCTTTGATGACAACATTTCATGTGAAAGTGCGTGGATTGTTTTCAAAGAGTGTTCCCTGATAATAAGTGGTTTTAACAAAAACTTTCATATTTTCATGATTTTTTCATCGGGTGAGAGCTCATGCAAACCAATTTTTGCGCACTTTTTCTTTGTCGAGCGCTACTAATTTCGTGAAAGAATAAAAAAAAAATAAAAATAAAATAAAACCAAAGTATTTGTTTTATATAACACCCACCTTGCGCACTTTTTTTTTCTGGCGCGAGTTACTACTTTGAGTGAGACCGACCGACGTAACATACGTCGGTAATTATGTTAGTTGGGATGGGACTAATGTAAAAGCCCGTCATATTTGCGCACTTTTCTTTGTAGAGTGTTACTTTTTTAGGGAGAGTAAATATAAGGGAAACAATACAATTAATGTCCAACTTTCAACCAAAGTTGCATCCGTTAGCGTTAGTGACAGAATAAGCTGGGATTTTATATATATTGATGATGAGTTTGCCAGCGCTATGTATAGCCTCATATTAGTCGGCTGCACCTCATGCACGATAGAGGAGTATTTTTACAAAAAAATAAAGTTGCGCCTCGTTTTTTCGAGGCGTCACGTTCAACCTAGACACACGGTCCGTAGCTTATATTAAAGCGCACGTCCAAATATTAAAAAACTGTTTGGTCTGCTAAAACGTAGGAGATAGCAATAGGCCATAGCAGATACCTTCGCCAAATCAAAGCAAGAGTTGCAAAAGAAAAATCAGCCTTCCACAACACATACAGCATTTTTACCAATTAAAAACTGTCATTGACAGTCAGGAAGGTCAGCATGATGATGATGAGACGAGCACGTAACTCGCCAAACGTTATGTTCTGCCATGTCTGCTGCACGTCCTAATGACTGTACTAATTCCCCTGTGACCATTGCATTCCTGTCCATTCAATTTAGACTTTATTGGATCTCTGTAGTCAAAACTTATCATGATTTATCGTCTATGCACCGTGGACAAATTGAAAGGCCGGCATGCTTTTAAAACAAAATGGGTGTTCAATTTAGCTTTCACGGTGCAATGTACGTCTTTTCCGTATTGTCAGGAAAAGCTGACGGGTTTTTTTTTAAATTGGTTAAAGACGTCCATCATACTTTAGTTTATGCATAGGATGTGGTTCCTAAGTAAGTTGCGACAACCAGAAAATAAACTGAAGTGTTATACGATGTTATACGATGTTATACGATGTTACACGAAGCAATTTTTTTTTCATTTTTTTAGCGGCTTTGTCAGTCGTGTGTCCTATCACGGTTCACTTTCGCAGTGAGGCAAGGGCCGTTCAGATGCTGGTTCGAATCCCGGAGTGCAAATCAATTCTGTTAATTTTCTGTTGCCTAGTGTCCTCTTGCATTCTTTCTTTTCTTTTCTTTCTTTTTTCCTTTCTTTCTTTGTTTCTTACCCTATCTTTCTTTCTTTTTTCATGTCTTCCCTCCTTATCTTTCTTTCTTCCTTCGTTCCTTTCCTTCTTTCATTCTTTCTTTCTTTCTTCCCTTTCTTTTTTACACTTGCTTACGACTGCTTCCTATTTATATATTTTCATTACTTATATACCACACACAAACCTCGGGTTACCCTCTTTGTTTCTATGTGTATTAGTCGTTGTGCATCAAAATTATATTGTTTAGGCTTTATAAACCTTTCCATTTTCTTCCACGAACTCATCTCAAATGCTGTACTTGAGTGTTTTCACCACTGTTTTATCTCATGTACAGAAATTGTTGTTGTAATAATAGAAATCACTATACTATCCGAATATCTTATAAACATAACACATACCAAAAGTAAAAATATAAGAGTACATTCCGTGCAGCCAAACTAAAAATAATTACGCATCAAGAAGCACTTTTAAATGCGATAAGATACAAAGGAGGCAAACTAATTTAGACGGTTTTATAATAGACGTTTTATTCAAGGGGGATAAGAAGTAACGTAGTGCAGACACTTTGCGTATGAAAGCCACAGTTTAAGATAATTTAGTTTTACGTAATGTGACTAACAATACACGAAACGTGCACTTTAAACGATCGGGGGGTAAAAGTTATTTAAATTTATTTTAATCTTGCTGTATAGTTTAGCTTTAGAACCCGGTCAAGTAGGGAGGCATTGTACGTGATCTTGCTGATACCTAAAGCCATTTGTATAAACAATGAAGTCATAAATTGTAGTATAGTCGAGGCTAGAGTGAAAACTATCCAACGCTTCATGAAAGACAGATATGTAGTCTTTAAGTAACACAATAAATTTGTAGATTTACGTAAACGACTCTACAAAAAGTCATGGATATGTGTAAATTATGACGATTAGAAAAAAGAAACAATAAAACGAATGAAGATGACGGTATCGTATTTCGTTTTGTGTAAATATGGGAGCATTCCTCAGCAAAAGAGAAGTTGGCAAGAAAACTAAGATGGCTGTATACCGCTCCACCTGTGTCCCACTCTTGACGTATGGATGCGAGTCATGGGTGTAGCGTAAGGTTTTTATAGGTATGATGATAGTACTAGAGAAGAAGTAGAATTCTCTCCAGAATGTGTAAAGTCCCAGTGACTGAGAAGTTCACTGGTATCACTAGTGAGTTACGGCGGTGAATAATCCCCTTAGCTAAGTAACCCCTGTGATATTTAATTAAACATGTAACTCAACTTTAACAGTAACAAATTTAACAAGTCAAATGAGTACAATTTCATAATTTAATATGTACAACTATCTAATTCTGTGATGAATGGTGAATGTTGGAAGATGGTATTCAATGGGTAAGTATTTTTACCAACGGATGACTGTATATTTAATTATTTAACTTAATTAAAAAAGTTAAAATTGGATCTTCCACTTGAATTTAAAAAGTTCTTGCACTGTGATGTACTACTAGTCTTTTATCTACTATTAGAATCCCTGAATGGTCATCATTGACATTTGGTATCTTCTTCTTGAGTCTCTCACTCTGGCTTGGTTAGTTTTAAAGTGTGTTTTTGAACATAGCGCTGCTGCTTTATATAGGGGAAGCGAGGCCGTATCGGAGAACTTACTTGATTGGTTACGTTTTTGTCCTCAAAGAATCCATCCTTCTGAGTGAATATGTGCATTTATCCTACCAACTTTTCCTCCGCACCACTAAACACGTCTATCCAACCCTTTCTTATACACCTCCTTTTGTGTCCCCAATTGGGTGTGTCCATTTCATATAATTTAAATTGAAATTGGTTTGGGTATGTATTATTTATAGAATGTTAAAGTCCATTAACTTGATAGTCTTCGATGTGCTGACTTAGTCTAACCTCCGTTTTCTCTATAACTATGTACTTCCTCAAATAATCCTTCGAAATTCACATTCCTAGATATATCCTCTGAGAAAACAAATCACTCCCAACACTTTGCGATAATGCATGTGCTGGTAGCAAATAAAATTCCATTCAGAAGTTAAACTTCTTGACAACGCCATTGTCGTAGATTTTTCGATAGGAGTATTAAGACTTGGGTTAGGTCCCTTCTGAATAGATTAGAATAGGTGATATACACAGTGAGAGTTAGTAAAAAAAAGAAATAGATTTTCCCAAGAGTGCAGTGGTAGCGAATCAAATAGAGCTGTCCCCCTGAAAAACAAGAATCTTCTCTCTCTCTCTCTCAGGCCTATCTTCTACGACAGATATATAAGAGTCAGACAGACTATTGACAACATATGTTACTATGTATGAACATACCACTCACGTGCACACCCCTTCAAGTGACAACAGTTAGACACACAGACGTGGGAAAACTATAACAATACTTATGTAAATATTTTAGAACGAGCTGACCAACACGCTGATTAGTTCCAGAGAGATTTTATTTATCATCTATAAAATCTTCTCACAACACCAAAACAAAAAAAAATACATCAAGGAAAACATATGCACATAGTCATACAATATCAAGAAAATGCTACAAGGGTGATAGCCCCGCTATGATCTTAACTCTAGGTTTAGCCCACAGCCCCATTAGGATGACAGATGATGGCCCCAAAGAGTTATAGATGCATGTGGTTAGGGTCTAATATTGTCCCCCTTTGAAGGTATAGACTGACTTTGACAGCAGTATCTATTCTAACGTAACACGTTACTTAAGCAGCAAAACCTCGCCTAAGAAAAAAACACATATAACAAATGAGGCTATTATACAACGAATCTCCTTCCGTCACTTTCACTCGATTCTTTCATCAGGGCCCTGATATACTTACAATCGGGTTGTGGTTTCGCCGGCTGGCGCAAATTTTGGACACTCACACTTTTTATCTGTTACTGTCGGTTACTGAAACAGATCCCAGCTCTGCAGATTTGTTTGTTGGTTTCATTAAAATGGATCTGGGGAGCGTCTGCTTCAGTCGATAGTTATTTCAGACTAAAGTTAATGTCACTTGACTCCCGATGTAAGAATTAGGCTTAAACGAGCACAAAATGTCAGAACACGAAGTTTCCCTTAATTAGGAAGATGACCGGTGGACAACCTCTCTCAAAACAGAAAATCTTGGTTCCCCACTCACTTGTCAACAATGTCGGAAAGTTTATGTCATAGATTGTAATTATTCTCGCCGCCAGGCAGAAAATTTACGTAGAGTTTATGGAAGAAATTAAGATCTGGTTCACAGGCCAAGTATTGATCATTACAGTCTTTGAAAAACCCGTTAGTGGGATATAGTATTTCTGTCTAACTCTGGTTGCATATGCACCGTCAGATCAGTGTTACTTGAGAAACCCACGTGGTTCAAAATAAGGACTGTCTATTTCTTCACAATTATGAACTCTTATTAAATGCTGGTAAAGTTCGGGTCACCCCCAGTATTTCACTGTATAAAAAGAAAAGCACATATAAATCATTTTCATATTTTGTACCCAATATAACTTACATTTAAAACAGCAAGCCTACAGCTTGACTTATATTTAAACTTCCGGTGAAATAAGTTATATAAAATCGATCATCAGGAATTAGGAATATGGTGCGTATTCCGTCAATATTCACTGATGTCGCGTCTAGCATTTTATAAGTTTGATATAAAATATTCTCGACTGAGTATTAGCCGTTAAATTAAATTCCTTATAGCTACTAGTTTGTTAAGCTTAGACATATTATTTATTCTGCTTTCCACTGTATGCGTCACTAGAAAATAATACAGACTTATAAATTATGCACTCAGTTCAAAAGAAACTAGTTAAAATGAAATGAGCGATTTAACGCTTTAAACACTTTAAACCCTACACACAATACTAGATATATAATATTAATATACCTCAAGCACAGCACTACGATGTCACAACGAAACTAAGAGATATCACTTATAAATTTAAGTGTTCTAGAACGAAGTGCCCACGTCTACTGTAAAATGTAGAATGAGTGAAGTGAGTTACAAACTCGGGCCAATATCTTAAAATTTGACAAAGGGCCCCAACTCTTTCGCCAAGCAAAATTATCTCCCCTTCTCTAACACCCTGCGTCAGCTTCCCTCATGTCGTAACAGCCATCAGTGACCGAGAGTACGAGTGAGTTGCAAATCTCAGACAGCCTGTATCCAGTGCGGAGCGATTTTTCACACTACGCCGGGTTTTTCTAACGAAAAACCTCATGCGTTTCTGCAAACTGTAGACAGCTGTCTGTCTGCCATGCCCCGATGGAGCGAATTCTCACACCCCCCCGCCCGGGGACACTGGTCAGTCAGCGCTCTGACCGGGGAAACTGCAGACGTATGTCTGGCGAGAACTGTATATTCACAGCTATGGTTCGACCGGCAGAGACTGACATTCCATCTGTGTCCAATTCCTACTCAAGTCTCCTCCCCAAAGTTTTCTTCCTCTGGAATGTTTCCCATGCGCGCTTGAAAGAGCGTCGCCGCTTCTGGCATTTTTGAAAGATTTCCTGTGATAGCGGTGGAATATCCCTGCCACTATCATCATCTTCGTCAGCTCTGGCGATCGTCAGGAGATGGTCGGAGGTTGGCACTGGTCTTTCCAAGTATCTCTTTAAGAGATTTAAATGGAAAACCTTCTCCTTTCCTTGAATAGAGATCTGGTAGTTAGCCTTAGAAATCTTTTTCAGGACGGTAAACGGCCCTTGCCATCCGATCTTCAGTTGGTTGTTCTCGGTAGGGAGTAACACCAAAACTTTCTCTCCTGCTTCCAGTTCTCTCTCTTTCGCGACTTTCCTGTATCGGTTAGCGTGCTTTGTGCGTGCTCGCTTAAAGTTAGTCGTTGCTAGGTCCCACCCTAGTTTCAACCTTTCCTTTAAAACCGACACATATTTACTGGCTGAGACGACTGTCTCATCAGCCTTCTCGTCTGTCAGAGACTGAAGTAAGGCTTCAAGCGGGCCCTTAATGGGTCTGCCGAATAAGAGTGTAGCTGGCGAAAATCCTGTGGAAGTATGAGGAGATTCTCTGTAGCCAAATAATGCTGCAGGAATGCAGAGATCCCAATCTTCAGGTTTCACTTGTGCCAGCTTACTTAGCATCATGCTGAGGTTTCCATTAACACGTTCCACGAGCCCATTTCCGGCCGGAGTATATGGCTTAGTGTGGATGTGTTGGGTCCTCAAGATCTTAACGATCTCATCCATCAACAGGTTTCGGTATGGAGATCCATTATCCGTCAACACTTGCTGAGGGAATCCCAACCGAGTGAAAATCTGCACGAGGGCTTCTGCGACACGCTTGGCATCTGCGCATGTTAGCGGGATAGCTTCTGCCCATAAAGTGCATGTATCGACTAAGGTAAGGATGAACCTGTTCCTTCTTTTAGTCCTTTCGAAAGGCCCTAAAATGTCGATCACAACCCGTTCGAATGGTGTTCCCATTATTGGCATTTCACCCAAAGAGACTGGGGGTGCCCGTTGCTTGGGTGGCACACGTTTGCACTGGGCACAGGATTTGACATATCTGATAATATCAGTATTTACTCCTGGCCACCAATAATGAGTGGTTATACGTTGGTTTGTGGCGTTCTGTCCCATATGTCCGCTAAAGGGAAGAGAGTGCCCCATTTCTAGGATTTGGCTTCTGTACTGTTTCGGTACTAGGAGCTGGTTGTAACCTTGGTCAGTCTTGCCCGTTCTCCGATAAAGTACGCCATCCTCAGAAAAAATGTCCCCGTGCTGTCTGGGTTCCTTAGCCATGGGCAGTTTCCTAAAGCAGGGTGCCAAAGTAGGGTCCTTGTATTGCGCGTCTTTAAGTTCCCTGGGTAACAAATTAGGCGCAGGCTCCCGTTCCTTTTTGGTTTGCACTCTTGTAGTTACTGCTGCCACAATCGGCTCTTCCGGTTTCCCAATACACAAGTATCTCCCGCCAAGTATGACTGGGTAGATGGGATCATCCATAACAGCTGCTTTGATCACACCTCTGACAAAGTCAGAGTGTATCTCCACCAATGCAATGGGAAGCGCTGTAGGTGTATCACTCTTACGAACTCCACAAAATTGGACGGTCTCTGCTGTCTCTTGACCGGGTTTGACCAGGTTTCTGGCAACAATGCAATCATAAGAAAGCCAAGTGTCAAATAAGCAAGAAGTTTGAGAACCGTTCAAAATAACAGTACCTCGCGTTGGGGGTCTATCCCCAACAGGTTGGGAATCACTGTCAATAATTCCGCCTTGCGAGACTGTCAATAAGCATCCTAAGCGTTTCGGCTCGGTATGCTCGCTCTGATCATATGTCCCGTGCTCAGGGGTTCTCCCTTTGCCACCTTGTCCTTTCTGGCTGTCCTGCCATGTAGGGCGGTCGGGTTGATCAGACTGTTTGGGGTGGTTGGGGTACTTGTTTTTGTAGAACTTGGATTTTTCAGGAGGGGGGTTTTGAGGTCCAGTTTCTCTGTGGTTATTTTGGTTAGAAGCCTGAGAAGATTGCTCTAGGTTATGTTTTAGAAAATGCTCCTCTGTCGGTTTCCGCTTTGTGGCCGGTAGTTCAGCCAGCGCATTGTGATAACGCTCAGACTTTTCCAAAATGTCTTCAAGTTTTTCTGCCCCCTGCTCAGCTAGAAATCTCCGGATATCTGCAGACAATGTGTTCTTTATTTGTTCTGTTAAAACAAATTCCTCAAGACCTTCGTAGGTAGAGGGGAGCTGCGAGAGCTCTAGGCACTTTGTCAGATAACCCTTCAAACGAGACGAGAACTGCTGAAAAGTTTCAGAATTCTCTTTCCGGCTGTTGCGAAACAGTTGCAAAAATTTGCGAGCGTTCATTTCAAAGCGCTCCAGTAACGCTTTCTTCAACAGATCATAGTTGTCTTGTTGGCTGCTCTCCAGTTTTGCATACACATCGTAAGCAGAACTTTTCAAAGCCTGGGAAAGCTTCATGTTCCAACGCGACCTCTCTAAACCGTACAGAGTTGCAATTTTCTCAAATTTTTCTAGCCAAGTGTCAATCTTCTCATTTGGACAAGGGAAAGATTCTAGCGGAAAAGACATAGCAGTGAGATGAGTAGATTGAGTATTAGAAGGATCAGTTAAGGAGGAATGCGGAGAAGACTCTCCATTGCTGGAGGTAGAGGCAGCACCACGACTTTGAAACTCAAGAGTCTTAAGCGCCAACTCGTGCTGTCTCTGTTTCTCTTTTTCCTCAAGCTGTCTCTCCTTCTCTCTTTCCTCATGCTGTCTCTCCTTCTCTCTTTCCTCATGCTGCATCCTGCGAATTTCCATTTCCTCGTCCATCTTCTTCTGCTGTAAATCTGCGGCTGCTTTTTCCCTCGCTTCCGCTGCTTTCCTCTCCGCATCATATCTGTCCAGTTCGTCTCTGACAAACGCTTTTGCTAGACACGTGGAGATAGAAAATAGGAAAAAGAATAACCTGGTTCCTACCACTTAGGAGAAAAAAAAATACCAAAAATCCAAAAGATGATATCCTTAACCCTGGGATACCTCCACCAAAATAAAATCTAACTATCGCTGCTATTATCGGCAATCAAGCACTTAATGCAAAACACGACTACGCCAACTAAATGGTAGTTAAGATTACTTCTGAAAAATAAGTTGCTACAGTGGAAAAACAAAGTAATTATTGCAAAAATTAAAGAGAAAAATAATCCCTTAATTTTTAATCCACTATCAAGTTTACCTCTGAAGACAGTTAGGGTGAGGGAGGCAATTAATCTGGACAAATAGTCCGAAACGCACTCCTTAACTTTAGTTCAAACACCTTCCTGCTTCAGAACCCTTGTGAATGTTATACGCTCACAAAACTTTACCAGCGTTTAGTATTACAAAATCATAAATTAACATGTATTCCGACACAATCCACCTGTAACTCAAATGTATATTATTCAAATGCTGTGGAAAAAACTTATCAGTTTGTGTGGTCAGCACGCTCGTAAACAGATCGTTAGTCTAGGGGATAAATTATTTAAAGATACAACAACTCACAAGACATCACACTCTTACTCTATTACAGAATAAAGAATCTTAAGTTTAAAATCAAGATAGACGAGTCCACATTTGTCGTACTCGTCTTCCTATTCTAAGTTCAAAGACCGGAAACGAGCAACCATTTGTCGTACTCGTCTTCCTATTCTAAGTTCAAAAATCCGTCGGGCGAGACCCCATTTGTCGTAGATTTTTCGATAGGAGTATTAAGACTTGGGTTAGGTCCCTTCTGAATAGATTAGAATAGGTGATATACACAGTGAGAGTTAATAAAAAAAAGAAATAGATTTTCCCAAGAGTGCAGTGGTAGCGAATCAAATAGAGCTGTCCCCCTGAAAAACAAGAATCTTCCCTCTCTCTCTCTCTCAGGCCTATCTTCTACGACAGATATATAAGAGTCAGACAGACTATTGACAACATATGTTACTATGTATGAACATACCACTCACGTGCACACCCCTTCAAGTGACAACAGTTAGACACACAGACGTGGGAAAACTATAACAATACTTATGTAAATATTCTAGAACGAGCTGACCAACACGCTGATTAGTTCCAGAGAGATTTTATTTATCATCTATAAAATCTTCTCACAACACCAAAACAAAAAAAAATACATCAAGGAAAACATATGCACATAGTCATACAATATCAAGAAAATGCTACAAGGGTGATAGCCCCGCTATGATCTTAACTCTAGGTTTAGCCCACAGCCCCGTTAGGATGACAGATGATGGCCCCAAAGAGTTATAGATGCATGTGGTTAGGGTCTAATATTGTCCCCCTTTGAAGGTATAGACTGACTTTGACAGCAGTATCTATTCTAACGTAACACGTTACTTAAGCAGCAAAACCTCGCCTAAGAAAAAAAACACATATAACAAATGAGGGTATTATACAACGAACCTCCTTCCGTCACTTTCACTCGATTCTTTCATCAGGGCCCTGATATACTTACAATCGGGTTGTGGTTTCGCCTGCTGGCGCAAATTTTGGACACTCACACTTTTTATCTGTTACTGTCGGTTACTGAAACAGATCCCAGCTCTGCAGATTTGTTTGTTGGTTTCATTAAAATGGATCTGGGGAGCGTCTGCTTCAGGCGATAGTTATTTCAGACTAAAGTTAATGTCACTTGACTCCCGAGGTAAGAATTAGGCTTAAACGAGCACAAAATGTCAGAACACGAAGTTTCCCTTAATTAGGAAGATGACCGGTGGACAACCTCTCTCAAAACAGAAAATCTTGGTTCCCCACTCACTTGTCAACAATGTCGGAAAGTTTATGTCATAGATTGTAATTATTCTCGCCGCCAGGCAGAAAATTTACGTAGAGTTTATGGAAGAAATTAAGATCTGGTTCACAGGCCAAGTATTGATCATTACAGTCTTTGAAAAAACCCGTTAGTGGGATATAGTATTTCTGTCTAACTCTGGTTGCATATGCACCGTCAGATCAGTGTTACTTGAGAAACCCACGTGGTTCAAAATAAGGACTGTCTATTTCTTCACAATTATGAACTCTTATTAAATGCTGGTAAAGTTCGGGTCACCCCCAGTATTTCACTGTAAAAAAAGAAAAGCACATATAAATCATTTTCATATTTTGTACCCAATATAACTTACATTTAAAACAGCAAGCCTACAGCTTGACTTATATTCAAACTTCCGGTGAAATAAGTTATATAAAATCGATCATCAGGAATTAGGAATATGGTGCGTATTCCGTCAATATTCACTGATGTCGCGTCTAGCATTTTATAAGTTTGATATAAAATATTCTCGACTGAGTATTAGCCGTTAAATTAAATTCCTTATAGCTACTAGTTTGTTAAGCTTAGACATATTATTTATTCTGCTTTCCACTGTATGCGTCACTAGAAAATAATACAGACTTATAAATTATGCACTCAGTTCAAAAGAAACTAGTTAAAATGAAATGAGCGATTTAACACTTTAAACACTTTAAACCCTACACACAATACTAGATATATAATATTAATATACCTCAAGCACAGCACTACGATGTCACAACGAAACTAAGAGATATCACTTATAAATTTAAGTGTTCTAGAACGAAGTGCCCACGTCTACTGTAAAATGTAGAATGAGTGAAGTGAGTTACAAACTCGGGCCAATATCTTAAAATTTGACAAAGGGCCCCAACTCTTTCGCCAAGCGAAATTATCTCCCCTTCTCTAACACCCTGCGTCAGCTTCCCTCATGTCGTAACAGCCATCAGTGACCGAGAGTACGAGTGAGTTGCAAATCCCAGACAGCCTGTCTCCAGTGCGGAGCGATTTTTTCACACTACGCCGGGTTTTTCTAACGAAAAACCTCATGCGTTTCTGCAAACTGTAGACAGCTGTCTGTCTGCCATGCCCCGATGGAGCGAATTCTCACACCCCCCGCCCGGGGACACTGGTCAGCCAGCGCTCTGACCGGGGAAACTGCAGACGTATGTCTGGCGAGAACTGTATATTCACAGCTATGGTTCGACCGGCAGAGACTGACATCTATGTAATAGAATTACGTATCCCAGTATGAGAAAAAAACACAAGGTACAGTTTGAGAATACTGAAGAAAATATTTTTCGCAACACGAGTGATGCGAAAAATACAGGAAAACAAGTACGGAAAGATAATAAAATAAAAGGATTCGGGTGAGAGAATAGGAAGAAGATGTAGGTAATTTAATGATATAAAGACCTACGTAACAGCCATATTGCTTTCCATTGTAAACCCTGCCCCTGCTAATCGAGCGAGGTGCTGGCTTTTGATTGGCTGCTATAATCGTACTTCGAAGAAAAATTCAACGCCGTGTATACACGCTAGTCATACTGCGTTCGTCTTTTCAGTCATTTACGAAGCATGTTTACAATCTTGCTACAATGGGCAATAACTACAACCCACAAAAGTCAGACCCAGACCTCAGAAATGAGGAATCTGAGAAAGGTGGTTGAAGTAACAAGAAGAGACATGGTCCGCAACCAGACGATGTCAAGGCCTAAAAACCCAACCCCTGCAGACGCAAGTAGAACAGTCCTAACGAAGATGGTTTGGCCATGTCTGCAGAATGGGAGAAGATCGACTGCCACGGCAGGAATGGGAGGCTAAGAGCCAGGGATCCAGACCTCCAGGACGACCCAGTGTCCGCTGGGAGGACAACATTAGACAGTCTATGAAGGACCGAGAATTAGAATGGAACCAGGCCAGAAGGAAGACAGCCGATAGGATAGTATGGCGCTCTCTCTTCCAAACCTCTACACCTCACGGTAGAAAAGGAACGACTATGTAAGTAAATAAGTAAATATGAGAGCTAGGCTAGCATTTTTGTTTTCATGTATTAAAACACGTAAAGCTGTTATATGAATTACCATCACATAATATTCCACTATGTCGACAGTAGGCAACCAGAAACTGTGTGGATCTACTTGAGAAACACTAAGTTTTCTAAAAATATACTTGTATATTTAAAATATAAAATCATATTTGTATTCAGATTTCAGAGTATTTGGAATTTGAAATACGTGCAGCATATACGTAAATTTCATCACAGCTAGATAAAGCCACTTCCTACATGTCTATCAACAATGGAGTGGAAAAATCAAACTAAATCATTTGTTACCAATGTTAACATCACTTCAAAGAAAAGGTCGCGTTCCTATATAATACAGTTCACAAATAAAGTTAACTTTAGCTGGCTATCAAGTGGGTGAACTTTAGATGGCTAGCAAGTGGATGAACTTTAGCTGGCTAGCAAGTGGGTGAACTTTAGCTGGCTAGCATGTGGGTGAACTTTAGCTGGCTAGCAAGTAGGTTTTCACGGGGAACATGGAAAAAAGTATCTTGAGATACCTCGCGTTTAAATGCCGAGAGGAGAATGCTAGAAATGTCCCTGCCATAATCAGTGTTTTTTCCCCACACTCTATCACCTTTATCAGCGTTTCAAAATTCTGAACCTTTTTATCCTGGAGAAACCCTTGAAATAATTTGCAGGTCTCAATGAACCCCTGCATAAAAACTATTATATCTACAGCTCATGGTACCTTAGCGTGATCAGTAAGCTGTAAATATCATAATCCTATAAAATTATCAATGGTCTTTTCAGTAGAGAATGTTTTCTTTTTTTCTGTGGATCTGTTTATTTTGGCCAACTTATAAGCCTTCTCTTTTTTGTGTGGTTCCCCACTCCCCCACAAAGGATATCAGCTCTAATGCAAGTCAGTAGTGTAGGTAGAAGAAACTTCAGTTTTTCTGTTTTATTTAAATTCCAACTTGATTTTTTTAACCTTGTCCAACTTACTAGACCTAAAAGTCTATCATCTCTGCCAGATGCTTATGACATATGGTATATGCAAGAGTGAACACGGTCATATTGCGCATTGCTATACGGGGCTGCTCGATCACTGATCGCCACTGCGAGCGCAATCATCACCCGGTGTACAAAATTAGAAAAACCGATGTTTATTTTTTTTACTCACGATCTCTTGCGGAACCCCTATCGAGCAGTCGCGGAACCCTAGGTTTCCGTCGAACCCCGGTTGAGAAACACTGACCAACCAAATCATCCCCTGTTATATACCGGTAGTCGCTATCGATCCTTTGCCGAACCCCTGCACTGCATCACTTTAAAATTCTGTAGAGAAAAATATCTGCTTTAGAAGCAAATATTCTTATAGAAGGAATGAATGACACGTTCAAGATGGTAGCTACAGCTGTGTGATGATGTCGACATTGTATTTTATGTTCTTGCTTATGTTAGAACTTGAGTGTCGATGGACACAGTGGTTAGAGAGCTTGCTTCTCTAGGCAAAGTTATCGAGTTCTAAACCTGGTAGCGTCACGCTGCACTCGGCCTAGCTATAAATGGGTACCTGACTCTGCTCTTGAATTAGTAAAGACAAAGCCAGCGCGGAAAAAAAAACTGGTCATCTGCTTGTCAGTTTTTTATCATAGCTCTCTGTCTAAAGGATAAGCAACCAAAAACAAAAAAAAGTTTCTGATTTGAAACTGTCTCGTGTGCCTTGTACATTTAACGTCTTTCCCTTTTCTGTTGACTTCATCTTTGTGGTTCTTCTCACTGCTGTTCTCGGAGTTACCTTTCGTATTTCCCATGCACGCCCCCACTTCAAGCCACCATGCTCAAATCGTTTCAGTTTATTCTACATGCAAGTTCTGAAAATCACGTTATTTTCTCTATGGATGTCAGCTGTGAATAAACGAATGTCCTTTTACCGCTCACAACGAAGCCAGTATCAAATCACATTAAGTGCACCTTCTTGCACTGGTAATTCAGATAGCACTTTGTTTCACATAATGAGATTGCTAGCACCCTGCATAACCTCACTGTAGTCGCCACTTACGACATGGTTTATTGGATCAGTGGTTCGGTTTTTTGTTTTGTTTTTTGGTCTCCATAGTGACTACATGGATTCATACAAGGTGACGTTATGATTGTGTGTGTTTTTATTTTTATTTTTTGGTATTCGTGTTTTTATTATGATAATACAACGATCATAATAGTAACAGATAAGCATTGAAAGAGCTAACAAACTAGCTTCAAGAGAACCCATAGTGGGTGGACTGGGTATGGATAAGAGAGAGAGATATTGAGGACAGTTAATGATCGCCTATTAGAGAATACACTGGAATCGATTAGTCATCAAGGTTAATATTTCAGGAATTCAGCATCAAATGATTGACTAGCAGGGATTGACGTATAAGAGGATGCATCATGCGTGTATACAACTACGCGCAAGAGGAACCATTATCATTCATACAGTTCGACATTAGCTGAGGGAGACTGGGCACCTTTGGGATTTCCCGGAGTGCAGTGATGTCGATTCTGATTAATTATAACAGTAACAACAATAGCAGATAAGTAATATATTAAAAACTCGTAAAACAGTGCCAGGAACACTTTAGAATGTTTTTTCATCGTAGCATTAAAAATACGTATCATGTCCTTTTTTCCCCCCTTGTGGTTCTTAAAGGTCTCTGACATACAAAGAAAGGCTAATGGTCCATCAGGCATCTCAGAAAATGCGACTAATATGAGGCTATTCATGAGACTGGCAACACCATCTTTAAATAAGAATATCTATAGTCACCACCACTGATCAAGAATATGGTTTGACGTTGGCTTCCTCGAGCTAGTGATCTGAAGTGGTGGACCAGTGCTCCTTAAGGATTGAAAACATGAATGAAGACGATCATTATCTAATTCTTGCATGCGATCTTTACTATAAGACGAGCATAACGAAGTACAACAACAAACAACTACAGTAAAGATAAAGACAATGAAAAACGAATATGGTGGCCATGAGAAAACAAACTTGTTATCTTCAAACATGCAGTTTAATATGGAGGTAGTATCCAAAAAAGAGAAGAAGGGAAGACAAATGAAGATATGTTCAACAAGAAGAATGTCCAAGGTACTGTTTTATCAAACCTCAGTGCTACAATTCCGAAAGATTTTTACGTTTCGCTAATGGTGCCATGAAATCATCCACAATGCTATTGCACAACAATGCACATCCGGGCAACATATAACGAAGATAATACATAATAGCTCTACAGTAGTACTGTACATACAAGTAAATAGGTCAGATTTCCACTGTTGACTGTAATTTGATTTATTCACCACATTTTATTATAGGTATAGGGTTACTTTATACGCAAGTGTTTTTATTGGACACAAATACGATCAACGGACACCGGCTTCCCCATTCCCATTTCCACCCTGTTGTTTATAACGACTGAGCCCTAATGCACGCGCATGGAGTCTGCATTTATTGCTTCTATAATGAAAGGAAATGACAGCAACAAATGTTCTCTACTGTCTGGAGTGATCGATGACCGTATTTTTGATCGGCTGAAACAGAATTAGCCTTTGAAAATATATGAGTGTGTGACTATGGTAGGCAAACGAGTAGTGATAGTGTTAAAGTAGTCTTAGTAGCAGCTACAGTAGTAGTCGTTATAGTAGTGACAGCAGTAGTCTTTGTAGTTGTTGTAGCAGCAGTAGTAGTAGAAGACGTAGTCGTAGTAGTCTTAGTGGTAGTTTGTGTAGTGGCTGTAGAAGTCGAAATAGTAGTCACAGTAAGAGTTTTTTTGTAGTTGTAGTAGTGATAGTAGAGTAGTGGCTGTAATAGTAGTCACAAAATTAGGTTTTTTAGTTGTAGTAGCAGTAGTAATAGTAGCAAAAGTAGTCGCCATAATAGTAGTCAAATTAGTAGTTTTTGTAGTGGCTGTAGAAGTCGAAATAGTAGTCACAGTAGTAGCTTTTTTGTAGTTGTAGTTGTAGTAGTGGTAGTAGAGTAGTGGCTATAATAGTAGTCACAAAATTAGGTTTTTTAGTTGTAGTAGCAGTAGTAATAGTAGCAAAAGTAGTCGCCATAACAGTAGTCAAATGAGTAGTTTTTGTTCTTGTAGTAGTGGTAGAAAAGTACTAGTCTTAATAAAAATCTCAGTAGTAGTTTTTGGAGTTGCAGTTGTAGCAGTGGAAGTAGAGTAGTAGTTGTGTAGGTTGTCACGGAATTGCCTCCCCTGCTTTGCAGTAGTGATCCAACAATGGCCAAAACTCAAGAGTATCTAATATGGGTCTTCAAACGTGTCTACCTGTCGTAGATTTTATCAGATAGTAATAGATGTTTATAGTCCTGTCTGAGCAGAGGTGATAGTGATAACTATGTGAGAGTAAGGTGAAAGAAATAGTTTTGTTTTTTTCACGAGGTGATCGTGTAAGAGAAAGGACAGTCTCTGGGTTGAGTAATTTCTCTAAATTTCTCTAATCCAGCCTATCTGGACGACTAAATTTAAATCAGACGCACTTTCTCTCCTTGTACAAAATACAAGTTACACTGCACCCACATGCACACAATTCTGTGACAAATACGCACAAACGTGATGTTGCGTGCATATTTTGACGCACATATTACAAAAATCGATATGGCTATTTAATATGGAAAAGATATAGACATTCATTCATTGGTGTATGAAAATGCTGTCTATGGTAAAGCTAGATAATTCATGATTGATTCACACTTTTGATTATAGGAGTAATCGTTCTTGATATTGATCCGGCGCATGGATATGACACCCATGTCCGTACTTATTTGTTAGGGCCAGAAAATATATTAATTTGCTTATTATGTTTATGGCCTGAATTCATATGTATTACATATTATTAGTACAAGTAGAATCAGTCCTATATTGTATATTTTTGATGGGTAGGCAGGACTATATTCTTGTTATGCCGCTCTAGCGGAAGTATGAGTTGTCTTGACAAGTCGTGATGAGTTCCGAGGTACCGTTTACAATGGCGGTTACGTATTTTCCAGGGCTGGTAGATTCTTCAGTAAAAATGATTTACGAAGTGGTTTTTCTTCTGTAGGAGATTGTGTCTCTACTAGAGCTTGTGTTAGAGACTCTCCTAATGTACGGTACCATGTATGATTCGGACTCCAGGTAATTCCAGACCCTATTTTTGATGATCTCTTGTCGGTTAGACCTAGCTGGAATTTTGTGCTTCGCAACGCTAGGGTCACGTTTGTATCGACGAAGATGACGGGCTTCCATATAGCAGTTATGTCTACGTGAAGTAACTGGATTACTGTAGAACTGTTTGGAGGAACTTTAAGAAATTATTCTTATACATTTCAAATTAACTTTGGCTTAGATATACCCTCCTGTGAGTGAGTGAGCGACAACTCAGGAAGGCGGCCATGTTACATTCCTGTCATCATATTTTTGAATCACTGTCCAAAGAACGGGCATGTATCTTACTATTCGGACAGTGGCAAGGAGATCTCAATTTTGATAGAAACCCCTTCCAAGGTTTCATAATATGATATAAACTGTGAACTTAAAGCAACTTTAGTTACTTACCGATCCGCCTTCACTGACGCGCTTAGTCAGATAGGGGATGCGGCCATTATGTATCATGACATTGGAAACTATTGATGTACTACCTATTATTTATGAATGTGTCATGACATGGGATCTACTATGTATGCCTGCAAATTGATGTGTCAATATACCCATGATTTACTCGTTATGTCCCAGTGTGTGCGTCTAAATAAACTGTGTAAACAAAGATTCCAGCAGTCTGCATTGGTGCCTTGTAGACACAAGTGAATGAGCGCTTAGATTGGTCAGAACACAAACAGTACACCATTCGCGTTAATCACACTCTACACTTCTACTCCATATATACACCATCCTGCGTCGGTTGAAGTGACCAAGTTTAGGGCCTGCTTCCCCTGGAGCCTTAGAGGGAAACTACTGCTTACAGCTGCCTTTGCCTTCCCTAACTCAGGACTAGGGTGAGTTACCCATTTACAGCTGGGTAGACTGGAGCATGCCTGATCTCAGTAACATCATACACCCCAATTTACACAGATGACTTTATACACAGCTCTTTACAGTGGTGAGCCAGATTCCTGGGTCCAGCCTACGCAGTTTTGTTGTGTTGAGAATCACATTTTACAGTTGCAAGAACATTTGTTTGACCACATCAACACCAGTAGGACAGCTATACAATCAATGTCAGCTTGACCTGTACTGACAAGTGTAGCAATATCTGGGTCAGCACGTGTTGACATTTGGCACAGTACAGTCAGTGTTCTAAACTAGTGATTGTTTATCCTGCTGTAATAGAAGAGCAATGTTGAAAATAAAGTGCAAATTTCATCGGTGGATCTTCTAATGTGCTCAAAAAAAAAATGAACAGTGTAATAGTTAGAAAGCAAATCTATTACTCAATAAAGTGGTAGTCTAATTTGTTAAAACTGAGCATACAGTACAATACATTGCAACTACAACACATTCCTTTATATGATACACACATTGATGATTTATATATATTTATGTTATATATTATTTGTTTATATGTGTGATTGTTATGTGTTTGCGGGCCTGGATGGGAGGTGACTAGAACAGGAAATACCAAGTGATATTGGTCTTGTTCTGGCGTTCTATAGGGAGCAATTTCTTAATTGAAATTTGCATGCAACATAGTTTGCAAATATTTGGTTAGTTGTGACGACTGTTTCATATTTGTATTTGTAACATTTTTTCTGTTCTTTATTTTTGTTTGATTTGTTTGTATAATTGTAGGTCTCATCTTTCCTTTCATTTCAGTTCTTTACACCCTTATGTTTATTCACTGTGGCGTTATTTGTCTTGTTATCTTATTGCAGTTATCATCACAGATTCTGTGATCATTTTTTTTTCATTTCTCCTATTTAATTTAATTTGATCTCTGCACATGTTTTCAGATTGTCTTTTCTTGTTTGTCCTTTGTAATGTCTTTAGTTGACATATGACATAGGAGGTATAGTTGAATACACTTATATTATAGTACAGATCAGTACTTTATGATTATTATTGTTATAAAACAAAGTGTACAAGACCTTTATAAGGCTTGTCTCCCAAAGTGATTGGTATAGGAAATATTATTTTCCACAGGTACTCAAGTGATCATTGATTACAAGGTATACAAGACCTTTATAAGGCTTGTCTCCCAAAGTGATTGGTATAGGAAATATTATTTTCCACAGGTACTCAAGTGATCATTGATTACATTAAGGTATACAAGACCTTTATAAGGCTTGTCTCCCACAGTATTTGAGATATACAGTTATTGTTTTCCACAGGTACTCAAGTTATCATTGGTTATTATAAACAAAATAACCATACAGGTTTTTTCACTAAGACTAAGTCTATGATATAGACTTGTCTCCCATTAAAGTGAAATAAGGTAATTTATTTACTTTTTCAGGTTTCTGATTTAAGAAGACAAGATGTCTACATTAGATTACTTTATTGCACAAGGAAAATCTCTTGATAAGACTGGAAAAGAGTTAGAAGAATGGGCAACTGCTCAATTTGCTATTGTATTAAAATCAGAAGAGAAAAAACAAAAAGATGAGAATAAATGGAAAGCAGAAGTTGAACAAAAGAAGATAGATGCTGAGAATTTCAGAATGCAGATGCAAGCTGAGGAAAGAAAAGCTGCGGCTGAGGAGAGAAAACTTCAAATAGAAGAAAAAAAATTAGAAGCTGCTGCTGCTGCTGCTGAAGAGAAAAAAGCTGCTGCTGCTGCTGCTGAAGAGAGAAAAGCTGCTGCTGAAGAGAGAAAAGCTCTGGCTGAAGAAAAAAGATTAGAAAAAGAAGCTGATGCTGCTGCTGATCTAAAGAAATTGCAGATGCAAGTGGAGGAAAGGAGATTTGCTGCAGAACAGAACAAATTAGAAGCTGCTGCTGCAGCTGAACAGAAAAAATTAGAAGTTGCTGCAGAACAGAAGAAATTAGAAGCTGCTGCAGAACAGAAAAAATTAGAAGCGGCTGCAGAACAGAGAAGATTAGATAGAGAAGCTGAAGAGAGAAAAGCAATAAGAGAACATGAATTTGAGTTAGAGAAATTAAAATTGACTAGTATGAGTAATATTAATCAGGCATCTGGTGGTAATGGTAAACCTTTTAATTATAAGGTCAAGGTGCCAGCGTTCAACTCTGCCAGTGATGATATAACATTCTGGCTTGATAGATTTGAACGTGCTTGTGGAGCTCATAATGTTGACAAATCACAGTATGTGCATCAGTTGTCTGAAAATTTAAAAGGGGAGTCTCTGACTAAGTTATCTTTGGTTGAAGAGGCCGACAAGGATAATTATGATGCTATTAGGGCAGCTTTGATAAAGAGATATCAGCTGTCAGAAGAAGGTTATCGTCTTTTGTTTAAAACAATGAGACCTGAGGTAGGTTTAGAATTCTCAGATTTCATTTCAAAAGCACGACTTACACTCTCACGATGGATTGAATTATCCAAAATAGAGAAAACATTTGATGGTCTTACGGATTTATTGCTAAGAGACAAGGTCATGTCTTCGGTAAATAAACCATTCCTAGAGTTCTTACATGAGCGTAAACCTAGTACATCAAAGCAAATGGAAGAATATTGTGACCAGTATGCCACGGCATACCCTGACATGATTCTTAGTAACTCGAACATCAAAGAGAGTATGCCAGTTGCTTCGGCAACAGAATATAATCAGAATTACTCACACAAATTCCAAGGAGCTAAAAATAAATTTGATAAAAAGGTTAATTGGAATAAGTATCAAAACCAAGATAACCACTCAAATCAGGGTTCTTCTTCGAAGAACTGGAATCGGGCTGATAGTCCTCGACACGCGAGGGGTACCCATAATTTTAGAAATTCTCGAAAAGGGAGTAGTTATAGGAACTACCCAAGTGCTTCATGGAGACAAAAGAACCAATATTACAGGGATACTCAGTATAATGAGCGTGATGATTATGATCATGAATATTATGATTCAAACCCAAATAGGGGTTATAACAGAGGAAATAATAATTATAGAGACAATTATAACCGAGGTAGATCACAACACAAAAGACATGGTGTAACTGTCTTTTTTTCTTGTTGAGGTGATCACTGGCCCAAGACAGTTTACATGTTGTTAGATGTGTAGTGCGAGCGTATGATGAGTTGAGTGTGGGTGCGAATGAAGACGCGAATGTGTTTAGGCTCGTATAGATGTAGATCCTGCAACCCATACTCTCACATGCAGTAATCAAGGATGCTTTGACACTGCAGGCATGTTTCAAGACATTTATTGACGGGAACACACATAATATCAACAGGAACAGTCAGTGTAACAAGGTCATGCTGACCTGACATCGATAGGTATACATTTGGCATTCAAAAAGGTAAACATCAGAATAGACGTGCATGGTCAATAGCAAAGTTCTTCAATAATGACAGTTCGTAGCGTCGCCCTTGGCGTCTCTGACTAAACGCGTCAGATGCCTTAGTTACCTTGACACACAGGTGCAACTTGGCACTCCCTGCCAATTGCACATATCAGGCTGTAGTATAATAGCCGGAAGCACAGGCCTCGTCCTAACGTCGGCCGTGTACTTCTGTTAAATAGGTTATCATCAACCCTGCAGTAATACTTATTGTAGATAGAAGTTCCGCCAATCTGCGGCTCCCACAATATATCTTCGTCACTGGATTTCTGGACAATATAAGACTAACAGTCTTGGATGGCTACCTCGAGCACAAATATATAAGTTCTGAAATGGCGGATCCGTGAACTGCTGTTCACCCTAGGTAATCCTTTACATGTTCTGCCACCGAAAAGCGTAATAATGCATAAAGGTCGGTATTACCTGGTAAATGAATCCTCAGAACTACACAAGGAATTCTGTCGTCATCCCGACGCACAGAGATTCACTGGGGAAAACTGCCATAGCAGTTACTTCGAAGATTCTCCCCGAAAAACAATGGACTCTTGGTCCCTTCAGAAAAACAGGACCTCCCGGCTTCCCGGAAGTATATCTCACTCCCGCTTAAAAAACCTTCCCATAGGCCCACGCCGAACTGTCAACCTCTGACCCTAAAGGTCAAACACAATGAATGAATAAACAAGGGAAGACAACCCCTAATCAACCTGACATCGCAGGTAAAGACACAATTATACTTATGATACAAACATAAGCAAATAACTTGACAGATGACTCCGTCGAAAATGACAGCAACATTACTACCACCCCCCTGTAAAAAAAAAAATGCAATTTTTTTTTTTTTTTTAAATATGTTCATGAGCAAGATAGCACCAGTATCACTTCTGTGCTCATGCAAACAATGAACCTAATATCAGGTACAATAGAAGAGGGTACAAATCATCTCCCAACATAGGAGAAAATATTTCCTTTAAGCCAAACAAACTAAGGGATACCATTCAAGAAACCTAAGTTGCTGGCAATACCAATCATATATCAAACATTACTAAATAATATAATCATAGCAATATACAAATGTCAATGCTATTTTAGCAACATATCACTGATGGATGGACAAAATGAAATTTGTTAAATTATCTAAACATCATCCAAATACATTTGTATTACAACATATTATGATATTAAGGACAGACCTAAGTCTGAAAATATATCAGGAAAAACTAGGACACAAGATTTAACTGGAATCATGTGGGCATCTAGACAATATGTCCGCCATCACATTATCCGAACCACGGATAGCTCGCACCGTGAAATGGAAAGGCTGAAGAGCAATAGCATAACGAGTAGATCTCGAGCTCTTCAAATCCTTACTTTGCATAGCCGTAAGAGCTTTTTGGTCGGTTTCCATAAAGAAATGCGCGCCCAGAAGGAACCTTTGTAGCTTAAGAATGGACCAAACCATAGCTAACAATTCACGGTCCAAAACCGAGTAATTCCTTTCTGCCGCATTCAGCTTCCTAGAAATATACATTACAGGATGCAGAGTTCCTGAATATTCCTGCATTAGTGCCGCTCCAATGCCAGTGGAAGAGGCATCACTACGAAGGACAAAAGTCTTATCAATCGTCGGTAGTCTTAAGATAGGATGAGATGAGAACAAATTCTTAACCTGATCCAATGAAGATTGGCATTCTTGGGACCAACGCACCATATTAGGAGAACCTTTTTTCAATAACGTTGAAAGTGGTGCCATAATGGAGGACAGATTCTCAATGAATCTTCCATAGAATTGTATCAATCCCAAGAGACTACGCACTTGCTTTTTTGTCTTCGGAACCGAGATATTTAATATCTTTGAAATGTTTTGGTCCTCTGTCTTCAACAGACCATGACCAACTCGATGACCTAGGAAGGAAATTTCACTAAACCCAACAAAAGCTTTAGAGGGTTTAGCAGTCAAACTATGCTCACGTAGAGTAGATAGCAATTCCTTCAGACCCACATAGTGTTCTTCCCAAGTATCGCTGAAAAGACAGATGTCGTCTAAATATGCAATGACATCTGCACGATCTGATAGAATTCGTCGCATCATGCGCACGAAAGTCGCTGGGGCGTTCATAAGCCCGAAAGGCATAAAATTCCATTGAAACAGACCCCTAGGTGTCGAAAAAGCAGTGAGAGGTTTGGCGTGTTCCGTCAATGGGACTTGCCAATAACCTTTCGACAAGTCTAGTTTAGTAAAGAATTTAGCTTTAGAAAGTCTAATAAGTAGATCATCTAATAACGGCATAGGTTCAGCATCGAACTTCGTAACTTGATTTAATTTGCGATAATCAACGCAAAGACGTATGTTATTGTCTTTCTTTCGAACAATAACTATCGACGAAGAATAAGCTGAAGTGGATGGTTCAATTATTTGTAGTTGAATCATTTCATCCAATTCTTTCTCGACTTGTGCTTGAAAATGAATAGGTATTGGGTATGGTCTTACTCTGATCGGATTACGATCAGTAAGTATGATGTCATGTTCTATGACATCTGTGTGTCCAGGAATGTCGGTAAGGACATCCTGATATGATTGTAACGTAGAGGATACTTGACGTTGTTCCTCAAAAGACAAGTTAGAAGAGACTGTAACGTCTCTCCACGATTCCGTTGAAATAAGTGGAATCGTAGGAAGAGGTAAGTTCACGTCAGAAAAAATAGTTTCCTCATCCTGTATAACGGACAGGGATGAGATGTGACCATGTTGAACTGGAGAGTCGTCCGTCGCCTGGAAAATAGGCTGTAAATAGTCTGGACGTTCAATAAACTCTGTTAACATATTTATATGGAAGGTTTTATGCCTTCCATCCACATCGACAATATAGTCGACATCAGAAATTTTCGAGACTATAGTGTATGGACCCTTCCAAGAAATGAGAAGTCTATTCTCTCTTGAGGGCAGTAAGACATATGCTTTGTCTCCAGGACAAAGTTGACGTAGGCGTCTTTTCTTATTAGCAAATCGCCTAGCTTTTTCTTTCGCAAATTCGGAAGATGAAGTTGCTAACCTGCACGATTCGATAATCTTTTCTCTAAGAGCTATAACATATTCATATGACGATTGTGTATCATCGTCAATATTATCGGAAGTTATCAAATCGTGTAACAAGGACATTGGCCCGCGCGGTTGCGCGCCAAAGACAAGTTCGAAAGGAGAAAACCCTGTATGCTCGTTGGGAACCTCTCTATAGGCAAAGAGGACTGCAGGTAAAACCCTGTCCCAATCTTCAGGATGATCCTCCGTTATCTTGCCAAGTAAGTTCTTTAGTGTCCTGTTAAGACGTTCTACCAATCCATTGGACATTGGATGATAAATACTACTGAGAGACCTTTTAATGTCTAGCGTAGCCATTACCTGAGACATAACGTCCGAAATTAACTGAGTGCCGTGATCCGACAGTATTTCTCCGGGGAATCCCAGACGAGAAAATACGAGCCAAAGAGCATCAGCGATATCGACAGTTGATATGCTCTTCAGAGGAATAGCCTCTGGCCAACGCGTGCACATGTCCACGCAAGTGAGGATAAATTGGTGTCCTCTGGCTGACTTAATTTTGAACGGACCAATGATGTCTATAGCCATTTTCTGAAACGGCCGAATCGGAATATCTGCAGCCTGAATAGGAGCAGCATGTCTCGGACCCCTAGACTTGACCTCTTGACAAATTTTGCAAGATCGGCAATAAATTCGGATGTCTTTATTCACGAATGGCCAAAAGAATGACGCAAGGACTCTAGTTTTAGTTCTGGAAAAACCCATGTGTCCCGCACACTGAGAATCGTGTGCATGCCGAAGAATTAAGGCTCTCATACACTTAGGCACAAGAATTTGCGAGTGCATAGACTTGTCCGAGTGTTGTACCATTCGTACCAATATACCATTCTTCATAGTGATATACGATTTGTGATTCGTATTTTGATTGGGATCCCCTTTCTTTGCAAGAAGGAAGTATTTCTTCAAAGAAGGATCCTCTTCTTGACGTTTAACAAACGAGTCATGGGAAATCACCAAGTGCTCGTCTTGGCTATCAACTTCATTACTATTATCAGATGAAGTTGGGGGATTAAGAGCTTGAGCTCTTGTCACCACTGCATTGACCGTTTGAATGTTTTTTTCTTCCCAACTAGAAATTTGTTGCGGGGTGCATTCCTTAACCCCATGAATACGACCGATTATAAGATCCGCAATAGGATTAGGAAGAAGACATGCATGGACATCTCCTGTGAAGAAAGGAGTGTCAATCCTAATAATAGCAGTAGGATAGCTTTCCATAGTACCACCAAATGTAACACATTTGATTGTTTTTCCCGTGGCACAGCAAGGATCTATCAGAGACTCCTTAACCCCGACGGTAGTACATCCCGAATCGAAAAGTACTGAGACTAGCCTATCATTTATTAGACCTTTATGTAAGATGAGAGATCCTCTCCCATCATGCGCAACTGTAGCAGGTAGAGCAGGAAGAGGGTGACCACAACTTAGCGTAGATACAGTTGATGAGTCAAACAATGTTAAGCATTGGGGGCATTCAGTTGCTCTCCCAAAATCGAAAGCACAACCAGTGATAGCCCTAGAGTTACCACTATCATTTACTGTATTACAGGCTCCATCAAACTCTTGTTGCGCAGAGTTTGCCTGTTGGTAAGGTCTTTTTTTGTTAAACCTAGGTCTACCTCGATTATCATTTCCCCTGTAATTATTTTGACTATCATTTCCCCTGTAATTATTTCGAGTATCATTTCCCCTGTAATTGTTATCATATTGCCTATTGTAATCATCATTCCGGTTTGAATCCCGGTTTCTAAATTCACCATCGTCATAATCTTGACGTCGAGAATGATTACCTCGAAAATTTGAATAGTTATTATTTGGATAGCCTTTACGAAAGTGTCTCAAATTATTACCACTAAAATTACGAGAACTACCATCTTGTCTCCACTGCATAGACGAAGAACCATCATGTGTTGGATTACTCCGCTTCTGAGTGTAATTTTGATTACTTCCCCTATTCCAATTTTGTTGAGCACCCCTGAAATTTTTTTCTGAAATTAGGGCCATATGGTGTTGCCGAAGCAGCTGGCAACCCTTCTTTCACTTTAGAATTGCTAACTGTAGCATGGGGATGTGCTGTGGCATACTGACAACAGTATTCCTCCATTTCTTTTAAGTTTTTAGGCTTACGCTCATGAAGGAATGCAAGAAAAGAATCATTAACAGATGACAAAACCTTATCTCGCAATAATAAGTCCATTAGACCTTCATATGTTTTCTCAATCTGAGACAACTCAACCCATCGTGTAAATGTACGACGTATCTTTGTAACAAAATCAGAGAAATCTACTCCATTTTCTGGCAACATTGTCCTAAAACGAAGACGATAGTCTTCTTGTTTTAATTGGTATTTCTTTAGTAATGCTGCCCTGACAACATCATAATTAGTCCTCTCATGTTCGTCTATTGTCATAAGAGTAGTCACTGTGTCACCTGTAAAAAATGGCATCAGTTGTTCAACATATTTTTCCTTTTTTATGTTATGCGTATCGCACAAAAATTGGAATCTATCTAGATAATCTGCTACGTCATCCTTTAAAGGATTGAAATGAGGCAATTTAATCCTACTAACAAACTCCTTTGTCGTACTCGAAGTTGTTTGCTGAGCACCCGTACTCGCCAATTTCAATTTCTCTAACTCCAAAATTGCGAGTTTTTCATCAAGTTCCATCTTCTGTTTTCTTTCCTCATGTTCCATTTTTCTAATTTCAGCCTCAGCAGCAGCTTGAAGTTTTTTTTCCTCTGCAGCAGCTTGAAGTTTTTTTTCCTCTGCAGCAGCTTGAAGTTTTTTTTCCTCTGCAGCAGCTTGAAGTTTTTTGTCTTCCATTTCCATCTGGAATTTTCTTTCATCAGCTGCAGCTTGAGCTTTCCTCTCCTCAGCAGCAGCTTGAGCTTTTCTCTCCTCAGCCTCTCTTTGATACCTTCTTTCTTCAAGTTCTAATCTTCTATTCTCAGCTTCTAGCTTCTTTAGTTCAGCTTCTGCTTTCAATTTAATTTCCTCTTTTTGTTTCTTTTCTTCTGACTTTAATGCAATGGCGAATTGAGCAGATGAATATTCTTCCAATTCTTTACCAGACTTACCAAGGGTCAACCCTTGCTGGATGAAGAAATCCAATGTAGACATTCTGTCTAATGAGATCAGAAACCTGAAAAAAAATTAAATAAATTACCTTATCCCACTTCAATGGGAGACAAGTCTGAAATGCTAGACTTGTATACTCACTTCACTTTATTTTACTGTCTCAATCTTTGTAGATAACAAGTCTTTTATCAAAGAACTTGTATAAATATCTTATATAATATTATTTAACAAACTCTATATGAAGAGTCTACCTTATCAATAATATCAAAACATGACCAAGTATGTGTATGTAGACTGTGCATGACAGTAATGTAGTACAACCAAAAAAAAAAAACAAAGACAAAAATACAAAACAATACAAATGGCAACACTGTTTTAACCAAAAATGTGTAGAGAAATACACAAGAAAGGAGAGACCTACAGAATACAAAC
This sequence comes from Oreohelix idahoensis, assembly GCA_024509875.1. Taxonomy (NCBI): domain Eukaryota; kingdom Metazoa; phylum Mollusca; class Gastropoda; order Stylommatophora; family Oreohelicidae; genus Oreohelix; species Oreohelix idahoensis. Next base: position 558,404 of record JAMPIV010018366.1, on the reverse strand, counting down.
AAAACAAATCGACAATCAAAACTGAAAAAAACAGACAAAATATTACAAAAACAACGTTAAGTACAATTACATCACAGCTAACATCAATAGCGACCAATTGTCACTAGCAAATTTCCAAATTAAGAAAATTTGCACCTACAGACCGCTTACAGTAAGCCTCGATCAAGTGGCATATTTACCGTAAGACCCACCAACCGAAAAACCCGCAGAAAAATACACAAAACAGTAGAAGTGACATAAACATATAGCAATCAATTTCAATGTGTTGCAGAACAAGTTCAGTCACAGCTGAAACTAAAATAAATTTCTTGCTCCTTGCGAACACAGAAACGAAATGTCAAACGCGCACTGAACGTCAAATCCACTGTAACATAAAGTGGTATTCACGAACCAAAGTTACTATGACCTTCTCAAATTAGGGCTTGCACATTGAATGTTTACAATTTCACGTACTGTTTACAGACACTTGACCTCCAACAATGTAGCTTGAATGCTCTGACCTAGAAAAGTCTGTTGTTGAATGAAACGTGTAACAACCCGCAGTACTGTTTACAATAGGAACCCGCCTTCTATGCAGTTATGGTCCACGTAGCAAATGCCTAGTAGTTCACTTCAGTACTTGTCTTGTTATGCTTTATGTAGCATTATAATATAAATGCTCGTACTGTTTATTTGTGTCAACCGTTGATGACCTATATCTGTCCTGTTGTAGCCAAAACTTGCAAGTGTAGAATTAGCGCTGTGTTACGGCTGTCCCGTGTGTAGCTTAGACCCACAGATCAGAAGTGTAATGTGTACTTGTCCTTCTTGTAACTTTCTCGACAAAACTGGAGACATCATACATGTAACAGCCAACCAGGAATGTAAATTTCTGAATCCATAAATGTCAACAATAATGTCAAATGCTCGCTCTGTTCTTTTTAAACCCACAGATCTGGTCCATCAGAAATGTAAGTTTCTAGGCCACATTGGCGACAAGAAATGTATCATAAGAGCCCACGTAACTGGTCCACCAGAAATGTAACTGTCTTTTTTTTCTTGTTGAGGTGATCACTGGCCCAAGACAGTTTACATGTTGTTAGATGTGTAGTGCGAGCGTATGATGAGTTGAGTGTGGGTGCGAATGAAGACGCGAATGTGTTTAGGCTCGTATAGATGTAGATCCTGCAACCCATACTCTCACATGCAGTAATCAAGGATGCTTTGACACTGCAGGCATGTTTCAAGACATTTATTGACGGGAACACACATAATATCAACAGGAACAGTCAGTGTAACAAGGTCATGCTGACCTGACATCGATAGGTATACATTTGGCATTCAAAAAGGTAAACATCAGAATAGACGTGCATGGTCAATAGCAAAGTTCTTCAATAATGACAGTTCGTAGCGTCGCCCTTGGCGTCTCTGACTAAACGCGTCAGATGCCTTAGTTACCTTGACACACAGGTGCAACTTGGCACTCCCTGCCAATTGCACATATCAGGCTGTAGTATAATAGCCGGAAGCACAGGCCTCGTCCTAACGTCGGCCGTGTACTTCTGTTAATAGGTTATCATCAACCCTGCAGTAATACTTATTGTAGATAGAAGTTCCGCCAATCTGCGGCTCCCACAATATATCTTCGTCACTGGATTTCTGGACAATATAAGACTAACAGTCTTGGATGGCTACCTCGAGCACAAATATATAAGTTCTGAAATGGCGGATCCGTGAACTGCTGTTCACCCTAGGTAATCCTTTACATGTTCTGCCACCGAAAAGCGTAATAATGCATAAAGGTCGGTATTACCTGGTAAATGAATCCTCAGAACTACACAAGGAATTCTGTCGTCATCCCGACGCACAGAGATTCACTGGGGAAAACTGCCATAGCAGTTACTTCGAAGATTCTCCCCGAAAAACAATGGACTCTTGGTCCCTTCAGAAAAACAGGACCTCCCGGCTTCCCGGAAGTATATCTCACTCCCGCTTAAAAAACCTTCCCATAGGCCCACGCCGAACTGTCAACCTCTGACCCTAAAGGTCAAACACAATGAATGAATAAACAAGGGAAGACAACCCCTAATCAACCTGACATCGCAGGTAAAGACACAATTATACTTATGATACAAACATAAGCAAATAACTTGACAGATGACTCCGTCGAAAATGACAGCAACAGAGGGGTACCCATAATTTTAGAAATTCTCGAAAAGGGAGTAGTTATAGGAACTACCCAAGTGCTTCATGGAGACAAAAGAACCAATATTACAGGGATACTCAGTATAATGAGCGTGATGATTATGATCATGAATATTATGATTCAAACCCAAATAGGGGTTATAAAAGAGGAAATAATAATTATAGAGACAATTATAACCGAGGTAGATCACAACACAAAAGACATGGTAAATCTTATTACCAGGCTAACTCTGCACAACAGGAGTTCCACGACGCCGGTAATCAGAATAATGATAAAAAAGACTCCAATAGTGTAGCAAATTCCGCTTTCGATTTTGCTAGAGCATCTGAGTGTTCGCAATGCAAAACATTATTCGATCCAACCACAGTTTCTACTTTAAGCTGCGGTCACCCGCTTCCCGCTCTCCCTGCGTCAATCGCGCATAATGGAAGGGGTGCTCTTGTTTTCAATCATCATCATCTCAGCCCGTAACCCGTCATGGGTCGTAGGGGTGCCATGGTGGAAGCATCAGCAGACAGGGTCCTCCACTGCTCTCTATCCTCAGCAATGCGTACAAGTGTGGAAAAACCGTGTCCTGCCCATTCTTTGATGTTATCAGCCCAGGATTTTCTCTGCCTTCCTCTTCTCCGTTTACCTTCGACTGTTCCCTGAAGGATCGTTTTCGAAAGGGAGTCATGACGAGTTACATGCCCAAACCAGGCAAGCTTTCGACGTTTCACTGTTGACAAAAGTGGTTCTTGGTGGCCTGCATAGGTGTTTATCTTCTCTCTAACATAGACATTTGTTTTGTGCTCTTTATAGCAAATGCGCAAAATTCTTCTATAACATTTATGCTCGAAAGCCTGAATCCTTCGCTCCGTATCTGCAGTGAGTGTCCAGCTCTCACACCCATACAAGAGAATAGATAATACAAGTGATTTGTATAATTTGATCTTCACAGGAAAACTGATGTTACTTTTCCTGATCACATTCAACCTTGTCATGGCAGCTGAGGCCATCTCAAGTCTTGTCTTGATTTCTTTAATTGATCTTCCATCACTGCATATAGTGGACCCGAGATATTTAAAGGTGTTAACTTCTTCTAACGTTTGCCCATTTAACGTAATGTTGGTCGCAACATGTTTCTTATGGCTATTCACCAATATCTTGCTTTTTTCTATATTAATTTCCATCCCATACGTTCTTGTTACTTTCTCCAGTCTAGAGGTAAGGTCTTGAAGTTCTGATTCTGATCCAGCTATCAGATCAATATCATCAGCAAAACGTAGGTTGCACAGAGGTCGGCCTCCAATCGATATGGTTGATTTATAATCGTAGAGAGCCTCTTGCATAATATGTTCTAGATAAATATTAAAGAGCACTGGGGACAGGATACATCCCTGCCGAACTCCTACAGTTCTTTTGAAAAATTCTCCAATGTCGTTGCTTGCAAAAACAGCACTGCTTGCGTCCTTGTATAGTGCTTCAATGATATCTATGATGTTGGTATCAAAATTGAATTTTCTCATTACTTGCCATAAGCCTTCATGCCAGACTCGATCGAAGGCTTTTGTGAAATCGATGAAGTTATGGTATAAATCGTGTTGATGTTGGAGATGTTTTTCGATAAGTAATCTAATATTGAAGATTTGTTCTGAGGTACTTCTTTTTGGTCCAAAGCCAGCCTGTTCCTCTGACAAGATTTCTTCTGATTTCTGTTTTATTCTGTTCAAAAGTATCCTTAACATCACCTTACTTGGATGACTAATAAGGCTAATGGTTCTGTAGTTCTTGCACATTTTTAGATTTCCTTTCTTTGGAAGCGGTATTACTAATGACTGCGTCCATTCTTTTGGCCATTTTTTTGTACTCCATATCTTCTGGCAAATTGTTGTCATGATTTTTACTATATCTGGTCCTCCATATTTCAAGAGCTCTGCTGGGATATTATCCACACCCGGTGACTTCCCTCCTTTCATCGAACATATAGCCTCTTCCACTTCTTCCCGTAATATTGCTGCATTTCCGAGTTCCCTGTTTTCGCACTTAATGTTGTTTAATATGCCTAAGTTAGTGTCAAGTTTACAGTTATATAATTCTTTACAATATTCTGTCCATCTTCTCATTACAGCTGTTTTTTCATTGAGCAGAGCCCCATTGCTATCTTCTATGACAGTTACCCTGGGCTGTTGGGGTTTTGATAGTTTTCTTAATGTGTCAAAAGCTGCCTTGCTGTTACCTTTTATTAGCCCCGTATTAATGGACTCACATTGATCAGCTACCCATTTTTCTTTGGCCTGTTTCATTTTCTTCCTAATATTTTTATTCACCATACTGTATTGCCATGCTGCTTCAGGAACCTCTTTCTTAACCTTTTTCATTTCTCGCCGTGTATCACATAACTTCAGAATGTCATCTGTAACCCATGGTTTGTTTATTTTCTTTCTTTTACCAAGTATTTCTGTTGCTGATTCAATGAGCACGTCTTTCATGTTCTCTGTGATTGAGTTGATATCATCCTCCAAAAAGTTGAGAGCTGCGAATTTTCCTCCAACAGTTGCCTCAAAGATTCCCGCGATTTCTGGATCTTTCAGTTTGTCTAAATTGAATCTTAACTGAGAACATCTGTTTTGATTATAGTTCTTTTTAAGTTTAAGCTTGAGCGTCATCAATACCATGTCGTGATCACTACCAATGTCGGCGCCAGGAAAAGTCCTAGTCTTGGCTTTATTAATACTGGACTTGAATCTTTTGGATACAAGAATAAAATCAATTTGGCCATGTATCTCAGTTTTTGGGGCATGCCACGTTGTTCTTCTTGATAACTTATGAGGAAATAGTGTATTTGCAATGGTTAGTTTATAGTTGCTGGCAAATTCTAGTAGCCTTAGTCCTCGATCGTTAGTTTCACCTGTCCCAAATCTCCCCACTGTACCAGCCCAGTGACCGTATGCATCTGGCCCTATTTTAGCATTCCAATCACCTAACACGATGAGAAGATCTTTCTTTGGAATTTTCTTAATTGCTTCATCCAGATTGTCATAAAATGTATCAATTGCCTCATCCTCATAGTCAGTAGTGGGGGCATATACCTGTATGATGGAGATGTTCTTTGGATGTGCTGCAATACGAATGGTGATAAGCCTGCTATTTATTGGGGTGCAGCTGATGACAGAGTTCAATCTAGATTTATGTACGATAAAACCTACTCCATGCTGATGTTTAGACTCATCTCCACTAAACCAAATTTTGTGACCATCATCCGTTATTGATTCACCTAATCCTGTCCATCTGACTTCTGCTAGGCCCAGGATGTCCCACGAGTATCTAACAAGTTCATGTGTTAGTTCTTTGACTTTTCCACACGCATATAGCGTGCGTACATTCCAAGTTCCAACAACAAAACTTTCTCTTGGAAGTTTCAAAACAGGTGTTTTTACCCCATTCGCTGACTTATCACTCTCAAGGGGCAATGAGAGCGCGGTCGTTGTTAATCAGGGCATCGGCCGATCCGGCAAATTATTACTGAGTTGACTTTCCATCATAGCATTTCAGTGGGCAAGAGGTTTGCTTGGCGGTGCCCATCTCCTCTCCAAGTATCCTTGCAGGTACATACAAAAATGTACCTGGAGCAGTAACAATAGCCCTCAATAAATCTGTAATGTTTTGAAACACTGTCCGATCGACACATCACAAAACCGCCATCTTGGCTACTTGTTTTCAATAGAGGCCTAATAGATGGTACTCCGGTATCAATTCTTTTCGATTCGGGGTGCACTACCATCGGAGTGAGGCAATCACTCGTAAATCCTTCTCGAGCTACAGGCGATGTAGTCAAATGTGTAACATTTGGTGGCACATTGGAGAAGTACTCCACTGCCATTATCAATATTGCTACGCCTTTCTTTACAGGAGAGGTGCAAGCATGTCTCTTGCCGAATCCGATCGCTGATCGTATCATCGGTCGCATTCATGGAGTGAAAGAATGCACTCCACAGCAAATTTCTAATTGGGAAAATGTTAATATGCAATCTGCTAATGCAGTAATCACTAGGGCTCAAGCTCTCAATATGCCGCAATCTTCACATTCTGAAGATAATGATGCGCAGATCCAAGATGATCCCTTGGAGATTTCCCATGATTCCTTTATAAAACAGCAGGAAGATGATCCTACTCTAAAGAAATTCTTTACTCTGGCAACAAAAGGTGATCCGAATAAGGATACAAATCGTAAATCTTGGATTACGATGAAGAATGGCGTACTTGTACGTATGGTACAAGACTCCGCTAAGTCCATTCATGCTCAAATCCTTGTGCCTAAAAATATGAGAGTTAAAATCTTACAGCACGCTCATGATTCGCAGTGTGCTGGACATATGGGTTTTTCCCGTACTAAAGCTACAGTTCTTCAATCTTTCTTTTGGCCTGCTGTGAATAAGGACATACGAATCTATTGTCGATCTTGTAAAGTATGTCAAGAGATTAAATCCAGAGGTCCACGCCATGATGCACCTATTCAGGCTGCAGACATTCCCATTCGACCATTTCAAAAAATGGCGATAGACATCATTGGTCCATTTAAGATAAAGTCTGCTAGAGGACACCAATTTATTTTGACGTGTGTTGATATGTGCACACGTTGGCCAGAGGCTGTTCCTCTAAAGAGCATAACTACTGCTGATGTCGCAGATGCTCTTTGGTTAATATTTTCTCGTCTGGGGTTTCCAGCAGAAATATTATCCGACCATGGTACCCAACTCATATCGGATACCATGTCTCAAGTAATGTCGACTCTTAAGATAGAGAGATCGCTGAGTAGTATTTATCATCCTATGTCCAATGGGATGGTGGAACGTCTGAATAGAACTCTGAAAAACCTACTAGGTAAGATAACAGAAGATCATCCTCAGGATTGGGATAGGGTTTTACCCGCGGCTCTCTTTGCATATAGAGAGATCGCCAACGAACATACAGGATTTTCTCCCTTTGAACTTGTCTTTGGCGCGAAACTGCGAGGTCCTATGTCCTTACTTCATGATCTTATAACTGCTGATAATATTGTCGATGACGCAAAATCCTCTTATGAATATGTCATCGCACTTAGACACAAGATTATTGAAGCATGCAAATTGGCAACTGCTTCTTCTGAATTTGCGAAACAGAAGGCAAGAGAATTTGCCAATAAGAAGAGATGCTTGCGACAACTTTGTCCAGGTGACAAAGCATTTGTCATGCTACCTTGTAGGGAAAATAGACTTCTTATTTCTTGGAAAGGTCCGTACGATATAATATCAAAAGTTTCCGACGTTGACTATATCGTCGATATTGACGGGAAGCGTAAAACCTTCCACATCAACATGCTCACGGAATTCCATGAACGTCCGAATTATTTACAACCTGTTTTCCAGGCAACGGACGATTTTCCAGTCCAACATGGACAGTACTCATCTCTGTCAGTAATACAGGATGAGGAAACGAGTTTCTCGGATGTAAATCTACCTTTTCCAATGATTCCTCCTCACTCTAATGAATCATGGAAAGATGTTGCAATTTCTCCCGAATTATCTCCAGGAGAGCAGAAACAAGTTTCTACTATGTTAGAACAATTTCAGGATGTCCTTACTGACATTCCTGGTCAAACTGATGTCATTCAACATGACATTATTCTTACTGACCATAGTCCTATAAGAGTCAGACCGTATCCTATCCCGATACATTTTCAAGCACAGGTAGAGAAAGAGTTGGATGAGATGATAGGGTTAAAAATTATTGAACCATCCACATCAGCATATTCTTCGCCGATGGTTATTGTACGAAAAAAAGACAATAACATACGTCTTTGCGTGGATTATCGCAAATTGAACCAAGTGACGAAATTTGATGCTGAACCTATGCCTTTACTAGAAGAGCTACTTACGAGACTATCGAATTCTCATTTCTTTACTAAACTCGATTTGTCTAAGGGATATTGGCAAGTTCCATTATCCGAACACGCCAAACCGTTTACTGCTTTTTCGACGCCTAGGGGTCTATTCCAATGGAATTTCATGCCTTTCGGTCTTATGAACGCCCCTGCAACATTCGTACGCATGATGCGTCGAATCCTATCTCATCGCTCAGATGTCATTGCGTATCTTGATGACATCTGTCTTTTCAGTGATACTTGGAACGATCACTATAATGGGATAAATGAACTATTGTCTATCTTACGCGAGCATAACCTGACAGCGAACCATCGAAAGCATGTATTGGTTTTAGCGAAATATCTTTCTTAGGACACCGTGTTGGTCATGGGTTCCTAAAAACAGAAGACCATAATACAAGTAAGATACTTAACATTTCTATTCCTAAGACTAAAAAGCAAGTGCGAAGTCTCTTAGGTCTAATACAATTTTATGGACGATTCATTCCGAATCTGTCCTCCATTATGTCACCTCTTTCTTCCTTGCTAAAGAAAGGGTCTCCTAATGTAGTCCATTGGACTCAAGAATGTCAATCCTCTTTGGATAAGGTTAAAACTATGTTTTCTACTTCACCTATCCTAGTGTTGCCTTCTAAGGATAAGACATTTATTCTTCGTAGTGACGCTTCATCCACCGGAATTGGAGCAGCACTAATGCAAGAGTACTCTGGAACTCTGCATCCTGTGATGTATATTTCTCGGAAATTAAATGCCGCAGAGAAGAATTACTGGGTCCTAGACCGTGAATTATTGGCTATGGTTTGGTCAATCCTTAAACTGCAAAGATTTCTTCTTGGCGCGCATTTCATCGTGGAAACTGACCAGAAAGCTCTTACGGCTATTCAGAGTAAAAATCTGAAGAGCGCGAGATCAACGCGTTACGCAATTGCTCTGCAGCCATTTCATTTTTCGGTGCGAGCTATCCGTGGGTCAGAAAATGTGATGTCAGATATTTTGTCTAGATGCCCACATGATTCATAACTGTTAAATTATATACCTAACTTTGATACAGTTGTTCCTATGTTGAAATGTGTACACATAGGTAATATCATATATTGAGTATAACACTACTTAGCGGTTCATTGATATTTATTCATCGCTGATCTTTCAATGTTTTTTTCGTCTTTGATGATCATGATGTTAAGATATCTTAGATAAAATTTATGTATAAACTAATGTAGAAATTGTGTCATTGCTAATATTGTAGTATGCGTTGGTGACACCTCTCTGGAAATATTTATACTTAGAGAAGTACTTTCTCTAAGGTCATAAAACTTATGCTTATCATCTGCGCATTGTTATTGGTGCGTTGTGAGCCTATTGTATGTTGCTCCGAGATGTATTGCAAAAAAAAAAAATGTAGCATTTTTTTTTTTCCCGAGGGGTGTGGTAATCTGTTGCGTGCATATTTTGACGCACATATTACAAAAATCGATATGGCTATTTAATATGGAAAAGATATAGACATTCATTCATTGGTGTATGAAAATGCTGTCTATGGTAAAGCTAGATAATTCATGATTGATTCACACTTTTGATTATAGGAGTAATCGTTCTTGATATTGATCCGGCGCATGGATATGACACCCATGTCCGTACTTATTTGTTAGGGCCAGAAAATATATTAATTTGCTTATTATGTTTATGGCCTGAATTCATATGTATTACATATTATTAGTACAAGTAGAATCAGTCCTATATTGTATATTTTTGATGGGTAGGCAGGACTATATTCTTGTTATGCCGCTCTAGCGGAAGTATGAGTTGTCTTGACAAGTCGTGATGAGTTCCGAGGTACCGTTTACAATGGCGGTTACGTATTTTCCAGGGCTGGTAGATTCTTCAGTAAAAATGATTTACGAAGTGGTTTTTCTTCTGTAGGAGATTGTGTCTCTACTAGAGCTTGTGTTAGAGACTCTCCTAATGTACGGTACCATGTATGATTCGGACTCCAGGTAATTCCAGACCCTATTTTTGATGATCTCATGTCGGTTAGACCTAGCTGGAATTTTGTGCTTCGCAACGCTAGGGTCACGTTTGTATCGACGAAGATGACGGGCTTCCATATAGCAGTTATGTCTACGTGAAGTAACTGGATTACTGTAGAACTGTTTGGAGGAACTTTAAGAAATTATTCTTATACATTTCAAATTAACTTTGGCTTAGATATACCCTCCTGTGAGTGAGTGAGCGACAACTCAGGAAGGCGGCCATGTTACATTCCTGTCATCATATTTTTGAATCACTGTCCAAAGAACGGGCATGTATCTTACTATTCGGACAGTGGCAAGGAGATCTCAATTTTGATAGAAACCCCTTCCAAGGTTTCATAATATGATATAAACTGTGAACTTAAAGCAACTTTAGTTACTTACCGATCCGCCTTCACTGACGCGCTTAGTCAGATAGGGGATGCGGCCATTATGTATCATGACATTGGAAACTATTGATGTACTACCTATTATTTATGAATGTGTCATGACATGGGATCTACTATGTATGCCTGCAAATTGATGTGTCAATATACCCATGATTTACTCGTTATGTCCCAGTGTGTGCATCTAAATAAACTGTGTAAACAAAGATTCCAGCAGTCTGCATTGGTGCCTTGTAGACACAAGTGAATGAGTGCTTAGATTGGTCAGAACACGAACAGTACACCATTCGCGTTAATCACACTCTACACTTCTACTCCATATATACACCATCCTGCGTCGGTTGAAGTGACCAAGTTTAGGGCCTGCTTCCCCTGGAGCCTTAGAGGGAAACTACTGCTTACAGCTGCCTTTGCCTTCCCTAACTCAGGACTAGGGTGAGTTACCCATTTACAGCTGGGTAGACTGGAGCATGCCTGATCTCAGTAACACCATACACCCCAATTTACACAGATGACTTTATACACAGCTCTTTACACGTGAAAACAAACTATGGATAACATAAATGGACAGGGGTTGACCAACACAATAACTTAAGGTTTATTAAATTTATTTATCACTAGAACTTTACAACATAAATCATATACATCAATAGATCATGGTTTACAGACAAAATGAAAATTAATCAAATAGGTTTTTCCCTCTGGTAAAGGAAAAGAAAAAGAAGATCCCAACAGAGGTTAATTAACCCGAAAGATCAAAAGTTAACAATAAGTGTATGGAATAGTCAATAAAGAAACAAAGAACAAGTTCCTAATTAATCTATCCCGTAAATAATCAGGTTAATGAGAACAAAAGAAAAGATTTGTATGATAGGGGTAACAACAGAAAATTACGTTACTCTCTTACAGTTCATTCAATCCTTCATACTTGTGGCCACATTCATATTCGCTTACCCAATAGTTGTCGCAGGCATTCCGTGGAAATAAACACTAATAAGTAATAAGACTACTCAGTGTCATATTAAGTTTTGCCAAATCCAGCCCCAGACTCGCCGTAGTTGCGGACTGCAAATTGCACGGGAGTCGCTGGAGTTGGTGATTTAATTTTTCCTGGATAAAAATTACGGTATCTCTGCCTTCAGTTGGTTGGAGTAAGGTTCATACGTGGTGATCGCCGACATAGGATGAATAATACATATATATATTCTGGGTTATCTAGCCTCTGGTTGCTGAGACACTATGTTAAGTTACACAAATGTTGCTGACATTATATGTTGCCACACAGCTGGCTGATGAGATTGATATAAATGAAATCTGGTAATAGTTCTGGTCCAGTTAATATTATAATTTAATGGTTCTATTCTGGTTTCTCTCATGAAATGAGGAAAAATGGACCGCACAGGCCACAGCAAGAAGCTCATAAATATTAAATATCCCTGGATGCTTATATGTTATAAGACTCTAAGAACGTAAGTTCATATGGCCATAAGACCGTTAGACCGCTAGTTCGCAGGTTTTACCAGCCTATATTTTAGGAAAGAAATATAAACATTTAACCAAAATAACAATAATAGATCTACCACGTGTTAAGGTAAGACCTCTTCACCATTCCGTTATAAATTAGATTCAAAACACAAATGTCTAGCTTATCCTTTCGTTTTAACGCGTGATATGAACACTAGTCATTTATAAAATTACATAAAAATGGATAGAAGTAAATAATATATACCGTCAGTAGACAGTTATTTAATGTATGTACTAGTCAATTTTAAACATCTCTTACTGGGAAATAGCGAGTAATTAAATTTACTTTACAGCTGGAAAAATTTGCTATAAGTTATTTAATTATGCTATTAATTTAACACAGAAAATCCCAGTGAAATATAAATGAAAACTTTAAACACACCAAATCACTTAAAGGCTAGTATATAAATTACCGCAACAGAAAAATGAAACACTCCACGAAATCTAATAATTCACTCTTGTACGAGAAATCTTAGGATAACGAGCTAGTGAATTCAGAAAAATCTGAGAGCAACTGATAAAGACTATAGGAGAGACAAGGTATATATTCATAGATTCCGTTCTTTTCGCTTCTTAATGCGAAAGGTCACACCTACGTCCAGGGCCGGGCAAATTTGCCGTTCAATTCCTGAATCAAAGGTTATTCTGCCACCTCTGCCGACCGACGATCTCTAGCTTGTCTTTGATTATCTCCGCCTTGCCGAATATCAGCTACGTAAGTTAGTTCCCCCTGAACATGTAACAATTCCAGGATACGTCTCAGACTAATCGCCCCTTGATTCTTCAAAGAAACTGTTAACGCCTGGCCTCTTGTTAACGCCTGGCCTGGCCTGCGTGTTTCCCTGATCAAAAAACGATTTCACCATATGCGCATTACGCTCTGTTCCACCGTGTTTAATTGCCAAAAGGCTCACGTGTTAATTGAATCAGGCGTTCGTGTAGCAAAAAAAAAATATAAACTTGATGGATGGGGGGGAGGGGGGTAAAAGTGGACGATCACTGCTGCGCAGAGATTTCGAGAAAATAGCAGAGATTGAGATAGCAGGATAATGATGCTTTTATCTCAAGCTAGTCTTCATAAGATATTTCAGAAGTCAAGAACAATGCTGCATTTGACAGGGCAATTGTTAACTTATATCTGATTTGCCGCCTTTTATGAAGAATTAAGCAATTATTAATTTCAGCTCGTTCAAGCCCCCACCCTGATTTACTCAGTGGAATTCTTATTTTTTTTTTAGTAGCTCTGATTGAGTGTATTTAATAAATTGACAGAGACAAACATGCAGTACATTCAAAATGACTAAATCGACGTTAAATTTGTATATTTACAAATACGAGGGGCGTTCAGAAAGTAATGCACTACATCGTTTTTCTCAGGAGCTGTTTATTCAAAAAGCATGACATTTATACACAATATACATGGGTATGTCATATAAACATCGGTATTATTCAACATAATCCCCATCAACGTGTACGGCTTTATGCCAGCGCGAAACAAGTGCATGTATTCCTAGCCCGTACCAGATTTTGTCTTGATCATGTAGCCATTTCTTCGCTTCAATTATAACTCCTTCATCATCTTCAAACCTTGTCCCACGGCGTGCATCTTTAAGTGGACCAAATAGATGAAAATCAGAGGGTGCCAAATCGGGACTATAGGGTGGATGGGGTAGTACAGTCAACCCAATTTGGTGATTGCTTCCCGTGTTGCCAGACTTGTGTGAGGTCGCGCATTGTCGTGAAGGAGAAGCAGGTCTGCTGAATTCTTGTGCGGCCGAACTCTGCGAAAACGTTGATTGAGTTTTTTCAATGTCTTAATGTAAGCTTGCGAATTGATTGTCTCTCCTCTTGGCATAACGTCCACAAGAATCACACCTTCAATGTCCCAAAAGACAGTGATCATGACCTTTCCAGCTGAAGGAATTGTCTTGAATTTCTTTCTTCGTGGTGATTGCGGATGATGCCACTCCATTGACTGTCTTTTTGTCTCAGGTTCAAAATGATGTGCCCAGGTTTCGTCACCTGTAACGATCGTAGCCAAAAAGTTCTCTTCATCAGCATTGAAACGCTCCAACAATTCAGAAAAAATTGCTTTCCTTTGCAATCGGTGGTCATTTGTGAGACTTCGAGGAACCCATCTTGCGCAAACCTTAGAAAATCCGAGAGTTTTTATAACTGCATTTGCACTACAAATGCTGACTGACAGCTGTAAGGTCAATTGTTGAGTAGCGATTCGCCTATCAGTAAGAATAATGCCCTCAGCGCATTTCAACATTTCTGCGTTGGTGGCTGTGGCAGGACGTCCACAGCGCGGCCGATCAAGCAGCTCCGTATCTCCACTTCCTGATTTTTTGATTCTCTGAACGCAGCGACTGACTGTACTCCTGTCGACTGCAAAACTTCTATACACATCACATAGGCGCTTGTGAATGTTCACAACAGTTTCCTTCTCTGCAACGAGAAATTCTATCACAATTCGCTGTTATAACGTAAGTTGCTAACACTCTCCATTTCAACGGTTTAGGGTAGCCGTATTATTTTCGGGTTGCGGTGAAATTTGGTGCACACAATTGGCACATGCCATATTTGAAGTGTGCAAAATTTCATGCTTCTGTCTTCATTATTAGCTGAGAAAAACGATGTGGTGCATTACTTTCTGAACGCCCCTCGTAACAGATTTAATAGTCATTTAGGTTTTAACAAGGTTTTAGGAAATTTGAATAATGATTTAACAGACAGTTATTATCACTGTTGTGATGTAATGAAAGATTATAAAGTAGGTCACTTGGCAGCTTTTATATGTTACTTGGCTGTCAGTGACAGTTTTGCTCCTTCTGATGGTTTAGTTCTTGGTAGACTGATCACGCTCGTCGCTGGTCAAGGTTGTAGGGCGCATCACGTTCCCAGAAATGTCAGGGAGTGTCCACGAAGTTAGTCCCTCGTCTTTTAGCTCAGGCCATATTTCCCTTCTTGTTCCAGAGATAGTACCCTCAACTGGTACCACCAACAAGCCAATCTTGGCTCACAGACTGTTTGCTCAGAGAAGTAGGTTTAAGGCACTGACAGATGCTTTTTTTCGTGTGTCTTGGGGGTCGTTATAATAGCACTAAACTCCCACTATGACTCCGTGTTTCAATGTCCTCAGATGCCGGTCTTCCTTATTAAAATGGTTTTCCTGGGCTCTTTGCGTTCTTCAAGATGTTCCCAAAGTCCGGTCTGATAAAGAGAATTCTGAATTCTAACTTCTGGCAGTCTGTTTTCGTCTTGGCAAGCGATCCTAACAGTGAATGTTCACAGTGTCTTAAAACTGTAAAAAAGTCAGGTTATATGGCCCTTCTTCCCCCGCATTTGTTTTGTTACGATGCTAAGAAAGACCAATCGTTTCAAACATGCGTGTAAATGGGGTAATTTCAAAATTATTTCCTCCTGAAATAAAATGCGTCTCCCATATATGGAATGAAATTATCCGATCCTCTATCGACAGTGTTTACAAATAACTTATTATTACTTTGATATAGAGTAATGTCTATGTAATGTAACAAGGTGTGCCGGAAACGGTGATGTCGTGCATGTCTGTCCAAAATGTGTCGCACATATGAGTAATCTCGTTATCTGTCGCATGTGCACACACAATCCGTCTCTATGCCATCTTGTCAAGGAACGCACCCTGGCCTTATCAGCGATTAAACAAATATGCTCGGTGATTTTTGTGTTACTCTGTAGTCTGATGTCGGCCACACTTGAGATTAACCAACATGGTTGTCGATTAATTATTATCTCAGCCGTTCCTTGCAAAGCAGGAATGAACGGGTAACCAAACTTATCAGTGAGATGAGTGTAAGAATGTTTGAAAATATAAAATATCTGCTACATAACAGAGAAAGAAAGAGGCGTCGACCATTGAAAAGCATGTAATTAATCAGTACAACAAATGTCCCTGATTACTGCCATAGTGAAGCAGAGATCGACCCAATAATGTCACATAGGTGTAGTAGCAGCAGTAGCAGTCGTAATAGTAGTCACAGTAGTAGATTTTGTGGTTGTATTAACAGTAGTAGTATCAGCTGTAGTAGTCGTATTTGGAGGCACAGTAGTAGTTTATGTAGGTGTTGTAGCAGTAATAGTAGTCAATAGTAGCTACAGTAGTAGACGATAAGAACATAAATTAAATATAGTGAGAACTAAGTGGAAAAAATAAAAGCGAAAAACTCCCTCATTACGATCACATGGCTAGACCCAAAAAAAAAAAAAAGAAAAGAAACTACAGAGAAAATAATGTAGTGCTGGTATTCGGCCACAGGCCGATATCAGTCTGCCGGTTGATCGCGGCGGATGATTTGGTAAATGTCTGTGTCTCTAGGTGTCAGGGTGTGGAAAAGAAATAATGTTTAAGCTAGGGACATTTCCTCATTTCCTCATAGTTATAGTAGTAG
The DNA here is from genome assembly GCA_024509875.1 of Oreohelix idahoensis. NCBI lineage: Eukaryota > Metazoa > Mollusca > Gastropoda > Stylommatophora > Oreohelicidae > Oreohelix > Oreohelix idahoensis. The sequence goes on along the minus strand of JAMPIV010018366.1, from coordinate 541,944 downwards.
CAGGATATGGTTTAATTGCATTGGGAAATACAAGGAAAATCAAAAGAAAACATGTCCATCAAAATTCAGAATGTTCAACTCATATCTCACGTCCGTCCTATAGTATGGCTCTGAAACATGGAGAATGACAAAAACAACAAAAAAGACGTCACAAACTTTCATAAATGTTTACAGGCATACCTCGGAGATATTGCGTGTTCGTTTCCAGACTACCGCAATAAAGCGAATATCGCAATAAAGCGAGGTATGCCTGTACTTGCGCAGCAAATTAGGTTTGACATGGTATAATAAGGTCACCAACGAGGAATAGTTGACAAGAACCAGCGAGGTGCCAGTAGAACAGGTGATGACAGTAGACGATGGTGATGAGTAGGACACACGTTGAGGAAACCTGTTGATAGTATTATAAAGCACTCCTTGTTCCGGCAATCCTCAGAGTACGAGAGGCAGAGGGGGACTGAAAAAATACACATGGAGAAGAGAATAGGAGAGAGAAATGACTTGGATAAAGAAGATATAGAAAGATCTTGAGCAGATGGCATAGGACAGGAAGAATTGGCATAGGACAGGAAGACTTGGCATAGGACAGGAAGACTTGGCATAGGACAGGAAGACTTGGCATAGGACAGGAAGACTTGGCATAGGACAGGAAGACTTGGCATAGGACAGGAAGACTTGGCATAGGACAGGAAGACTTGGCATAGGACAGGAAGACTTGGCATAGGACAGGAAGACTTGGCATAGGACAGGAAGACTTGGCATATATTTACTGAATGCCTGCGCTCCTAGGGGAGCTAAAGGGTAAAGATTTATACGGATGATGATGGTCCAAAAATTTGGGAACATCAGTTGTCACAAGTACTCGTAGAAAAACACGATAAGAATAGAAATAAAGAACTGCTCTGATGATAGTCAGTCAACACGCTTTACACAGATCGGCAACTGCACATTGTCTCGTCGGATCACGCACAAGTGAAAGTAAAAACTAAACTAAAAACACTTAGAAATTGCGATAAAATAAAAAAAATAGTATTCTTAAAGTGGTTTGAATGTCATGGTGTACAAAGAAACGATAAAATAAAAACATTAAATAATTTATTTAACCGTTTTTATCCGCATCAGTTGTCCTACAGTTCTAATTTTATCTATGACATTAGGAAATGCTACATTTGAATATTATCAAACAATTTTTCTGACTGCCTATGATGAGTGTGAGGATAGAGAGAACCAGCAGACAGAGGAGTATCAGAGTAAATTAAGCTTACTCTATGGCTGTCAACAAGGATGAATATATGGCTCATTGAGCTTACACAAGAATTATTAGGTGGTTCGGGAAATACGGAACGTACAATTTCTGTCGTCTTGGGAACAGGGGCAAACATAAAGCATAGATCAACCGACGCAGACGCTCAAAATATAGGCCTTGTATTTCTTCCAGGACGACTTCTACGAATGTCATTAGCCAAATGCTTGAGCGTCCGGGGAATGTACAAATTGATATAACAAACTCTTATATTCGCTAGATCTCGGAAGTGTAATACGGAATACTTGAAGAATTTTTATGAATTATTTAAAGGTCTTTTATATTTGAACAAGCGCTCTAATACGACAGATAGACCTTGAGCCTCGGTTGAACGTAGCAGGACCTCGCCAAAACGAGGAATAGATAACAATTTTGAAAAATGAAATATGCTTGAAGAAATTTTTATTCGTTTTATTTAAATTATATGGTTCCTTAATAGGACAACTGCTATTTTTTTTCATGCGACAAAGATTTTCCCCAATATTTTTGCGACAAACAAAATACCTTAGACGTTCCAAAAAGGAATTCCAAAGATGGCGTTCACGAATTCAGTAAAGTGACCTATTTGTTGTTATCAGTGTTAAAACATTCATAAATGGACACGGTAACAAATTTACAAGTTAGGTGCACGTTGTGCTTATCAGCTCCCTGCGACTAAAGCCACCCCTGAACTTTAACTAAGGACAAGGATGAAGAACGTAATATGAGATTTCTAAGGACAGCAGGGAGAAGTTTCGAGGGGATCTAGTAAAATAGAAAACATACCTGACATACAGGACTAAATTAAAACATCCAGGCAAGCAAAGATGATTTGGGGCACAGGGTGAGCATGAAATACTCTCATCTAGTAATAATAGATGCATAATATCTGAATGCAGTCATCTGGAACAGAGCATGGATTAAGCGAGGACTGAAAAAAAATACCTTACAGAAATGCAACTTGACAACATGTTTCTTATTTCAGGTGATGTTTGAATTGGATAGTTAAAAAGAAATAAAGAAAGAAATAATAATAAATAAGATTTAAGAGCTTGCGAACTGAAATTAAATTTTTTGTAAATCAATACAGAATTTTACAAAAAAACGTGTAGGAATTAAAAGAGCAAAACAGCCAATACATTCGCCAATATAGTGAAAGCTAAAACTACATAAAACCGGTTCGTATATTTTTTTAAAAGCCCCGGAGCGTGATGTTTCAATGTATGCAAGACAGATTGTATAGTTCTTATTTAATTTTTAAAAATAAATATACCTAGTCCTTTTCTCCTTCAATCTTAATTTTTTGTTACAGTTAAAAAACATAACTTCTTTATTTTATTCTTGGATCCTTAACCACTTATTGACAAAGTATTAAGTGACCATCACGTTTAGTTGCGTCTTGTATGGTCGCAACAACCTTTCTCCACTTTCACTTGATCTCTAGCCATCCTTCGTACGGGGTTTCAACTCTGGTTCATGCTTTTCATCTCAGCTTTTACAGTTCCACACCAAGTTATTTTTGGTCGGCCTCTTTCGGCTTTCTTCTGGGTGTCCATTTCGCGGAAGTTCTGGAATGGAGGTTATGGCCTCTTCCGAGGACATGGCAAACCCATTACCAGCGTCCACCTGTTGTAATGAAATAAAACAACCTAATTTTTTACCTTATAATTTAATATTATCCCGTAATTTTCACATGAGATAAAGTATCATGTAACAGAGTTGTGATGTTGAGAGCTGTAATCTGTGCGCAGGTTTTTAACCATACTTCCTTTTATTCTGTGACGTTCGGTTAATGTGAGATGTTTGTAAAAAATCGTTTGTGTGAGCTACAAGGGGACACAGCAGGGTATTGTAGATGGTCTGAGTACACTAGTCAACAAATTTTCAAAAGTTTTTTGTACCAGAAATTAAATATACCATTTCTTATTGATTTTGACATGCTGATTTCAAATATCATAATGAAATTCACCAATTGGCTCTGGGTTTTTTTTTTAAATGATGAATTTACATTACAGTAATACAAATAATATATGCTTGTTTAATTCTCTGGGGTGAACAGCTAGTCTTTCTACTTTAGCATTATAAAAATTGTGATTACAAACTCAATTAATTGATATTTCAAATGGTAGAAAAAATAAAAACATTATTTAAAGTTCACATATCATGTTTTAAAAAGGCACATTTGAACCCATTCCGTCATTATTCAGTCGCTGTTCGAGCTCTCTTTGCTTGCTTCTTGTAGTCAATCGATGAGGTGTCTCTTGTCACAGTCCAACAGTAATCAGCAAGCATTGAAGGGCTCCAATTGCCTTGATACCTTGTCTCTATAGCAGCAATGTCCTGGTGAAATCGTTCACCATGCTCATCACTGACCGCTCCTCAGTTTGACGTAAAGAAATCCAGATGAGAATCCAGAAAATGAATTTTCAAAGACATGTTGCAGCCAAGACTCTTATACTTCAGAAGGAGATTTTCTACAATTTCATTGTAATTATCAGATCTGTTGTTTCCAAGAAAATTGTCCACCACTGACTTAAATACTAGCCATGCTGCTTTTTCCTTGCCATGCAACACGCAAAGAAACTCGTCATCATGAAGAAGTTTTCGAATTTGCGGACCAACAAATATTCCCTCTCTTATTTTAGCTTCACTCAGTCTTGGAAATTTTCTGATGAGATATTTGAAAGCCTCATCTGTTTTCTCCATTGCCTTGACAAAGTTTTTCATGAGACCCAGCTTAATGTGCAAGGGTGGCAACAAAATCGTGCTGGTGTCGACAAGTGCTGGGTTCTCAACGTTCTTACTGCCAGGCTGCAATGACTGCCTGACTGGCCAATGTCTTCTGATGTAATAGTTACTTCGTGCTCGGCTATCCCACTCACAGAGAAAGCAACAGTACATGGTGTATCCACCCTGTAGTCCAAGCAAAAGAGCGACCTCTTTTAAGTCAACGCAAAGTGACCAATGATGATGATCGTGGTTTATACACTTCAAAAGCTGCTTAATGTTTTCATAAGTTTCTTTCATATGAACTGCGTGACCAACTGAAATTGACGGTAACACATTCCCATTATTCAACAAAACAGCTTTAAGACTCGTCTTGGATGAATCAATTAAAAGCCTCCACTCTTCCGGTATGTAATTGATTTTGAGGGCTGCCATTAAACCAGAAATGTTGTGGCACGCAGAAAGGTCACCCTCTTTGAAAAAGAATGTAATTAGCGGCTTCTGGCGGTTCCTATACACAGAAATTGTAACATCTTCTGCTAGGAGATTCCACTGTTGCAATCTGGAACCCAAAAGCTCCGCCTTGTTCTTCGGTAAATTCAGATCTCTTACAAGATCATTCAGTTCACCTTGGGTTATTAAGTGTGGTTTAGTGGATGTAGTTTGCTAAAAATCTGGGTCGCTTGAGGTTGATGGTTCAGGACCACCAATGTCCTCTTCTTCATCAGTGGAAGCAGCTGAAAATGATTCTGGCACTTTGGGAACTGGTAGGTCATCGCCATGTGGTACCGGACGTAATGCAGAGGGGATGTTTGGATATTCCAGAGTCCATTTTTTCTTCTTTGATATGCCTTTCCCAATTGGAGGGACCATGCAAAAGTAACAGTTGTTGAGATGATCAGTGGGCTCTTTCCAAATCATTAGGACTGCAAAAGACATAGCTTGCCTTTTGCCAGTCAACCACAGTTTAAGATGTGCTGCACATGTATTGCAGCATATGTTTGGCGCCCAGCTCTTATCTTGATCTCCTATTCTGCAGCCAAAATACAAACTGTACGCCTTCTTAATCACTTTAGTTATACAAGGTATTTCGTTTTTGTGATAGAAATGTCACCTCACCACATATGTAACAGAAATTATTAGCACTGTTCACACATGTCCTAGGCATTTCTAACTACGATACTTTTGATAAGGACAAATGCACTAACTAATGGCAAAATTTTATCAGAGATAAGATATTTATACACAAAGGTGATGTAATCATACAAAGGGTTGCATCATCAACTTCTAGTTACATTGTTATTGGTCATTAGAAAAAATTATGCAATCGCCCACAACAGTTGCGTCATATATATAAATTGACCGTAATTAAATAAACTAGTAGAATATATCTTGAAAACTAGAGCCAATCAACATTTTTTAATGTCATTTTCGTTTTCAGCACACCAAAATTAGTTAAGATCAGCTATTTTCATTTCTGGTACATTTTGGTTGTTGACTAGTGTTATTACAGGTGATGTCTCCTATAATCCTAAATAAGATCTCATAATGTGTACACAAAATCATTTAGAGGGCTACATCTGACGGTTAACAGAAGGGTGCGAAAGATGGACTTATTCAGGCAGTCGGTGACTTTGGTATTCCTAAGGATGTTTTGACAACGTGCGCATAGATTGATTTTTATATAGAGCTTTGAGAACTTTTTTTTTTTCGAAAAACCGCTTATCAGATTGTCGGTGGCGGGGTGGTTAGCACACCCAGTTTTCGATGTGAGAAACTGTTTCATGCCCCACGAGGAATCCATTTGCGACAGATGAGACCAGTCGGCAGTATAACATGACTAAAGTGGAAAAGAATTTATCTCATCACCATCTATGTCGACAAAATATTGAAAATTACTTGACATTAAATAAATATTTTGTTAGGCACTTTTTCCCACTTTCACTAAATGTAAGTCTGTCCTTTTTAATTTCATCCTTCGCCTTTTCCAAACAATTTTGTAAAGTGTGTTTGGTATTGCACTTTGTATGTCGTTGTAATGACCACCGCCTAAATTCTCCGTGGACTTCTCTAAATCTATGCCCTATAAATCTCCATCCTCTAACTGTTTACATGTAATAGAAACTAGTATAATGGAAGCAGTTGAATATGTTGTCTACATTTACTGCCATAATAAATCCTAATTATAACCGACTAGGTGCTGAGCTGGATATTTTGTTCATGAATTTAAAAAAAGTGTTAATGTAAAGAATGATTTTTGCATTTATTTCTAAGGGCTGAAAAATCGCGGGGTGGTGAAAAACGAATATTTGGAACACGGATCATTTTTCACCTTCTCATATTTCTAATGTTTTGTTTTTTATTGCCAATAAAGTTCGGCAGTCTGTTTTGCGTAGATTCATAGCTGAAAAATGGAGTATGGCACCTACTTGTGGTTTAGCGCTACTACTTGTGATTACTAAACCACAATATAGCATGTTGCATCATCGTATACAATACAATGCTGCCCTAGTCATACTTCACGCAAAAATATCAATCGTGGGTATGCCACAGCATCTAGTCGTCCTATCAACGTAGGCAGTCGTATAAAGTACAGCAAAATTAACCATGAAACGCAATGCATGACGCACAACGGCCAACTGGGTCAATACGTATGGTCCATACTGGTTATATCAAAATCAACATGTTTATTTCCAATGCTTCTGGTAGAATACGCAGTGACGATCATATAATTGTATGTCCCGTCAGTCTTCATATAAGCAAAAAGGCATGCTATCCAGTAAGATTGTCAATCTTAGACCGTAGGGGTATTCAATTCACAAACAGTGAATCCACTCTTCTCCACCTTGACCCTTCGTACCCTTCAGTAACCGGTAAGGTTATAAAGACTCCGATTTAACAGTCTATGAGCCTCCCAGGCCACGAAGGTGAACGACATTACTAAATACATAGTCCATGCTCCCCTTCATGACTAGTATAAATCTTCTTCTTCTTCGTTCACCCTCAGATGTCAACTTGAATAAGTTCAAAGAAAGCAGTGGTTAGCCTGAGGCTGTTGATATCTCCGTAGATTTTCTCCAGGAATGGTACTGGTGATGACCATATGCGTTTTCTCTGTTCCTCATATGTTGGGCACCTTTGAAGCAGATGTTCGGCAGTCATTTTATCGGTGCCACAATCACACTCATCAGTAGTTCCTATCTTTAATTTGTTGAATAGATGGTATCTCAATCTGTTATGACCTGTGCGAAGTCTGAAGATTACCACTTGTTCTCTTCTGCTGAGCTGGTAATAAGGATCATTTTTTGTGTGGCCTGGATGCTCGTCTTCCCACTTGTGCCTGTATATGCGCTTGATAAAACTCTTGGACTCCTCATAGGTTATATTTGTATCAAGTTGAGGAAGTTTTCCCCCTTCCTTTGCCAATCTGTCAGCCTCTTCATTTCCAGGGATGTTGCAGTGAGAAGGGATCCACTGTATCACAACTCTTTTGTACTGCTGACATAGTCTGTGAAGTGTTACTCTTAGGTCATCCAGTTCAGCATTACTTTGACTTTTCAATGTTGTAATCACTGACAGCGCATCTGAGAAGATAGCTACTGGTCTCTCTGAGCTTTCTTCTGTCATTAGAATTTCTGATGCAGTTTTTAAGGCCTCTGCCTCTGCTCTGAAGTTAGTTGAAAATTTCCCTGTTGCGACTGCTATCTTCTTTTGTGTGCCATTGCTTAAGCTCAGGAAGATTCCTCCACCCCCATCTTCTGTTGCATTAGTTGCTGATCCATCTGTGTACGCATGGATCCAGGTGTTGCTTGGGTAATGTTTCTCTATATATTTTGTGGTTAGGACTCTCCTTTCTGTTTCATTTTGGCTGTTCTTTTTCTCAATACCAGGAATGTTTTCTATCATTTCAGGGAAGCACTGTTGTTTCCAAATTGGTAGCTTGTGTGCAGTACCTATTGGTGTAGCTGTTGACATTGCGTTAATGGGGTCTGCTCTCATCTTTGTTTTGACTGTCTCTACAAAGTTGCTTCGCTTCAGTCTTCCCCTTCCAAGTCCATTTATTCTCTGGTGCATTGGGTGATCTATCAGCCTCCTGAATTTCTCGGCTTATTGCTGGGCTCTGCTATCTCTTCTATCCTCCATAGGTTGGAGGTGAGTAATCTTTTCCAACTCTTTTATGGGCGTTGACTTCATGCCCCCTGTTATAATTCTCATTGCTTGGTTTTGGGTTCTGTTTATTTTGTCAAAGTTCGACTTGGCTGCCGTTGACCATGCTGCAATGCCATATTCTAGGACTGGTCTCACTCGCCCAGTATATAGCTTCTTTAGTACTCTCTCATCTGCTCCCCAACTCGTGCCAGCAAGTTTTTTCATGATTGCCATTCTCTGCCTTGCTCTTGTCCTGTTTTTCTCAATCTGGGTTTTCCAAGTCAAGCGGCGATCAAAGGTAATGCCTAGGTAGTTTGGGGTGTCATCCAGATGTAGATTTTTCCCATTTAGCACCAATTTGGAGATCTGTGGTTTGTTAGAGAGAGAAAACACTGTGAATGATGTTTTCCCTTCATTTATCTTTACTAGCCATGCCTTGGCCCACTCCTCCAATGATGTTAGGGCTTGCTGCATCCGAATGCTTGCCGTAGTGATATATTCCTCTGAGATCCACAGGGCTACGTCGTCTGCAAAGGAGGCATTGTGGGTTCTTCTTGGAATATTCTCTGATATGTCATTTATATATGTGAGGAACAACGTGGGTGACAGGACTCCCCCTTGGGGAACACCCTGCTCCAATATCATCTTCCTACTGGTCTGTCCTTGTAGTTGGACTCTGGCAGTTCTATTCTCAAGATAGTGGCTGATCCATTTGAACATTCTCCCACACACTTCGCTTCTTTGCAGCTTGACTTTCAGTCCGTCTTTCCACACTTTGTCAAATACTTTTTCTAAGTCCACCCAAACCACCAGTGTGTGCTTTTTTTCTTGAAAAGCGTCCTCAATTTTCTGAGTTATGTAAGTGATCTGGTCTTCAGGGGATCTGTGTTTTCTGAATCCTGCTTGCTGTGGGGCTAAGAGATGTTTTTCCTCTAGATGCCACATTAGTCGAGTATTTATTATGCGCTCCATCAATTTTCCAACACAACTAAGTAGACTGATAGGTCTGTAGCCATTTGGTTCTGTCTGAACTTTGTCTTTCTTAGGTATTGGAATCAGTATGGCGTCTTTCCATGCCTGTGGTACTATTCCTCTTTTCCAGCTGCAGTTTAGGATGGCCAGAAGCTTCTTTTTTGCCTTTGTTCCTAGACCTGTTAGCATTTCATTTGTTATCCCATCTTTTCCAGGTGACTTCTTTTTCTTTAGCGCCCTCATTGCCTCTTCCATTTCTTGCATTGTTAACTTTGCCATCATGTGTTCTTCTGGTGCAAGCTTTTTGTTATAATGACACCTTTGTTCATCAGTGATGGCCTTTCTTCTGTCTACAGGGACATCAATGTGGTTTGCACTAGCATAGTGTTCGATGAGTGCATTTGTAGCTTTTTTTCCCGAGGGCATATTTTCACCTTGTTTGATTGTGATGTGATTTTGGTAAGGTTCTTCGTTGTTCAAAGCTCTAACTAGTTTCCACAGCTTGTTCCCTTCTTTATCTAGGTTGAGATTTTCTGTTGTTTGCCTCCAGCAGTCTCTTGTTGTTTGGTCTAATGTTCTTCTGTACTTTGCAGTGGTTGCTTTGAGCAAGATGTTTGCCTCAGTTGTTTGTTCTGTTTCTGCCGTGTCTTTGGCTTGTGCTACCTCATCTTCAAGTTTTTGCAGATCTTCATTCCAGTATGGTTTATAGTTTTTTCTTGCCCCTCTCGGAATAGTCTCAATAGCGGCTTGAAGTATTGCTCTATTAAAGCTTTCAACCATATATTTCATGCTGTTGTTTCGTGTGTTGATGGTCTCGCAAAGGCTGTCAGTCAGCACTGCAAAACTGTCACAGTCAGCTCTTTTGTAATTCCATCGGGGCAATGGTTTCACTTCATTGGGAACATACTCCATATTAACCACTAGCTTTATTGGTCTGTGGTCGCTGCCTGCTAGCAGGCCAAGTACCTGTCGGCCAATTTTGTGAAGGATGTCCCCTGTGGCAAAAGCACAGCTGCAACATCATTCAATGTCTTTTCTGAGTTATTCAACTCAGAACCAAAATCTTAGCCTATACTTCAGGCATCCGTCTTCAATCAACTGTTTACCACACTACGTCACCCATCGACCAACTTAAAACGTCATTCTTTTTTATCTCCCACTCCTGATTGGTTAATACAATACTGTTTCTACCATATACGTTCAACAAATGTGTACCTAAGTGTACTCTTCAAAATATGTCATCATCTCCTCAAAATACCACTGCCATTTATTCTGCGCAACTTCATTGTTGCCAAATTCATATCGCAACATAGCCCACTATATGTTATTGTCTATACCACACACATATCAACGGAGTGATGTCGGTTATTCACCAAGGTCTTTACTGGGTTATTCCGAAAACTCGCTACGGTAGCCATGGTGGTTGACTTTGAATCACCCTGAAACGTGCTGGGGATATGGTAAAGCTACCATAAGTTCAGCTAGTCGACAGTGGAGCATACATAGCTCAGAGAGTTAAAAACACAGTACTATCAATACGTGTTCATAAAGGATTGTGGAACTGAAAGAGGAATAGAAATAATATGTCTATATGATATTTCATTAGCTTACTGTTGGGGGTTTTGTTTCGTGCTTATTTTTGTAGCTTTTGCACGATTGTTTATCAGTATCCAATATTCATATGAAGTTAATGTCCAGGGTTCTTTATTTACGTGCCTGGCAAACAAGCATTAATTTACTTTTGTGCATACATCTCTTTCTCCAACGAAAGTAATAACTGCTGAGTGACGGTTTATAACTTTAATACACATGAAGAACTTCACAATAGACCCATTGATGTGGTCAGGCAATTTGTACACAACCAAGATTAATAATAATAAAAGTGACTCATGGGTATGAACCAATCCTTTCAATCATGAAATATGGAATACTTCTTCTTCTTTCTCGTTCGCCCTTAAAAGGACGGTGGTTGCGTTGTGTCTGTTTGCGTCTAAGCTGTGATATCTGCACCTTTCGGTCGACACATCCGACTTCTGCACGGCATTTTTTAGGAACCGGGTTTGCCTTCCCATTTCGATCCGTACTCGCTCAGCCAGACTGCACTGCTGCAGACTGTTTCCAGGACCACCACGTGGAGGTGGAGTGCGGTCTTGACCAGCTCTGGTTCGCTGGTCCTGATGCAAGCAGTCAAGCTATGGGTCGCTGACTGCATTCACTATTGCCGCATCTTGGGGTCCCATATGGAATACAGTTGTATACTTCCATCTACAGGATATTATACACATGAATATATCTTAAGGGCTATTCACACACACACCGATACATATCTCAGCAGCCAAAACGGCTATTCACTGAATGCCACCTTCTTCGCTGTTCAACTCCTCTCTCTTTTTTGCCCACGCTTCGTTAGCACTCCTTTCCCTGCCAGTCTCATCACGTGACATAGAGTGGCTATTTGACCTAGTAGCGAAGTGGTGTTAGGGGCATTCAAACTAACTGCATTTTCTAACTCCCAACACTTATAAACCTACTTCATTGTTCTGGCAACTGCACAGCTTCATAGAGTCAAAACGATATATGATAAACTGCGTATTCATACAAATTCCTTGCTGTCGATCGTGGTCACCATATAAATCACTAGAGGGAGATAACTCACAACATGTTTAAGATGAGGTGTCTGAGAAAAGCTGCAACCGTCGTCTTAAGAGACAGGTGGAGTAAGCAAGAAGCTAATAAGCTAGCTGGAGTAGTACCGTGTACCAGCTACATCAGGAGACCTCAACCCTTTTATTTGCTCCAGACCCCCTTCTGAGCCGCATTTACCTCTGTGGCTCCCCTCAAAGTCGCTTTTAGCTGTTAAAAAGATGCTTTACTATCTTACTGTGGCCTCCTAGACATATGGCATGGCCACCTGGGGGGGAGGGGGGGGGGGGGGGGGGGGGGGGGGGGGGGGGGGGGGGGGGTGGGGGGGGGGGGGGGGGGGGGGGGGGGGGGGGGGGGGGGGGGGAATATTACCCACATTGAGAACCACTGGGCTACATCATCATTTTCCTTTACGCTCGTTATGGAGCATGGGGCCACCGGTACAGCTGGTTTTCTGGCAAAAAATCTTTACCAAGCAGTCACATGATCTTGCAAGAGACATGTACCAAGCAGTCACATGATCTTGCAAGAGCTCTCTACCAAGCAGTCACATGATCTTGCAAGAGACATGTACCAAGCAATCACATGATCTTGCAAGAGACATGTACCAAGCAGTCACATGATCTTGCAGCGATTATTTCTGTGGCAATTAGCTTTACATGATGAGGTTGCCAGTCTCTTTGCAAAACCTCATATTAGTGGCCTTGTACGACATGCTTGAGGGTGCTGTAGGCCCATTCTTTCTTCGTCTCTTCAGAGACCCCGAGAATTACATGAGGCAATGGAGAGATGAAAAAAAGAAAAACAGTGTGCAAACCTCGTCAGCCAAATCAGTTACCACCACTAGCTTTTTAACACGAAGACGCTCTGGCAACATGTATTTTCTGTCTCCCCGACTCCTCATATCTGTAGAAATATTATTCAGTTCTTGGCCCCCAGGGACAAATTAAAACCCCGCTAGAAGATGGAAGTCTCTGATTTTTCTGGTGACGTCAGCATGACAAAACTGACATCTATCTTATCTGATTTAGTATTAAATTATTGTTTGCTGTCTGATTATATGAAGTGTTGATACCAAATTATAGGTGCATTTTCTTGCCCTAAGCGAAGGTCTTGTTTTCGGAAAGAGATAATTTAATGCGACGCTGTGTGACTGAGATACACTTAAAATTTAAAGACAATTACATGAAAACGCCTGTAGGTTTTTGTTATGCAGGAGGATCGCCTCCTTGTTATGTTTGAGAATAGGATATTGTGTGTATTAAACTTGAGAACTTTTTTGTTTGTTTCATTTTAGTTGTAAGTGAGAATTGAGATTTTTGTTATGCTTCCGTAGTTTGTTGTAAATTAGCTTGTTTTATTTTGTGTTTATTTGTTTTGGTTATACGTAAAGGTTTACAATGTCTTTATATTTGAGAATTCCATTTATTTTATATATTGAATTTATTTATTTGGTTGTTTTTATTGTTACAGTAGTTCGTTTTCTCTTTTGGGTAAACAAAAAGAGTTAGTACATTTCGTATCATAGACAGAAGGATACGCCTTTTCTTACACATTAAAGTATAGTTTATCCTATTTGTATTTATTTATGTTCGTTCTATGTGAGGAAATGGATTTGTAAATTATGGATTGTATTTGTTATAACATAAGGAAGCCGGCTGTGTGCTATTGTTATACGTTTTTTTTGTTTTGTTTTTCAGTTATACGTAGTTACTCATGAAATTATTGAGGTACTATGGAGTTCCCCTTATGTTAATTAGCCTAACGCAGAAAACGTACTAACACAGGAAATGCAGAATTCTTAATGAAGGGCAACATACAAGAGATGAGAACAGGCATTTAGCATGGATTCCGTTCCACTCTATTTAATCCTCATACTGGCTATGCATTGGCAACGAGATCAACCAACTGAAATGGTTTTCAGTGAACTTTGACAAAAGGGTTGGACGTTTAATGTTTTCCTAATGACCTGACTCTACTATCCTATAACCTTAAGCAGAATAAGACAAAATGAGAATTAGGGCTGGTATCTTAAACGATTAATCGGTTTAACCAATTTTAATCGATTAATTGATAAAACAAATTTTAATCGAGTATTCCATTGTTAGCAATGTTTGTGATTTTTTTAAAAACTTAAATGCGAGAGCATTTGCTATGTTAGAGATTTGTGATGTGCAATTTGGCAAGTTTGGTCAATAATAATTCATTGTTTGGTTATACCTTTTTCCGTATTTTCAAGACGATATTGCCTTATTACTAGTAAAATAAATAAAGTCCTTACTGATTTATTTAAAAAAATTCTATTTATGGTTTCTTATAATTTATCAACTTGTTGAAATTGATCGATTAATCTTCGATTAAAGAAATTCGATTAATTGATTAAGATTTTTTAATCAAGCCCAGCCCAGAATACTTGATGAGAAGTCACTGGAATGTGGTCTAAAAATAGACAAGACACATTTTATGAGAGAAGCAAATGATAGCCAGATTGCACAGAAAAAAACAACCCTGCAAGATGTGGACTCACAAAGATATATCTTGGCAACAGTAAAGACAAAGTTAACAGGAACAGACAATGATATCACAACAAGAATGGCAAGATGATGATAGGAAACTCTTTACAGAGCGATACAACAGGAAGCAATCTGATCATCAGAAGATGTCCCCCCCCCCCCCCCCCCGTCCGTCCGTAATTATAGATAGTTATAAACGGGTTCTTGTCATAAAAGAACATGAACTGTATAAAGCATGTCCAAATATGCTACAATGGTATGGCAACATCGCTAACTTGGAACTGAAGGAAAGAGTCAGATGAAACAACAGGGACCTAAGACGCGTCAACAGTGAGGAATGCAGTTAGCGACCCATAGCTAGACTGCTTGCGTCAAGGTCAGCGAACCAGAGCTGACCAAGACCCTACTCCACCTCCAAGTGGCGGTCCTGGAAACAAGCTGCATCACTGCAGTCTGGATGAGTGAGTAGGGATCGAAGAGTGAAGACTAACCCGGTCCCAAAAATGCCGTGCTGAAGTCGGATGTGTCGGCCGAAAGGCGCAAATATCGCAGCTTCACTATAAACGGACACAACGCAACCAACGTAATTTTCAGGACGAACGAAGAAGAAAAAGAAGAAGAAGATGATGAAACATCAGATGAAAAACGGGTCGTTCAAATATAAAACATTCTGAGGAAATCAACAAAGAGCATCAGAAAAGTCCTTTCTCCGGAATTCCCGGGTAAGAGAACAAGGAGGACATAAAACACAAAGAGAAGGCAACGGGGGGCAGACAGAAAGTGATAAAGAAGGCATAAAAAAACATTAAACAAATAGCAGATGTGATGACAGCTTGGCGTATAATTTGTTGATGTCTTATACTCTATAAGCAACCCAAGGGAAATAAGTGAACGGTTTGTTTGGGTTTAAGGACCATCTTCATTGCACATGGACACCTCCATCAGAGCTCCCATCTCCTCCCTTAGAACACACAAGGAAGATCTCAGCACAATGCACGAACTCTGTAGCACCGGTGAGGTTCCCAATGTGTGTATACAGGAATCACACATTCTATAAATATTCACACATTCTATAAATATATTTGTGGTAGGTAGGTTTCCTAATTTTTAAATTGTTGCCATGCCAGTGGCCAAATATATAAATGAAGATTTGGTTAACAATTTCTTTTTGTTTCTTCACATGTACATTTGGGTTTTTGTTGCATACGATTATCCTTTTGTCAAATTGATTCTGATTGTTAACAATTGTTAACATATTTTGAATGTTAGATTTTTTTTTAACGGTAAAGGCAGTCCCATTAAACATACTGCCTTAGGGGAATGAAGTTTTGGAGATATTACCATATTAGGTCCAGTCTTATGAGGTGAAGTGGTCAGTTCCTCTCCTCGCTGCACTTGTTTCCCTCTCTTTTCAAGAGCAAAGTCATGTACCCATTTAAGCTGGGTAGACTGGAGAGTGACGCTACCCTCGTTTCAAGTCCAGAATCCTATAGCTTTGCCGAGAGAGGAAAGCGACTAACCACTCTGCCAATCGGGCGCTAAATGTTAGATAAGATCATTAAATAGTGCTGTAGTGTTTAAAAATGATTCCTATTGTTCTGCATACGAATTTTATATACTGTATTTTTTTTTTTTTTTTTTCGTGTCATTTGTAAACATTACGTTTCCGATTAAACACAAGGATATGGGATGTAGTAAATTGTAAAGTGGGAGTTTTTGTCTTTAAATTAATTGTACGGGGTTGTGTGTTTTTGTAATTCAGTACATTTGAATTGTTTTAATTTAAAAGAACTTTGTTGGAAGAATTGGGGTGGGGATGTATGGTCATTATATTTGGTACAACGAGAGTTTTTTTGTTGTTGAAGTTGTTGTTGATTTATTAGGAAATTTGTAATTTTTTTTGCCTTTAATCTTCTTCATTTAAATAAATTCACCGACATTTTGGGTATATGTGAAGGTTTGTTTCGTTGACTGCTATAAATGCATCACAATTGTTTATGCATTCTAGTTTTTGAAACACAAACTGTTTATTATACATGAGATTTTGGATTTTTAAAATTCATGAGAATTGTCAAGATTTATAAATTCATAACGAGAATAACCCAAGCAGAATATCTTCAGACAATCCTTATTTATTCTTCACGCAAAAGTGGGGATTGGCGCAAAGTTCGTCGCAATATTTGAAGAAGAAAGAATTTCCATTTCTCAATAGAACATAGGACGTGTACAGAAATATGAGTGTTTTACTGATTAGGTAAATCAAAAGCCAAACAGCATTATTTCTATTCAGTGACATTTTTTTTCTTTCTAAGTCTCGTCTGAAAGGACGTAAGTAATAAACATCTTTAAGGTTATATTATTTAACGAGGCTATAGACTGTCATAAATGGGTGCTTGAGTAGAATAGAAAGATTGGAATTGTACAGGATCACTGTCACGAGCGATTTTTCTCTCTTTCTCTCGATAGATTTTTCTCTCGTTCTCTCTTTTCTCTTTTTCAACTTACCTTTTAACGATATAAAGGTGTGTTCATTAAATCTTCTTTACACACACATTCCAGTTGGTTTTCGCCCGAAAATTGAACGATAGTGTCATTTTCACTCACATGTGCAACTCGTTTGCCCAGAACAGATTGCCGGTATCTCGCCGTCCTTAATGGGAGTAAATGATATGGTGACTTTCTTCGCGGTAGTAGCGAATGTAATGAGTTTTCACACTCCACGGTACAGTAATGTATCTCACTGAGACATAATTCAGATGACAAAAGTGCTCACTTGTTAATTAATTTAAGATGGGAAATGGTTGTCGTAAATTTTATTTTGAGATAGGTCTTAGAAATATTGGTCCCGTTAGAGTGAAAAATGATGGTGAAGGCTCTATGATAGGAAGGGGTAAGAAATAGATAGTTGATTCACAAGGGTGCTGGAAAGAGTAAGGACAGTCTCTGAAATCGGGTAATCTTCTCCGATTTGCCTATCTTACGACAATATTATTTATCTGTAGACTCCTAAAGCTTCTCCTGGCTAAACAATTGTTGCCAGTTTCCAAACACTCATGTACACACACCAATGTGGTGCTACAAACACACAGACGTGAATACAAACTACATATAACAGAGATAGGGAATGGGTCGGCCAACACAGTAGTAAAAGGTTATGGTGTTTATTATCATCTAAACAAAAATCACAACATTTAGCATGGTACAGTCAATGATCATAGTTACAGAAAAATACAAATAACAAGGTGGGGGGGGGGGGGAGGCTTGAAGAGTAGTATCCCAATATGCCCTTCCCGCTTGTATAGACACAAAAAACCCAGCCCAAAAGCAAGTGTTATCAGAAAGAGATAATTTAACCCAAAAATAGATTAATGTATTCTGACAGGTGGTTTTACAATAATTGGAATGGGGTGTAGGAACCAAGTCCTAGTATTCTACAAGTTATCCCTTTACTAAGCAAATTAAGGGAGGGGAAGTACGCAAAGGTAATCAATCCCACTTACAGAGAACAATACAATGAATACAGTATAAAGATATTTTCCAAGTAACGAGAATTAAAAATTTAGCTAATATATCTCATTCATTCATGCACGCTCGTGATGGCCATCACCCATACACACTTATCGATCGTTCTTCTTCTTCTTCTTCTTGCGATCGCATCTTTGATGATTACACCGTCAGACGAGTTCTCATGATGAATTCGACTGTTGTTTGAAGTTCCTCTTTAACTCCATATAGCTTTGAGTTTAGTGTTGAGTCATTCGGCCAGTATATCTTTCTTAACTGGTCATACAGAGGACAGTCCTGTAGAACATGCTCAGCAGTTTGTTCATTTAATCCACATGTGCACAGTGGTGAAGCAGACAATCGTAGCTTGTGTATGTGTTTATTCAGTTTGTTATGCCTGTCCTGAGTCGAAAAATAGTTATCTGTCCCTGCCGGTCGAGAGTGTGATAGTCGTCTTTGGGTTGGTTCTGTTCTCTTCTGATAGTCTGGATAGCTCTCTTTTTCTCAAAGTATGTGACTTCATTATCTTCTTGTTCACATTCTCCTCCCTTTTTTGCAAGTTTATCTGCCTTTTCATTTCCGGGTACACCACAATGAGATGGTACCCACTGAAGTATGGTTCTCTTTTTGGCAGCTACCTTGTTTAGTTCATTTCTCAGATGCGGGAGTTTACCACCCTTGAGAGCTTGCAGGACAGACAGTGCATCTGTGAGGATGACTACCTGGTGGCAGTCAGAGTTGGTGTTATAAATCATATTTGCAGCTTGCTCTAGAGCTTGAACCTCAGCTGTATAGTTGGAACAGAATTTACCAGTGGGAATGTGCCTAGTCTCATAGTGGTTGTCAGGATATGAGATAAAGATACCGGCACCTCCATTCCTAACAGCATTTGTTGCTGATCCATCTGTATAGGCATGTATCCATGATTGATCGGGATAGCTTTCTTGGATCATACTCAATGTAGCAGTTCGTTTTTTGCAGATCATTATACTCACATCCACTTGTGAGACCACTGACTGATGTATTAATTTGGAGGGCACTGCTGGCCTGCTCCCATGGTACAGGGTATAGGGTGGGCTTCAGTGGTGTTGTCTTCATGGATAGGTCTTCTTGATGCTGTCTTATAAGTCTTTTCCCCCGATGCACAAAGCTGCTACGCTTTAGACGTCCCAATGCCAGATCATCTAGTCTTGCCTTCATTGGGTGCATTGGCATACTGTTGTACTTTTCCATCTGGATCATGGTTTTTGTGTCTCTTCTATGGGACAATGTCTGTAATCCAGCAACCTTCTGCATCTCTGTTATTGGTGTAGTTTTCATGGCTCCTGTAATGAGCCTGAGAGCTTGATTTTGCACCTTGTCCAAAGACTGCAGATGTGAGTTAGCAGCTGATGACCATGCTGCTGAGCTAAACTCTAAGTGTGGTCTTATTACTCCATTATAAATCTTCTTTAGATTTCGTTCATTTGCTCCCCAGTTGGTACCTGCTAATTTTCTGAGTATGCCTAGTCGTCTTCGGGCCTTTCCTTCTGCGTTTTCAATATGCTTATTCCATGTAAGCCTTTGGTCAAATGTCACCCCCAGATAGGTGGGGTAGCTTTCTTCCTTGATCACGGTTGTCCCTAGGTGTATGTTAGCTGATTTGTCCTTGGGGGCGAGGGAGAACAGTGTTGTGGAGGTTTTGTCTGTGTTTATTGTGATAAGCCATTTCTCTGCCCATGACACTAGCATGTCTGCTGCCCGCTGCATTCTATAATTTGCTGTGGTGACATTTTCATCAGCGCACCAGAGTACTAGGTCATCTGCATATAAGGCAGCTTTAACTCCTGCAGGGAGATCTTTCACCAGGTCATTGATGTAAACAAGGAAGAGTGTTGGGGAATTTACTCCTCCTTGAGGTACCCCCTGATGGAGCAACACTTTTCTGCTCTGCAGACCGTCAAGAGTGACTCTAGTTCTCCTGTTATGCAAGTATGACTGGATCCATTTCATCATGTTGCCTTGGATACCACTTCTCCTAAGTTTTGCAATGAGGCCATCTTTCCACACCTTGTCAAAGGCCTGCTTGAAGTCGACCCAGATCGTTAGGACCTTTTTCTTCTCCTGGAAGGCATCTTCTATTGCTTGACACAAGTAAGTAACTTGGTCTTCTATACTGTAGCATTCTCTAAATCCAGCTTGTTCCGGCACCAGGATCTGCTCAGACTCTAAATACCATTTCAATCTGTGGTTGACTATTCGCTCCATAGTCTTCCCAACACAGCTTGTGAGACTGATTGGCCGGTAACTTGCAGCCTCGGTCTTACATTTCCCTTTCTTTAGTATGGGTATTGTGATGGCTTCTCTCCATACTTGGGGTACCGTTCCTTTCAACCAGCTGTGGTTGAATATCTCAAGCAGTTTTGTCTTTGCTGCTGAGGTCAGATTTACTAGCATTTCGTTGCTGATTTTGTCTGGGCCGGGTGACTTTTGAAACTTAAGCTTGGAAATAGCCTTCTGTAGTTCTCCTAGTGTGATGGGTTCCCTCATTGGGGCAGGAGTATCTGTCTGTCCCATGGTTGCCAGTATTTCTTTTCTTATCTCTCTCTGATGATCTATGTTAATGGGTAAGTTGCTTTCTGAACTGTATCTTCTAGCAAACAAGTCTGCAGCTTGTTTTCCTCTGAAAAGTTTGCCACCTTCATCCAATGTGATAGTCTGCCTAGGTGAGGAACGCTCTTCATTTAGAGACTTGACTAATCTCCAAAGTTTCCTGCCGTCTTTCTCAAGGTTCAGCGATGCCGTTTTAGTTCTCCAGCTTTTCCGTTTTTCTTCTAGCTTTGTTCTCTGAAACTCTGCTACAGCCTTTTTCCATTTGTTGTGAGTTTCGAGTGAAGGCTGAGACTCTGCGTCCTTTCTAGCCCTGTCCATGGCTTCCTGACGTTCTTGGAGTGTGCTGGACCAGTATGGTATGTAGTTACGCCGGCATCCTTTGGGAATGGTTTCTTTTGCAGCTTGTAGTATGCATCTGTTGAAGTCTTTTACCACTTCATTAATGTCTCTGTTCTGTACCTTGAGGGTAGACAGCAGCGTGTTCACCTGATGCCTGAATAAACCCCAGTTGGCTTTTTTGTAGTTCCATCTTGTAATGGCTGGGCCTGTACTGAGAGTTGCACTCTGGACAGTAAGAAAGATTGGGCGATGGTCGCTTCCCCCTAGTTGGTCTCCTACTTCTCTACTAATAGATCCAGCTACATCTGGTGTGGAGAAGGCAAGATCTGGTGTTGAAGTTGTGTGCCATCCTCTGGAGTAGAAGGTAGGAGTATCTGTGGCATTATTGACTAGGATTAGGGAGTGATCATCTTGCCAAGTTTCAACCTCTTCACCTCTGTGATCCAGATGGTTATAGCCCCAGCTCTGGGAGTGGCTATTAAAGTCTCCAACTGCTATAAAGTTGGTGGCTGGTACCTGTATAGAGCTGAGACTCAGGGGTTTGTTGTTCGGACAGTAATAGTTCAGGAGTTCTATTTCCATCTTGTCTACCTTTATCTGCAACAGCTGATATTCTGCTCCATCCATGAAGGTTTTCCTTTCGTGTGCAGGAATGTTATTCCTTACAAGAGTAAGTACTCCTCCTTTTCGTCTATCTTTTCTGTCGGATCTGAAGCATTGATATCCCCTTATTTTAAAGGTTTGATCTGCTTTCAAGTGAGTCTCTTGGATACAGCAAACACTGACTTGCTTCTCATACAAGATGTTTTCCAGCTCTGTCTTTTTGCTGTATCCAGCCTGCTTGCTGTTCACTCCCTCTGCATTCCAGTGCATCATGACAAGTGGCACTCTGGGTTTCTCTTTTTCTGTTTTGTTTTGGTCAGTAGTTCTCCTCCGCCGTCTGCTGACTCCACAAGACGGTCTAGAGGGTCCTCCAGTAGCTGAGGGTGGGCTCTGTCGAGGCTCAGATCCCGGCACTGCACCTGCCTGGTGGAGCTCCACAGGGCGAGCACCAGTACGAGATTTATTTGACGGTGTACTCTCCATAGAAAAAAAAAAAGCGAGTTGCGTGATACTGTGGTTTCCGGTGCGCCTTCTGGCCCAGTATCTATGACTTTAGCACCTGTTCAACGGGAGAGTGGGCTCATCCCTAATCTGTTTATGTTCCCAGTAGTAGACTATTCGCAAGCAGCCTGGGGGTGTCACTGCTCTGCGCGGACCTTGTTTACCGAGGCGGCGTCCGAGCTCGTATGGTGAAAATATGGTTGTATTATCTTCAAAATAGCCCTGTCTTTCCTGCTATCCTGCAACTTTGAGTTAGGGAGTTCTGAGCTCCAGTCTCTTTCCCAGGCATTTTATCCTGGCCTGGCATGCATACAGAGGACCCCACTTCTGGTTCTAAGTTAGCAGTTGGGGACAGGTGGGGTAGCACACTGTGCATTCCCCGTCATCCAGGGGGCTCTCCAACTATGCAGAGCTTGCACAATGCTGTGCTCTGGTTCTGGGCTCACCCAAGGAATCCTCACGTCCTGCACAGAGCCACTTCCAGATACCCACCACCTGCCAACCCCCCATTGTAGAAATCTCCTGCATGCGGCCATCCAGTCAAGAGCCAGTATTAAGTCTGGTGCCCAAGTGATTCCCCCCAAGCTCAGTGTGCAATTCTGGGTTCTCATCATGCTGCAACACAGGGGGGATTGTGATGCTCAGCCATCTCTCTCAACTCTGCACCGATAAATGACATCGGGGACTTAACTGTGTCTCAGTACTGGGAGGCCCCGTTTCCGGGTACACCACACACAGCCAGTTGAGGCAACGGTCGCCGTGGGCGTTTATCGATCGTTGAATCTGGCACTCCATAGAAATAACACAAACAGCAATTTAATACTCAACAGATCGTATGAGTCTTTTCCTTCGTTTTCCAGCCCCAGATTAGCGGGTTTGGCGTTTAACAAATTTTCCCGTAATCGCTGGAAGGTGAAGCATTAGTGTTTCTTTGGATTTTCTCTAAAGTTTCTATGGGATGGCACTGTCACAGGTATTAGGTATGAGAAGATAGTGGTCTCCTGGGTTTCACCGCTGGTGGTGGAAACTTCTATAGCGTGATGACAAAGACTGATCAGTGAGGTATGTTTTTTTTCTTCGGGGTTTTTAATCCAGTGAAAAATACGTGACTGTCGGTGTACATAAATGATATATTCTTTTCCACAGCAGAACAGTAAAAATTATATATCGCTTCCGGCAATTGTTCTTCTCCAGTTAATCTTTACAGACTTTATTGATTTATGATTTAAATGTTCTTGGGCTGCTTTCTCCCATGTAATTATAGAGAGCGAGACCGCACGGGCCGCCACAAGATTATATTTAAATGTTCATAAAATGTCTGGATGTTAGAAGAACCGAATCTGGAGGACTCTATAGAATTGCTGGGACGCAAAGGTGTATGATCATTCTATGTGAAAAAATAGAAAACATGAAATCAATAAGCCCAATACGTATAATATTTTGACGCGCGATAAATTTACAGTTAAGACTATTTTATATACACTCGCGTATTCAATTATATATATTTAAGAAAAACTCTCCGCGAGTCTAATGGTTAAAAAACCCACACACACACACACACACACACACACACACATATATATATATATATATATATATATATATATATATATATATATATATATATATATATATATATATATATATATATATATAAACTGTATTAATTGGTTATAAATCCCTTAACGGGTCCTAAATTAATTTAGGCATCTGTTATCTTGGGAAATAACGTATAGATATATCATTTAATTTACAACTGGAAACTTTTGAGATGGGTTTATTTAATAGGTTTAAATTAACACAAAATCCAGTGAAATAAAAATGAAAGAACTAGACCACTGATCACTTGAACTAATATATTACCACTGACCAAACAGAATGACTTTAAGACTCCAATATAGAAGATATGCACAGGAAATCTTGTTCTATACAGCTAATACTTTGTTCAAACTCTCTGGCGCAAATGATAAACGCATTCTTCCGTGGTCTCAATATATAATTAAAGAATTGAAGGATCAGGGGGACACGCTAAAGTTCACCACTTATTTGATATTAGGGAACTATTGCGATTCTGCGCCGCCAGTCCCCGCTCTATTACCCAACTCTTCTTACCGCTCGTCTTTCCCGTTCGTCTCGTTCTGCGAGCGATTCTCTGGTTCATACTGAGGTGTTAAACGACGGCAAAACTCTGCTTCGTGCGTTCTGGGAACCAAACACTGCCTTTGATCGTTAACCGCTTTCCTCGTTGGACTCTGGCAACGCCCTACTAGGCAGGAGGACTTGCAAAGTAGGGAAATAACTGCTTATAGTCGCTCTAGAGATTGGCAGTAGGCGTGGTTTAACCTCCCCTAAGACAAAGCGATGTCCTGGAGGCACGCATGAAACTATCTACATATTAATTATCCAACGTGTTGAAAATCCACGTGGAAATGATGCATACTAATTTGCCCAGGTGGTAGAAATACCCATTGCTATTGTGCATGCTAATGAGCCCGCGTGGAATCCACATTGACTCTTGTGTTGCTCACAAATCCAGGGGCTGCGATGCTATACGAGGCTACTCTCCTTTATCATCCATCAATTCAGGGACTTCAATTTTCATACTATACGTACGTCACAATGGTCTAGGAATATGGGCGTGGTCTACCATAAATCTGTTTCTAGTAAAATGGGATTTCCCTGCTTCTTAGTATAAAAGATTTTAACTAACAATTCACCAGCACTGCAATCCGAAACTTTGGTCACGAAAGAATCTATCTCACAACTAAAGCAACCTAGAGAGTAAGACTTCCTTTTTGCAAAAGCATAGCTTTGTTGCAAAAGTACAACCGAGTGAGTGAGTGAGATTGTAAAGTTGTATTGTCCACACTGTAAAATGTCAGTCTGTAAAGAAGTGTGGTGTGTTCTTTTTCTTCTGTAAAGATGTGTACAGAGTTGTTGAGATCAGGCATGCTCCAGTCTACCCAGCTGTAAATGGGTAACTCACCCTAGTCCTGAGTTAGAGAAGGCAAAGGCAGCTGTAAACAGTAGTTTCCCTCTAAGGCTCCAGGGGAAGCAGGCCCTAAACTTGGTCACTTCAACCGACGCAGGATGGTGTAGATATGGGTAGAAGTGTAGAGTGTGATTAACGCGAATGGTGTACTGTTCGTGTTCTGACCAATCTAAACACTCATTCACTTGTGTCTACAAGGCACCAATGCAGACTGCTGGAATCTTTGTTTACACAGTTTATTGAGACGCACACACTGGGACATAACGAGTAAATCATGGGTATGTTGACATATCAATTTGCAGGCATACATAGTAGATCCTATGTCATGATACATAATGGCCGCATCTTCTATCTGACTAAGCGCGTCAGTGAAGGCGGATCGGTAAGTAACTAAAGTTGCTTTATGTTCACAGTTTATCATATTGTGAAACCACGATAAGGGGTTTCTATCAAAATTGAGATCTCCTTGCCACTGTCCGATTAATAAGATACATGCCCCGTTCTTTGGACAGTGATTCAAAAATACGATGACAGGAATGTAACATGGCCGCCTTCCTGAGTTGTCGCTCACTCGCTCACAGGAGGATATATATATATAAGCCAAAGTTAATTTGCAATACATATGCATAATTTCATAAAGTTCCTCCATACAGATCTACCGTAATCCAGTTACCTCACGTAGACATAATTACAGTATGGAGCCCGTCATCTCCGTCGATACAAACTTGACCCTAGCGTTGCGAAGCACAAAATTCCAGCTAGGCCTAACCGACCTGAGATCATCAAAAACAGGGACTGGAATTACCTGGAGTCCGAATCATACATGGTACCGTACATTAGGAAAGTCTCTAACACAACTCTAGTAGAGACACGATCTCCTATAGAAGAAAAACCACTTCGTAAATCATTTTTACTGAAGAATATACCAGCCCTGGAAAAATGCGTACTCGCCATTGTCACGGTACATC
Organism: Oreohelix idahoensis; assembly: GCA_024509875.1. Lineage (NCBI taxonomy): Eukaryota > Metazoa > Mollusca > Gastropoda > Stylommatophora > Oreohelicidae > Oreohelix > Oreohelix idahoensis. The sequence goes on along the minus strand of JAMPIV010018366.1, from coordinate 516,159 downwards.
GGAACTCATCACGACTAGACAAGACAACTCCTACTTCCGCTAGAGCGGTGTAACAAGAATAATGAATTATCCTCCCTTGATGTCATTGTTAATGTTCTCCCCTGTGTTTATTTTGTAAAAGAATAACTCACTTGCAAAGTGTATTGAGATAGAGAATTAGGTGCAGCTGATGCATTTTTAATAATAATAATATTACAGAAGTATGAATGACTTTGTAAGATTGTACATTTCATTTCTCGATAATGAGTAGAGCCAGAAACATCGAATACTGGTTGTAACAAGAGATTTGATTTATTGCAATACTTTTGTGAACATGGTTGACATTAAGCAGACACAGTGTAATGAAGGACTATTAGTGATGGTGGCTAACATTTGATGTAGAAGATGTCTTTTATGAAATATCTGATTTATTGACTTAAGGAAGACGGTAAATAACCTTATGGCGTATGTATTGTTTGTTTCACGTGTATAAACTGTGGAGCCAGCAGTACAAAAGACACATATTGATCTGCACTGTGAATTCTGACGGACGGGCGACACAAAAACTTGATAATTAATCTCTCCCAAATGAAGGATTACCGAAGTCGTATTGTATCTTCCTCAGTTCTTTAGGGTAGTCTATACAAGGAGCTTCCGTTTTCATCGATGACGAGAAACCTGGATCAGGGGAAGAGAACTTCAAACCCCTGAGATAGATCTGCACCTAACCCACAACTCTTTTCTTACACCTGGAGAAATCAGGGAGTGACCAGGATTGCAGTCATAGATCCAGATAAGTTACACCACCAAGAACCAACCACTATACAACTGCATAAAAGTCCTTAATGATGAACTGTCAATAGTTTTTTTTTTTAATGCAATTGAAATCAACTTCTTCAAAGTCCTAATTCTGAAAGATATATAGCTTTTTGTTTACTAAACTCAAGTGAAATTCTTTAAGTCCTGTGACAAATGTCAGTACCTTTATAGACACTATTGCACTTTAGGTATTTTTGATTATCGTAAATTCTATACATATTTGATTGATACATATCCTATACATATGACAAAAATTTATTTTTCATCAGTAAATTTTCATTGTAATTTTCTAAAATCAAGATTAGTTTACTGACTTTTCTTTGGTGTTACCGTGATGTCTAATACTGTAAGATTATGTCATATTTGTATTTAATTAATGGGGGCTCTTTCAAATAATTCAGTACCTTAGGGAAAAGTGGCCGGGATACCTACTTGCTCTTAGTCTACTCAGAGGATTCTCAGCCTGCTAAGAGACAGTTAATTTCCAGTACCCCTATAAATAGATCTGCCAGTGATTCTCACTCTATTTTCTTCTTGCGAAAGATATACTTACATTTTCCGCAGATTTTCATCGAGCCAAATTTCAGTGAGATTATCTTGGACAAATCTGGTATTTAGTTATACCTTCACCTTTTCTATCTATCACCACATCAACAATATTTAACTGATGGATAGAGCCAGACAAGTGTCATTGAAGCGTGAGGTAAGAAGAAAATTCTAGCGATGGATAGAACACACATTGAGTAAACCTCTTCATGGTATTACACGACAGTCCTTGGTTTAGAATTACATACGGAGAAAAGAAATGGAGACAGAATAACATATGGGGAAGACAGCTGTAGACAGAAATGAAAGGAATAAAGAAGACAAGAAGTGATCTTGTCCGGACAGCACAGGACAAGAGAACTTGGTGGGTTTGTGTTCAAGTCTGTTCTCCTCATGTAGCTGAAGGGTATTGAATGAATGAATAAATGAATGAATGAATGAATAGATAATTGGTCGTACATAGAATTAGAGTATAACGGGCTGATCACCCGTTTGCTAGTCACTTTGATTACGGAAACAACAGCAAACGGATTGATTTGTCGTTGCCCTAAAGACGCCATTAGGCGTGATGGGAACAACGGCAGAGAAAATCTATTCGCTGTTGCCCTAAGACGCCACTAGGCGTAATGGCCACTGACTGCTTTGCCGGTCGTTGGCTAAGGACAGAAGAAGAAGAAGAATAGAATTAGAGAGTAGTTCTGATTAGATAAATCACAAGCCAAACATCATTATTATCTATTCAGTGACATTTTTTTTCCAAGCCTCGTCTGAAAGGACGTAAGTAATAAACATCTTTAAGCTTATATTGCATAACGAGGCTATAGCCGAGTGTTTCTCAAGCAGTGTGCCGCCACGCCTATGAAAGTGTGCCGCCGCGCCTATCAAAGTGTGCCGCCGTGCCTATCAAAGTGTGCCGCCGCGCCTACCAAAGTGTGCCGCCGTGCCTATCAAAGTGTGCCGCCGTGCCTATCAAAGTGAGCCTCCGCGACTATCAAAGTGTGCCACCGCGCCTATCAAAGTGTGCCGCAGTGCCTATCAAAGTGTGCCGCAGCGCCTATCAAAGTGTCCCGCAAAAATTTGTTAAATTTACCACATGAAGAATATTTTTAGTGATCATGTAATAAAAAAACTGATCTTACAGCTTGAATTCATTCAATAATAATTGGAACTATTAACTGCTTTGAACAAAAATAGATATACCGGTACTTCTAAATTATTTTAAACAATTAAAAGTACATTTTTTTTTCGTAACCAGCGGCACTTGGGCTTTCAGCCCTTCGGGCCAATGACATGTCATTGCGAGGCTGGGTAGAGTGTGGACTTGCTATTCAACCCGGTCAGGAGCTTCGCTCCTTCCCATCCACAGAGGGTTTATCTCATGAGCTGTTCAGGTTATTCAGTCAAAATCCTGGTCGATGACACTCTTTCAAATGCCACGCCCGGGCTTGAACCTTGAACACCTGATCGCCAGCGCAATGTGGTAACCATTACACCAGCGCGGCTCCCAAAAGCAAATCGAATTGAGAGTTTTCTTTATTCTAAAGTACCCATAAATTAGTGTATTTAATTTAGTATACGTATATGACTGATTTTTTAATTCAGGCGCGGGATCAGATAGGTGTGCCGCAAATTTTTAGTAAAGTGTGCCGTGAACACAAAAAGGTTGAGAAACACTGCTATGTACTGTCATAAATGGGTGCATGCGTAGAATAGAAAGATAGGAAAGATCACCATTATTTAACTGATGGCAAGAGCCAGACAAGTGCAAGTTGAACAAGAGGTAAGAAGAGAATACTAACGATGGATAGGACACACATTGATAAAAACTTGTTCATAGCATTACAAGACAGCACTTGTTTTGGAATACCCATGGTAACAGGTAGAAGGAGATAGAATTAGATGCGGAGAAAAGAACTGGAGACAGAAATTAAAGGTATAAATAAGACATAAAATGTTCTTGTCCGGACAATACAGGACAGGAGGACTTGATGTGTTTGTTGAAGTCTGTGCTCCTCGTGTAGCGGGTATTGAACGAAAGAATGAATTAATAGATTATTGGTCGTATATAGGAATAGGAGTGCCACTAGATGGATTTTGGGGCGACCTCTTTCCGACTTTCTTTCACTACGGCAGTAATCAGTTACATTTTTGTACTGACTTTATTGTGATTTTTTCAGAGTCGCACCCTTGTCTTTCTCTGTCCACTGTAGCAGAAATTTTATATTTTCCTTCTTACATTCCTCTCAGAGATAAGTCGGCACCTCTGTTTGTTACCCGTCCCTTCCCTAAAGCTTAACAAGGAGCAGCAGAGATAATATTAACGACACCCATGTTGGATAATCGCGAGTGCAGTCGACATTAGACTACAGATTAAACACTAATATCGCTCAGCGTATTTGTATAATTGCTGATAAGGTGGGACTGCACTAGTCGCAAAGCTGGTAATACGGGATGACACAGTTTGGGCAAACAGGACTGACAAGATTACTTTATATAAAGTAATAATTTGTTTCATCTGAAACACATTATCGTATGAGTTTACAGATGTGTTGGTGAGTTCACCTGCCAGGCAATCGGATGTTTTCATTCCATATACGGAAGACTTAACCTCTACATTACGTTCAAAATTTTTCCATGTCAGGATTATTTTGAAATTTCCCCCCCCCCCCCTTTCCCCCCTCCCCAACCAGCATGTTTGAAATGATTGGAGCTTTTACTTAGCTTCGTAACAAACAGATGCGGGGGTTGGACATTTCAGTGTTGAGACACTGTGAAGATCGCTTGCCAAGACGACACAACCAGACCTTGCCAGAATGAAGCCTTGAATTCAGAATTCCATTTTATCAGACTGGACCTTTTATTGAAGTATTTATCAAGACTTACAAAACAGCCCAGGAAATCTCTATCATTTTAAATAAAGAAATCCGGAATATATGAGGAAACTGAACACACGGAGTCAGAGAGGGAATTAAAGTTAGAATTAACGACCCCAAATACACGTGTAAAAAGGCATCGGCTAGTGCCTTAACTTCATTCATCTGAGCAAAAAGTATGTGAGCCAGGATTGGCGTAAGTTGTAATTTTACATTCTATATTTTCATTACCAACATATGAACTAATATGTATATATTACCATGTGAATATTAATATGTGAAAATCGCTAGTGGATGTCACAGTCATTTGAAGCTAGCAGCCTCAGCGCATAGAATAATGATTTAATGAACCACCATTGCACGGGCTGGCGAATGCTTTATTGCTAGTTTCTTAAGGAGAACTAAACGCATCAGTAGTCCCAGGTTCCATAAGGAGCAGGGAGGGAAAGATGAAAAAAATTATGTATATTTTAATTATAATACTTACAGGTTCAAACCAGTGTAAATGTCGATGTTAACATATTGATAAATTCTGATACTGAGACAGATTGGTGATACGACTGGTACTGGTGTAGATAGCCTTGGCTGAGCCTCGCTCTTGAAGTTGTAGTATGGAAAGGTGAGACCTCCGGGCAACGCCGGGTACTTACATCCAAGAATGTAAATGTTCTAATATATGTGCTGCTGTTAATGAAGTACAGATAACGTCGGGCTTACAGGTGGCCGACTAAGTGTGTGGGTGTGTAGATGCACATAGACGCGAATGCCGTGTGGTATTAATTAAGTTGACAACCAATCATCCACACCAATGCACATATAGAAGTGACTGACATCTTAAACTTTGCATACTAGGAAATGCAGTAACAGCTGTAACGTTTATACACTGTTTATTTTACTGGAACAAGAGACACGTAAACAATCCTAGTAAACGGTACTTGGTACATAGCAAACGATCACTGTCACGAGTTACAGGGTACAGTACATCATGGAAACATCGTATAACTAGGCTCTCCACCTTCACCCCTCTGACAATACAATACATGAGCCGACTACAGTTCCTGGCTCTAAGATAATATAAATACTCCTCCAACTCTTCTGGCAATGCAATACATGAGCCGAATAAAGTTCCTGGCTCTAAATAATCTTCCAACTCTTCTGGCAATGCAATACATGAGCCGAATGCAGTTCCTGGCTCTAAATAATCTTCCAACTCTTCTGGCAATGCAATACATGAGCCGAATACAGTTCCTGGCTCTAAGATAATATAAATACTCTTCCAACTCTTCTGGCAATGCAATACATGAGCCGAATAAAGTTCCTGGCTCTAAATAATCTTCCAACTCTTCTGGCAATGCAGTACATGAGCCGAATACAGTTCCTGGCTCTAAGATAATATAAATACTCCTCCAACTCTTCTGGCAATGCAATATATGAGCCGAATAAAGTTCCTGGCTCTAAATAATCTTCCAACTCTTCTGGCAATGCAATACATGAGCCGAATACAGTTCCTGGCTCTAAGATAATATAAACTTTCTTCTTACCTCCTCTGCTCTGGCAATACAATACAATATATAATATACATTGCACAATCTTAATACGAGCCTTCTATCCCAGGCTTTAGAATTATCATGGGGAGTCTGCAACATTTATATTCCACCAGAAATATCTCCCCGAAAACACAGTAAGAAAACATGGTTGACCAGCCCGGTCAAAACCCAGAGGGAACTGTCACGAGATATCTCGCATATCAGTCCCGTAAAAAACAGTCACGCATGCGCCGTTATCGCGAACCGTGAACTGTTCTCAATTTCGCAAGTACGAGAAGGTTCTGGAACAAACAAGTCAAGGGAGGTAACAACTAAATCTGACCTGACATGTAAAAAATATTAATGTTTAAATCCCCTTGCTTATAAAACTGACTTTAACACATATTCACTTTAAAATTAATGAAGTTTCAAACTTTTCAGATCAGTGTAAACATAAATGAAAACATATTCAATTTATATTGTGAACACTTTTCAATCAGTGGAAATGTAAATGTAAACATATTCTATCTGTACTATTAACCTTTTCATTTAAATGTAAAGTAATTATATAAGCTATTCAATATAAATGTAAAGAATGTTTTCTCTCGAGGGATTAAGTTTAATTCTCATTGAGGACAAATTCTGAGTAAGTATGTGTCGGGAAACGTAATACTCAGGGGAGCGTTACGTATCTATTATTTTACCATAGTTGTTGGTGGTGGTACCAGTTGAAGGGTACTATCTCTGGAACAAAAAGGGAACAGTAGCCTGAGCTTTAAGACGAGAGACCAACTTTGTAGACTCTCCCTGACACTCCTGGAAACGAGCTGTACCCTACAACCTTGACCAGCGATGAGCGTGAGCAGTGTAAAAAGAACCAGCCCAGCGGGAGCAGAACCAACCACTGGCAGTTAAGTGCAATATATAAGCTGCCTGAGTGAATTTTTTCATAGAACCTACTATCAATAAATGATCAACCCCTTTTTTTTAACTATTCAACTATTTTCAAACTGTTAAAATCAATTGATTATTAAATTTTGTTATTTGTAATCTTACAAATTTAACTTCGATTTAATCAATGTACTGCATGTTTGTCTCAGTCAAGTTACTACACATACTCTTAACAGTGCTATACCAGAATAACAAGAATTCCACTGAGTAAATCAGAGACGGGGGCTTGAACGAGCTAAGATTAATCATTGCTTAATTCTTCACATAAGTTGTCGGCAGATTCTAGAATTGACGTGCTCAGCAAAGCAGCATTGTATTCGCTTATCTGAATATCTTGTGAAAACTCCCTGGGGATAGAAGTGTCATTACCCTTCTATCTACATTTCTGCCAAGAGTAATCTTGTGCGAAGGTAGATACATTTGAAGCCCATATTAGATACTCTTGAGTTTTGGCCACTGTGGGACCACTACTGCAAAGCAGGGGAGTCAATACCGTCACAGAATTTCACAGTGCCGTGAACTCAAAAGTCGCTAAATTATATGGCAACATTCGGCACGCATCCAGATTTCTACTATATGACAAGGCTTCAATCAGAAATGTTGTATTTTTACATCTCATATGTCATGCAATTAGTGTATATTTTGGTGGGGTATATTCCCCCTACCTCTCACGGATAATCCCTGTGTGACATCAGCAAATAAACGTGTTATTGACAAGTCGCCTATTCATATATGGTATGTCAGTATCCGTCTATTACCGATCACGTTTACACTCACGACTTCATACTCTACATACATATCACAGATCTTTCAAGATGGATAATTATCGTCTAACAACGCTGCCCGGAAAGGATTATGACATTTACCCGGTCTAGCCAACAATCCATAAACTGGTTAAACAGAACTAATACCAATGATACGATAATCGACTGGGGTCATCCCAAGTTTGTTTACTTCTTAATCAGGTGCGCTCTTGCATTGTCTGGCAGGAACATGTGTTACACATTAGTAACCCACACTTCTCTCTATAGATCCTAGGTGTCAATATGGGTTCAAACGAATGTGATTGATTATCCTAATCAGCAAAAGATAGTCGCTGAAGTCCCAACATGACAAGAATTGAGGGAAGGAGTGTAAACAATAATTAAGTACAGAATATGAGACGCGAAGCAAAAATTTTGGCCATAAACATGAATGCTAGGAAAAGAGAACGGAAAATTATGTCACAATGATGAGGTTGCTAGTCCCATTTGTATCTGTACATCAATAAGCAATTCATACATGATAAATGCAAATATAGAATAGGTAAATATAAACACACACACACACACATACACACACATACATATATATATATATATATATATATATATATATATATATATATATATATATATATATATATATATATATATATATATATATATATATATATATATATATATATATATATATATATATATATATATATATATACATATATATATATATATATATATATATATATATATATATATATCTCCAAACTTTGATGCACAGACAGGCCGATAGAATGTTCTGCAGCTGTTTAAGATGTATTCTTTCGCATCAGCTAATATGAATTGCTTTGTTACAACTATTTGCTTTTAACACTGGGCAGATCTATATGTGTCTGGATGAGAAAAGCCTTTATCGAATAATAGTACTGGCAATTTCATATAAGCTAATACTTATTCTGGCCCTAATTACTCCCTATAAAATCTTGTATCTGTCACCTCCTGATCTGGTCTCCTTGACGAAGATAGAAAATACAGTGGGGAAACGTCAAAGCTAGATTATAAACTAGAACTTTTAACCACACAAAATATAACCTCGTGAGGCTCTCTTGGGTGAAAGCCAATCACAATTTAATTTAGTTCAGTATCTCATTTTAACACAAATCGCGAGATAAGGAGTCTTGTTTTAATAAATTCTCTCCCTACCCCTCACCGTGAAAGTATTACATGACCGTATAGGGTTTTGCACTAAGTGTTACATTTACCGGAACCAATATGTCGAATTTTACTTACTTAGTCGTTCCTCTTCTACAGTGAGGTGTAGAGGTTCTATGACACATTCCTTGTCATAATTCCACAATCTTGTTAAGAGACCTGCCGGAAACCATTACCCGATATGTCTGGCGTTCAGATTGCTACAATCAAGCTAACCTTGGCATTTGCATTTTCTGCAAGTCATGCCCTCATATCATCTTTAATTCACCGTCTTTAACCTGTCTGAGCGGAAATACTTATGCAATCTAAATGTAATGTACTTGTACATCATTGCTGATAAATATACTTCTAGACTATCATCTTGGTTTGGTTTGATTTTGGTTTTAAGGACTATCTTCACTGCATACGGACAACTCCATCAGTGCTCCAATTTCCTCCCTCAGATCACACAAGGAGGATCTCAGCACAGTGGACGAACTCCGTAGCACCAGCGAGAATCCTAATGTGTATATAGGAATCACACATTCTATAAATATTTTTGTGATGGATAGATTTCTACTTTTCAAATTTTGCCAGGGCAGCGGCCTTACAGACTACTTTTTACGATTTCCAAATGCAGTGAAATTTTTAACGTGCGCAACTTGCACAGTTGACCTCCTATTTTTTCGCCCTTATCCGAGAAGGCTAGGCATCTGATCTCACTACCTAGGAGACCAGGGGGGAATATGACATCATTAGGACCACTGGTTCTGAAAAAAAATTTCCATAAATTATATTTCCTCAACTGGGGATCGAACACAGTACCTCTAGAATTCGAGACGGACGCCATACGTCTTAGCCACTTGAGTTTATTTAATAAACATCCCAGCCTTGGTGAAAGCAATACTTGCTTCTATCAATAGCAAGTCTGTCTAAACAATACGGCTGGTGTCAAACGGCTGACCAAATGTTGACTTAATGTTCCATCTAGCTAGTCGATCAAAGGATAACTTGTCATGTGCGTTCAAGCCTAAAACGTGTGGGTATGTGGAGGCGTGACTTACCGAGGAAAAGATAATATCGGTAGATGGGGGTGTAACAGTAAGATAATGAGCGGATGAAGAGAAGGAAAGGAATGATCGAATGAATACTGACCGAGAGGAGTGTAGATAGAAAAATTGGATGAACGAATTTGACGTTTTTCGTCACACTGTATCAAAACCCAGTAGCATCACCCTCCAGTAAACCCTAATGTAAATTTAAAGCTGACTCTGCCCTTTTAGTCAAGGGAGGAAAGGAAGGGAGGAAGGGAACTGGTCACACTACCTCATAATATTGGGCCTAGTATGGCGAAGTACCTAACACTCCCCAACGATTGGGGTTATAAAACAAATAATAGTGTAAAAGGTCAGGCTCTTACTAGGACAAAAAAATTATTTAAAAAAAAACAAAGACAATTACCTACTTTGCACCTACAAGGCCTTCGTCGGGGAAAAAAAAGAAACCGAGAGCTAAGTAAGACACATAAAAAAAAAATAAACAGAATAAATAAAAAGTATGTCACCCAGTCGAAACAAACCACCATGAGTTGATATTATTTTTTAAAATAAACCCACCATTCACCATGTCCTACTGCAGTCCCCTTCATCTTCCTTTTTACCTACCACTCCCCTACAGCAGTTTCTGCAACCGTTAAGTATTTTAACCTGTTTTAACCTAGTTTGTCTTAGTTTGCCCAGGGTGCCCTTGTCATTTCTCTTACGCGATTTTATAACGTTGGTGATCGATGAAGACTTGTATATTATAGGAGTCATATATGTGACTAAAATCGTGTGTCATAAATACTGTTTTATGGGTCCCTCAAGCGACATTGCGGTCTGTACAGATAAAGGACATTCAATAACACTGGACAACACATTTTGACTTTTTGTGTGTATCTGAGATTAAACCAAGTTACCTTTATGTTGTTTGGGCTGCTGAACATGAAAATGGCCGTTAAAACACCAGATTAGCTCTAGTTTTTTTAAATATCTGTAAAACAAGTTTTATACATTTGCATATGATAATAATGCTCATAGCGGAAGTGATTCACAGCGACGCCTTTTTGCTTGTCGCTTGTAATGAGTTTCTGGAGTATCTCTCACAAGGTTCCAACAATAGTCTGCAAGCATTGCTGCATTCCATTTCCCTTGGTACCTTTTTTCGATGGTAGTAATGTCCTGATGAAATCGTTCCCCATGCTCGTCACTGACAGCACCGCAGTTAGCAGGGAAGACATCCAGATGAGAGTGTAAAAAGTGTAATTTCAAAGACATGTTGCACCCTAGTCTCTCGTATCGCTGCAAGAGGGTTTCTACAAGCTCCTGGTAATTGTCATCCTTATTGTTTCCTGGAAAGTTTGTGGCCACTTGCTGGAAAGCATTCCAAGCTAACTTTTCATCACCTGTGAGGATATCATCAAAACGCTGATCTCTGAAGAGCTGACGTATCTGTGAACCGACAAACACCTTCCTTGATTTTGGCCTCACTAAATCAGGGAAATTTATCAGAAGGTATAAAAATCCTGCCCCATTTCGATACATGGCCTTTACAAAATTCTTCATTAGTCCAAGTTTGATGTGGAGAGGAGGGACCAAGATCTTGTGGTAAAATGTTACCATTATGGAGCAGCACAGCTTTTAAGCTCAACTTGGACGAATCAATGAACAGCCTCCAATCGTCGTCTTTGTAGTTGATGTGCAGTGCTGCCATCAGACCCAGTATACCAACGCAAGCAATGAGGTTATCTGTTATTTTGAAATATGGAAGCAGACCTTTTTGCCAAGCACGAAACACAGACACATGCACATTCTCTTCTAGAAAATTTCATTGCTGCAGTCTGGACCCCAACAGCTCTGCTTTATTTTTTGGCAATTCCAGATCTCTCACTAGATCATTCAATTCACTCTGGGTAATTGTATGTGGCTGTACAGACTCTTCAATAGGCACGAAATCAGGATCTCTTGATGTAGATGCTTTCACGGGTGACGGATGTCCACTGGCCTTATTATCTTCTTCATCATCCAGAGTATAAGATTCTGGTAGGTCAGGAACAGGAAGTCCTTCCCCGTGAGGCACTGGCCGCATAGCAGAGGGAATATTCGGATAGGCCAGAGGCCGCTTTTTCTTCTTAGAATTACCATGTCCAATTGGAGGAGTCATGCAAAAGTAACAATCATTAAAATGGTTTGTCGGTTCCCTCCACACCATTGGAACTGCAAAACGCATCGATCGTCCTTTTCGGTTCAACCAGCAGCGCAGATTCGTTGCACAGGATTGACAACATATGTGTGGGGCCCAATACCGGTCCTGGTCACCTATCTCACAACCAAAATAAAGACTGTATATATATATATATATATATATATATATATATATATATATATATATATATATATATATATATATATATATATATATATATATATATATATATATATATATATATATATATATATATATATATATATATATATATATATATATATATATATATATATATATATATATATACGGAAGCACATTAAAAACGCACTACCTGTATAATCCAGGAACAGAGTGGGAAATGTAAATATAAGTGTTTACAAGTTACATATTTGGAATCTTTATTCATTTTCCTATGAATCCATGCTGGTCATTAATTTGTACATTTGATTGTTATGAAATTCATTGCATTCTGTGCAGGCAAGGGAGAAAACCCAAAATGCAACCAATAAAGAAATTCATTCACACTATCCTCAGTATCTGGTATGTCCACCGTGTGTGCTTGCAAACCAAGCTTGGCAGCGGCTCCGCGTGGAACGCACAAGTCTCTGAAGGAAATTCCGGGGAATCAAGTCCCATTCACGTGTAAGAGCAGCTTCGAGCTGTTGCAGATTAGCTGGAGAACCGTGCCTGTAGACTCTGCGTCCAAGCTCGTCCCACAGATGTTCTATAGGGGACATGTCTGGTGATAGGGCAGGGTCCAATCAATCGTCACAATGTTCTGCTGTTGTAGATATTGCTGCGTAATGGCATGCGGTGTGCGCACGTGCGTTATCCTGCTGGAGAAGCTGCAAGTTTGGATAATTTGTGAACGCAGGAGCAACCAATGCATCCAGAACCTCATCATCTCGATATGTCACAGCATTAACATTTCCACGGAAGACGTGAAGAGGCAAGCGATGGTGAAAACTGAATCCTCCCCAAATGTGAATACTGCCACCTCCAAATCGGTTGTGCTGACGAACACAGCAATCTGTAAAGCGCTGTCCACACCGTCGCCAAATCCGCATACGTCCATCAGCAAAGGATATGTTGAACCTGCTCTCGTCTGTGAATAGGACAGCATTCCACTGCAGTCTAGTCCATCTGACATGTTGCTCTGCCCATTGCAGGCGCTGCTGACGATGTCTTTGAGTCAAGTTTGGCCCAACATAAGGTCGTCTTGCAGTAAGGCCTGTATCTCTAAGTCGTCGTATGACTGTCATTCGAGAGACTTGCCCACGTCTACCCACTATTGCTCTTGCTGTTTGACTTGTCGGGAGAGAACGATTCCTTAGGTCAGAGGTTTTCACACTGTGCGTCGCGGCTCCCAGGGGCGTCACGGCCCTCGGCTAAGGGCGTCGCGGTGGCTTGAGAAAAGTGTTGGGCTCGATATTATGAGCCAAGGTCTATCAATAAATATAGATCTTCGTAGGACAACATGTTTACGCCGAGGTATTATCACATGAACCAATACGTGTCATTAGGTACTAGAATACAGTCTTATTTATTTTGTGTCTGAAACTTAACTTATTTACCCCCCACAATTGGTATCAGATGTAAAATATGCACATTCAGAAGTCATTAATATCTTTTTGGGTACAATTGCTTATATATAATATATAGTATAGAGAGGAGCCGCGGTGATTTATGCACAGGTCATGGGAGCCGCGGACCAAAAAAGTTTGAAAACCTCTGCCTTCGGTGACTCAGCACAATATGACGATCTTGCGCAGGGGTAGTAACTCGTGGTTGGCCACTCCGAAGTCTATCCCGGGCAATGCCAGTGGTTCCGTAACGTTCATTGAGACGTACAATAGTGCTGTGGTGGCAATTCATCCTTCTGGCAATGGCCCGCGAGATCATTCCGGTCTCCAACATACCAATGGCTCGTTGGCGGTCGTTTTCAGATAGTCGTGGCATTTCAAGCACATGTACTGGGTGTTTTGTCTCAACGGCCTTTTTATACCGAGTATACTGCCACAACGCGTACACATTTTCAGGGTCATAGCTGTTGGGAATCGTGTTGCACGTGTAACTTTCATTGTTTTCATGTATTCTGTACACAAACCCGTGGGTTGAATCATGCACTTACCATTCCAGCAGCCATTCTCTCTCTACCTCATGACAAACACGGGGAAAATCATTTCCCACACTTTTTTTTTCCAGCTTCTCGACATCAGTATAAATAATAGTGGTGCGTTTTTCATGTGCTTCAGTATGTGTGTGTGTATATATATATATATATATATATATATATATATATATATATATATATATATATATATATTCTTCTTCTTCTTTGATCCATAACCGCCAACCGTCAAAGCAGTCAGCGGCCATCACGCCTGGTGGCGTCTTGTAGGGCAGCAACAAATTGATTCCACTTTGCTCGGACGGCGGCCATCCTTCGTACAGTGCCCCAACTGTGGTTCATTCTTTGCATCTCAGCTTCCACAGTTCTCCGCCAAGTTGTTCTTGGTCGGCCTCTCTTTCGCTTTCCCTAGGGGGTCCATAGCATGGCTGTTCTTGTGATGGTATCAGGGTCCCTTCTGAGGACATGGCCAACCCAACTCCAGCGTCTGCCAGCTATGATGGTGTGCATGTCCTCCTGGTTACTCCGAATAAGTAGTTCTTGGTTGCTGATGGTGTTTGGCCAAAAGATTCGGAGAATTTTCCTTAGGCAGATTGTGTGGAAGGAGGACTGTTTCGACATTTCCTTCTCTGTTACTCTCCAACATTCCGCACCATAGAGAAGCACAGAAAGTACACAGCTCTCATACAGTCTTAATTTGGTGTTTGTGCTGTACTGGGAGACTTCCAAATGTTGTTGAGAACAGCAAAGGCTGTTCTCGCTTTATTCATTCTGTTGTTAATGTCCTTGCTTGTTCCGCCATCAGGTGTTACTATGCTTCCTAGGTAAGTAAATGTGTCTGTCTGTTCTAACTTCTGGTTCCTTACTGTTATTGGCTCAGGATTGCCCACATTTAGTGTCATGACCTCTGTCTTCTTCAAATTGATGTTCAGGCCAACCTGCTGGCCATACTTATTCAGTCTATCGGTTTTGTCTTGAATGTGTTGGTGTGAATGCGCGAGTAGTGCAATGTCATCTGCATATTCCAAATCTTCCAGTGTAGAAAACGTTGTCCATCTAATTCCTCTTGGACTGCCCTCTGTTGTCTGGCGCATCACCCAATCTATGACTGTTAGAAATAATGTTGTTGATAAGGGGCATCCCTGTCGTACTCCTGTTTTCACTTCGAAAGTTACATTACTCGATTCAACACTGCACGTAAAGTTAGAATAGAGGCTTTTTATAATGGAAACAATACGGCTGGGAATTCCATAAGCCCTCAGAATTTTCCATAGGCTGTCCCTGTGTATGCTGTCGAAAGCCTTTTCAAAATCAACAAAGTTAATGTACAGCTGTCTCTGCCATTCTGAGCACTGCTCTATAATGTTCCTGAGGGCAAATATATGATCTGCACATCTTCTGTTCTTTCTGAAGCTCGCTTGTTCTTTCCTCAGTTTATGGTCAACTGCTTTTGAAATTCTCTGGATGATTATCCTGCCTAGTATTTTGCTGGGAACTGAGAGGAGGGTAATTCCTCTCCAGTTGTTGCAATCTGCAAGGTCGCCCTTCTTGGGCAATTTGACAATTATTCCTTTACTCCACTCTGTTGGTGTTGTCTCAGTTTCCCAGACTTGTGCAAATAGTGGTTCTAATAGTTCTGCTGCTAGTTCAGGGTCTGTCTTGAATAGCTCAGCATTCAGATTATCGTGACCAGGTGCTTTTCCATTTTTTAGCCCTTTGATAGCTGTGATAATTTTTTCTTTTCGTGGAATGTCTGTATTTACGTCTAAGTCACTTTCAGCCTCAGGAACATTCAGCTGAGTCTCTGGTGGTTCCTTATTCAGTGTTTCTCTGAAGTGCTCTGCCCATCTTGTTTCCTGCCCCTGTGCTGTGGTGATGAGATTTCCTTGCTTGTCTCTTACTAACGTTATGTTGTTTGCACCTCGTTTTCCACTGATAGCTTTAGTTATTTTATCAACTGTGCTTTGTTCATTTCTCAGTGCTGCCTCTTCTGCCTGTCTTGCAAGGTCATCCAGAAATGTCCTTTTGTTAGCACGGGTTTGACGTTTTACTTCCTTGTCCAGCTGACTGTACTGTTCACTATATATTGCCTTTAACCTGGGAGACTTAGCTTCTGTTTTCTTTCTTTTCATTTCCTTTCTCTTCGCTATGGTGTTTATCGTTTCTGGTGTTATCCAGTCTTGGCTCTTTCTTTCCTGGAATCCCAAGCATGACTTGCTGCTTTCTTTGTATATTGTTGAGATGGTGTTGAATTTCTGGTCCACATCGTCGGTCTCTGTTCTTTCCTGGCTTTTTGGTAATCAGATATCGTCTCTTTACGTCGACCACGAACGCTTTTCTGGTGAGGGGGTCCTTAAGTTTCATGATGTTGTATCTTTTCTGTTTGACTGCAACTGGTCCAGCAGCTCTGAGTTTCACCTTCAGTCTTGCTACTACTAGGTGATGATCACTTCCCACATCTGCGCCTCTTCTTACTTTCACGTCTTGTAGTGCATGTCTCCATCTGCCATTGATCATTATGTGATCTATCTGGTTTTTGTCTCGTCCGTTTGGTGATTCCCATGTTAACTTGTGCACTTCTTTGTGTTGAAAAAGTGTTCCTCCAATGACCAGGTTGTTAATACTGCAGAAGCTTATTAATTTGTCCCCATTCTCATTTACTGTTCCACTGCCGCATTTCCCCATTACTCTTTCGTTATAATTATTGTGTGTTCCAACTTTCGCATTTAGGTCTCCCATTACTATAATAAGATCGTACCTGGGTACAGTTTCCATTTCCTTTTGTACCTGTTGATAGAACTCGTCCTTGATCTCTTCATCGCTGTCGTTTGTTGGTGCATAGCATTGTATAATTGTGGTGTTGGTGAATCTCCCTCTCAGTCTTGCTCTTATTAGCCTGTTGTTAATGGGTTTCCCCACTGTTCAAAAAAAGAAACGCAACATTATTGCAGTGGTAATGGACACCAAATTTCAAACTTGTACCAACATTTTATTTTACGGAATTAATGTTTCAATCTTGGCATGAAGAAATTTTCAGACTTTAACAATGAAATGATGTTCATTAAATTTGGTTTGGACTTTTATTCTTTGCGACTGAGGCCTCCGTTTCAGTAAGGTGTATGGCCTCCTCTGGCCCCTATCAGAGAACGACATCTCCTTGACATGGATCCGATTAGCCGTTGGATCTGTTGTTGTGGGATGGCTGCCCACTCTTCCCGCAGTGCAAGAGACAACTGTCGGAGATTGTCTGGAGCCACGTCTCGCTGGCGGAGTCGTCTGTCGAGTTCATCCCATAAGTGTTCTATGGGGTTCATGTCTGATGACATGGCTGGCCACGGAATGGTCTGGACGTTGTTGTCAGCGAGGAACTGGGTGGTGAGTTGTGCCACATGAGGTCGAGCGTTATCCTGCTGAAAAATCGACCCTCGTGCAGCCAGAAGTGGAAGGACGTGAGGACGAAGAATTTCAGCGACGTATCGTTGGGCATTCAGGCGTCCTTCAATTTGCACCAGGTCACGTCTTCCCATGAAGTTGATCGCTCCCACATCAGTACACCTCCACCACCATGTGGAGGAGCTTCAACAACGCTGTTCTGGGCGTAGCGCTCATGGACTCTGCGGTAAACTCTTCTCCGTCTATCGTGTCGCTGGAGCACAAAAAATGATTCATCACTAAACCAAATCCGTCTCCAGTCATTCCCAACGGTCCATTGACGATGCTGGTTCGCCCACTGCAGTCGGTTCTGGCGATGCCGGTCCGTAAGAACAGGACCTCTGTAGGGTCTTCTAGCCCAAAGACCAGAGTCGTGCAGCCGGTTCCTGACCGTTTGATCTGAAATTCGACGAGCTGCTGACATTGACTGGACTGTGGAGGACGCAAATGCAAGTCGATTCCTGAGGTGACGCAGCCGTATGAAGCGGTCTTCGGCACGAGTTGTGACTCTGGGTCTTCCACTGCGCGGCCGGTTTGCCACTGAGCCAGTTTCTTGAAATCGCCTCCAAAGGCGACTAATGGTGCTTCTAATCACATTAAATTGTCTGGCCACTACACTTTGTTACTGTCCAGTCTGTACACGTCCAATGATGATGAGTCGTTGTTCTGTAGTGAGATGAGCCATACTTGCGCATTGAATTTTCAACTGAATTTATTCGAGGAGCGTCAATCTTTTATAGGCATTCAATAATATGGTCAGAGAGTTTTGTGTTCAGTAAGTTTCACGGGATTCTCATGAACCTGTCACGAGTTATTGTCAAAAATGTTGTTTTGACCTTGACCTCTTTCATGACCTCACGAATCATGAGGTGAGTACAATTCAGGTAACCACGAGAAGTTAATGACCAGATGGACACAGTCGATATGTTGACTGATGTCTAATCAGCGAATATCTTTTATAAAAATAACACCAAAAAAGTTGCGTTTCTTTTTTTGAACAGTATATATATATATATATATATATATATATATATATATATATATATATATATATATATATATATTTATATTTTTTTTTTTTTTTTTTTTTTTTTTTTTCCTTAACCAGCAGCACTTGGGCTTTCAGCCCTTCGGCCCAATGACATGTCATTGCGAGGCTGGGGAACCTGAGGACTTTCCTTCCAACCCGGTCATTAGCTTCGCTCCTTCCCATCCACAGAGGGTTTATCACAGGAGCCGTTCAGGCTATTCAGTCAAATTTCCGGCCGTAAACATTTCTTCAAACGCCGACGCCCGGGTTTGAACCATGAACACCTGGTCGCCAGTACAACACCGAAGCCATTACACCAGCGCGGCTCCCATATATATATATATATATATATATATATATATATATATATATATATATATATATATATATATATATATATATATATATATATATATATATATATATATATATATATATATATATATATATATATATATATATATATATATATATATATATATATATATATATATATAAGCCCGTGTAAAAGCCCGTCATAAGACGGGAATTAAATTCAAAAGCAGCAATACCTAACGGCAATTTTACTTATTCCAAAGTATTTTTAAAAACCACTGTGCATCACCACGGTACACGAACTGCGTAGCAGCAGCGACGATCTCAATGTGTGTATACAGGATCACACATTCTATAAATATTTTTGTGCACACCAACCTTTGCGCACTTTTCTTTGTCGACTGTTACTATTTTCTGGAGAGTACATGTAAGGGAAAGAATACAATTGATGTCTAACTTTCAACCAAAGTTGTATCCCTTAGCGTTAGTGACAGAAAAAATCGTTTATTATTATTATATACGAGGCGCGTTTTTTAAGTAATTCCCGTTTTAAAATAATAATAAAAACCATCATATATAAAAATGATCTATTGCAGCCAAAAGTGGACCACACATTTACATTATTTCTCAACATAGTCACCATTGACTTCAACACATTTTTGGTATCATGGCACCAGGTTCTTAATTCCAGTGTCAAGGAAGTCTGCCGCCAGATGGGTGCCGAAAATGTTAACCGATGAACACAAGCAGAAACGCCTGGCTTCGGCTAAACATTTTTGCAGCGCTATCCAAATCAAGGAGATGAATTTTTGGGCCACATTGTTACTGGAGATAAGACCTGGATTTCCTACACAAACGTCGAATCAAAGCAACAGTCGATGCAATGGCGACACTCGTGGTCCCCGAAAGCAAAGAAGTTTAAGCAAGCACCTTCTGTCAAAAAGATCATGGCCACTGTTTTCTGGGACAAAGAAGGGGTCATGTTTATTGATTTTCTTGAACGTGGAAAGACAGTTAATGCCAATGCTTATTGTGACACTGATAAAACTTAGACGTGCCATCCATAACAAAAGACGTGGGTTGCTATCCACTGGGATTGTGTTTTTGCACGATAATGCTCGACCTCACACCGCAGATCGAACTGTTCAATTGCTGCAAGAATTTCACTGGGAAATTTTTGACCACCCGCCCTACAGCCCCGATCTCGCGCCAAGTGATTACCACCTTTTCATGCACCTAAAGAAGTGGCTGGCATCCCAGCAGTTTGAAACTGATGATGAACTGCAGACAGGCGTTAATGAATGGTTCAAGACACTGGCGGCAGACTTCCTTGACACTGGAACTAAGAACCTGGTGCCACGATCCCAAAAATGTGTTGAAGTCAATGGTGACTATGTTGAGAAATAATGTAAATGTGTGGTCCACTTTTGGCTGCAATAGATCATTTTTATATATGATGGTTTTTTTTATTATTTTAAAACGGGAATTACTTAAAAAACGCGCCTCGTATATATATATAAATGGGTGTGAACGTATGTGTATTTATGTATGTATACATACTGATCTAATGTAGTTCCCCTGGGTCTTTGCAGTTACAAAGAAAGTGTAGAACTACTGTATTTCGAATCTGTAAGTCTACTGGAATACAAAGTCTGTTATCTGATATTAGAATGTACCTACGAGTTCCATATCATCTTCATTCCAAATGTACTCTCAAAAGATGTGATGAAAACGAGTGAATTTTCATTGTGTCCATTAGTTTACTGGACTAAGCAGGCGCGTAGGAAAGCTTTAATTTACAAGTCATGCTTGAAAACTGTCAAAATAAAGAAAGAAAGAAAGTGATAACAAATGACAATGAACACGACCTCAGAAAGATCCATATAAATCACGGCTGTTTGCCAGCGATCTTTTAGTTTTCCCTGACCGCGCTATTTATAGCTATCGTGACAGAGGTCACGTGGTCAACTTCCTAACGGGGAAAAAAATGTGGCGGTGTTTACTTTTGATAGGGCTTAATTAATGCTTTTAGGCTACTTTATTATTATAAATACCGGCTTTAATTTTGCGTAAAGCTAGACTAGAAATGTTAGAGTAAATTTTAGAACAAGAACAAACATTTTATCACAATTAGAACAGAAGATATAATAGTCTGAAATAGTGTAAAATTTACGTTTTTTTTTATATTTTGTTATGGTTTGTTTCTAATGCAATTTACACTAAAATGGTCACAATCAAAATGCATAACAAATTACAGAAATCAAATGTAAAAAACCTGCAGAAAATGGATATCAAAATTTTGTTTTGGTTTCATGCGTCAAACATGAATTATTGAAACAATTAAATTGCAAGTCCACATTTATTACTTTAAAATAACACACCCAATTGTCACCAAAACATGAGAGCTAACAATTATCTCAATCATACATCACGATGGTCATGTAAAAATGAGTATGGTCATGAGTAAAACGAAATGTTCAATTTAATAGATAAATAGGTGTATTTAATAAATACATATATTAAATGATTTCCACACTCTGTTAATTCTGTCACTCTCACGCAAAAACTGCCATAATTTGCTCTAGCCCCAAAATTTCGCTCAATTATCATTCACACTTCCTTTTTTTATAGGATGAATCTGTACATTCACAGATGGAGAAATTTGTAACAAATGAGTTTCCATTATAAATTTTAATTGTGAAGTTATATTTTTAATACCGCTGTCGCGTCTTTCAATTTTGGAAATAGTGGAATGTACAAATTCTCCTCCTTGCTCTCCATGCATGCCCATTCCAAAGCCATGAGTTCTGATCCAGTCTGCGCAATGTTTTTCTAATATGTGCTGTTTAGGAATTGTCTTACTGGGGAATAGCTTTCTGAACAAAGACACATATGTCTCTATTGATACTGTTATTGATTCTTTACTAATTGGTTTACTGTGTGATATTTTGTTGTGTACTTTCTCAAATGCTTCGTTCAGTGAGTTGAATTGTTCTTGGGCAATAAAAGCTATGTTAGTTATATCTTGTTTGTCTGTAATTTTCAGTGTTTGTGTAATGATTGCTCTTGTAAGATCTTTATAAACTTTTTGTGTGAGATATCTGTGGCAGTGATTCCCTATGAATGCTCTGCTATGATAAGCCTGTGGTATGATTTTGTGTTTGGCTAGTACCTTGTCCAAGTGTTAGCAAACTGGACCAGACCTAGCATACAGATCTTGAAACTGAAGTTTGGCCAGCGCATCTTGTGCATTTTCAAGTTTAACTTTAAAACTATCTGTCTCCTCCTTATCCTCACAAAGTTCATTACCTGCCTGAAAAAAATCAATTTTAGCTTCTAATTCTTCTGCCTGTTTCCAGTTCCAACCAAATCTCTTCAAGTTCTTAATAGTACTAATGTTTGCATGTATGTCTTGCGGATTCTCAAATATCTTTGCGTCTATTGTATCGGCTACCTGTTCTAGAAGTCTGTGGTGTTTCAAAACAATGCCTAATAAAATATGAAGGTAAGGAGGAGCTACATTTTCAATTTCAATCTCTAACATTGGTTTGTGTAAACAATTATGGTAACGTGCCACTTGCCTTTTATTCCCTTTCCCATATTTCATATATCTATTGTAATCTCTTATCAACATTGCCAAACTTCTTGGTTTGCAAATTGTATGCTCTCTGGATGTCTTTATTTCCTTGTTTTGCTGGAGACACCACAGACATGGGTATATTCCTTGAGCTCCAGACAAACCAAACATTTTCATCAAAAAGTCATAATCCCCGAATAAGAAAACAATTTTTTTACCATCCCACTCTAAATCTGTTAGTGACTCTATCTGAGCTTTCATGCCATTCATAAATATTTCTAAATTATCATATGTATCTCTGACTCTAGCCATTGATAAAAGGGTGGTATTAGATTTAGAATTTGGTTTCTCTAAATTTACTACCTGCATTGTAACTTTGAACTGTGAATGAAAGAAGATATACATACAGTTACCTAGAATTCTTTGGCAGCCGTCGTGTGCACAGGATTGTCTACCAAGGAACACTAATGGAACAGTCCTTATCTCACACACAATAAAAAAAAGACATTCATATTTTAAATACAAGATTAACAAGACTTGAAAGATAGATCAAAGTATTGTGGAAGTAATCTATCTATAGCTTTACATGTTTTCTGACGCTTATATATGCAGCTAAATATCATTATAAATGAATGAAAATGCAAAAACAGATGGTGCTTTACAAAAAGTTATTTTTTTACAACCTTATTTAAGATTTGCGAGTATCAGGAATGCGATTACAGTGATTTAAATGTTATAAAATCTGGTGACAATATGCTTGTTCTTGTAATGCCAAACTCACAAAACTGATTACCACACATTCTCAAGATATGAAACCAAAAAAAAGTATGTGGAAATAATCTTTATCTTCCCTTCAAGAAATCTTTATAATTATAAACTCAAACAAATGGGCCGATTTTTAGATATTAAATTAATAAAAAGATTACTTATTTTATGAATTTCCTCAAATGATGACACTGTTTTCAAAAGTCTGTAACTCCGTCAAAACTAATTTCAAACAAATAAAAATGCAATGAAAAATAGAACACAGAACAAAGTTATAGTACATAAAAGAATTTTAGCGCTGTGTTTATCCAGAATGAGTGTGTAATGATTTATGTTTTACTGATTTTACACACACACATCAGCTGATTTTCCCCGCTAAAACCCTCAGTAGTTTTTTACGGTGCATTTGAAAATTTTATACCCGGTGTCAGAATTCCGGTCACCGAAACTAAAAGATCGCTCGGGTATAAGGCTCAAACAGCCGTGAAATATCGCCGCAGTGAATACATAACGGATGATACATACACAAAGAAGAATATAGGAAGGCAACATAGCTTGTGGAGAAGAAACCCAACGAGTGAAATGTCATCCTAGCAAGTGTAACTTCAATTTCAACCTTGCAAAATGTAACTATAATTTTAGCCCAGCAGAATGTAATTTAAATCTAGCCTAGCAAAATGTAACTTGAATTTCAGCCTAGGGAAATGTAACTGCATTTTTAGTCTAGTAAAGTATAACTCGATTTTCAGCATAGTAAACTGTAACTCGAATTTAAACCTTGAACAGTTTAACTCGATTTTCAGCTTATCAAAATGTAACATAACTTCAGCCTAGCAAAATGTAATTGGAACTTCAACCTAACAAATGTTGTCTGATATCCAGTCCTCATAATCTGTTTCTCGAACTTCATTCTCACCAACAATGTCTGCAGCTTCAGCCTTATCAACTTTAATCTTACAAACTACATCGTGGATTATCTTCCTCAAAACTATGACCAACACATCAGCCTTACAAACTGTTCACATAACAAAGCCTCAAATAAACTGTCTCACAAACTTTTGGCATCACAGCTATTAAGCTATATTAAACTCCAGCCTCACATCCTGGAAACTATGAATTTTTAAAAGAGGCGAGAGGAAGCGAAATCATTAAGCAAGCTGTTACCCTTGATCGCGTACGAACCGTAACATTGTGTTTCTGTGCCGCGAGGCCAGGGAATGTCCGCGAGTTAACCTGGCAATACCACTTTAGAGCCGAGAGTGGATGTATGCGTACAGTCGCTATTGGTTTCATACGGGAGTTTTGAAAATGTTGTGTTAGTGTGTTTGTGACAAGTCATATACTTAATGGACGTCAGTAATTAAATTAATAATGTCTTTTTATATGCAAGTAACACGCAAACTACACTTGGTGTAGTTTTTGTGAAGAGTGTAAGGGGAACGGTTTTAAGGTAAGTAATTCAAGCACTGGTAAATAAAATTAATTCGTATCTTAATCGGTTTTAAAAATTATTTTATTATTATTATATTTTTGTGTGTCTTACTTCCACTTTCTCTTGTTAATAACTGTTTTTTTTTTTAAATCATTGTACCTACAGCGAGCCTTGCTTTTGTGACAAACTCATAAACGGCACTGTGTGAGTGGATGTCTAGCTTGATTAGTGGCTTTCATATTCTCTGTGTTGAGTTCTGTATTTTTATGTTTGGTCCGATCAGTGACTCCCTTACTCTCTCTCTCTCTCTCTCTCTCTCTCTCTCTCTCTCTCTCTCTCTCTCTCTCTCTCTCTCTCTCTCTGTGTGTCTGTTTGTGGTTACGTGTCTGGTCCGATCAGTGACTCTCTTACCCTCTCTCTCTGTCTGTTTGTGTTTACGTGTTTGGTCGGATCAGTGACTCCCTTACGCTCTCTCTGTCTGTTTGTGTTTACGTGTCTGGTCCGATCAGTGACTCTCTTACTCTCTCTCTCTCTCTCTCTCTCTGTATTTTGTGTTTACGTGTCTGGTCCGATCAGTGACTCTTACTCTCTCTCTATCTCTGTATTTTGTGTTTACGTGTCTGGTTGGATCAGTGACTCTCTTACGCTCTCTCTGTCTGTCTGTCTGTGTTTACGTATCATGTCCAATCAGTGACACTTACGCTCTCTTTGTATGTTTGTGTTTACATGTGGTCCGGTCAGTGACTCTCTTACGCACTCTCTGTCCGTTTGTGTTTACGTCTCTGGTCCAATCAGTGACTCTCTTGTACTGTCTTTGTCTGTGTGTTTATATGTCTGGCCTGATGAATCGCTCTTATGCACAGGCAGGCAGGCAGACAGACAGTCAGGCGAGCCACGTTCTACCAAGAGACAGGATCCGCCGGTTATATTGGGGCGCATGTCTAAACAATACCCTTTGGTCTGAATCAGTGAACTACTCGTAAAAACATATTTGTTTATTTTCCTTGTAAGGGAGATTTCCAATTCTCGCAATATCACTTTTTTTCATATTCATTTGATTTCTACTTCGGACCCAATATCTCTGCCCCGTGTAGTCCCCAGGGGTCTCTGACTACTGCCCCCACAAGCATGTCGTAAGAGGCGACTAATATGAGCTTCCTGTAGGGGCATTGGTGATAGCTTCCTGTAGGGACATTGGTGTGAGCTTCCTGTAGGGGCATTGATGTGAGCTTCCTGTAGGGGCGTTGATGTGAACTTCCTGTAGGGGTGTTGGTGTGAGCTTCCTGTAGGGGCGATGATGTGAGCTTCCTGTAGGGGCATTGATGTGAGCTTCCTGTAGGGGCGTTGGTGTAAGCTTCCTGTAGGGGCGTGGATGTGAGCTTCCTGTAGGGGCATTGGTGAGAGCTTCCTGTAGGGGCTTTGATGTGAGCTTCCTGTAAGGGCATTGGTGTTAGCTTCCTGTAGGGGCGTTGATGTGAGCTTCTTGTAGGGGCATTGGTGTGAGCTTCCTGTAGGGGCGTTGGTGTGAGCTTCCTGTAGGAGGACAATAAACAACTTGGAGGAAAAGTGTGGAAGTAAAGATGTCAAGTATGAACCAGAGTTGGGGCACCACACGAAGGAGGGCTGCCGATCGAAGCAAAATGGAGACAGGTTGTTGCTGCCCTACAGAACGCTACCTGACGTGATGGTCACTGATTGCTTCTTCAGTCAATGGCCAAGGACTAAAAGAAAGGAAGAAGATATTGTTACTGTCCCAACTACCTCAAGCGGGCAGAATGGATTAAACCAGGAGTAAAATCAGAAGTTTGCAGCTAAGGTACCGAAACATGTGCCTGACAGATGATATCTGATTTTCAGATTTTCTCATGTAGAAAATTATGTATAGATTTTCCTACCAATTAACAAAGAGAATAAAAACATGAAATAGCTGTCAAGAAAAGATAACTACATGGATTTATTTTTTTTTTTTAATTTATTTTTTTTTTCTTGATGTTTGCTACATTCCAGCGTAGCACGCTTCTCTCGACCATTATCCATATGCATGGAGATGTCAGTTATATTGGAACGCCTTCTTTTAGTATTATATATTTCCTGATTGTGCCTACTTTTTTGTACTGTTCTTTATTATTTAATGTTAATAAATAATTAGCCAAACCCTTTAAAGAGACCTTGTTCTTTGACTGTCCATTCAGGCCAAGTTGTTTCTGTAACTACTACATGGACTATTGTTTAACGATGATGTTTTATATTTAATGCTTACTTACTTACTTAGTCGTTCCCCTTCTACCGTGAGGTGTAGAGGTCCATTGAGGCATATTGGGAATATGGTGTTAGGCCCATATTATCTTGACCGTCGGCACACGAGGGGTGATGTTGGTCGGCATCACGCCGGCCGCCTTAACCTTCCCAGAGTAGCTCTGGTACCCATTTGCGGCTGGGTCGACCCAGGAGCCGTTTGTGGCCTAAAAATTTTCCGCCTCATCTGGGGATCGAACCATAGACCACTGCGCTAGGAAGCCAGTGCACTAACCACTATGCTACCGCGGCTCCTAATGCAATTTGCATAATTCAATAAAACTCCATAAGAATATTTCCGACAAGTCAGAGTAATCTGCCACACTGCCCATACAAGTACACGCGTCATCAAAACGCTTTTTTGTGGCATGAAAGTTATTTTTGTAGTCTATTCACAATATATATATCGATTAACTTTAATAGCATTCGATTCTATAGACGAGCGTTTGTAAAGACACATCTATTTATTTAACGATGCCGTGCCTATAGGGGACGAAACGATTTCGCATCACGCAGTATCGATTAGTGATCCTTTTCCTTTTGGAGTGCAATCATCCTCAATATAATTCTACGCAAAACTCTAGAATATCCTCGTGTTCATGAATTGAGTGAAAATCATGCTCACATTCCGAATATGGACGTAAAATAATGTTTATTTTTAGCACCAAAATCAAGAGTCCTTCCCTACTTCACATCCAACCCAACATAAATTTCGCCGCTAATTGGCACTATGTGATGTCACGTGTTACACTAATTAAATAGGAATATTTGAATTCTACAAGTTTTTAAAGCCATATCCTAGAGCTGACTGTTAAGTTGATATAATGTTCAATCATCATTTTCCTTATCGCTCCCCGTGGAACATGAAACCCCAGCTGCAGCTGGCCTTCTTGGAGGAAGGCTTCACCAAAATATTTCATGTGTTCTTGTAGCAGTGAATTCTGTAGCAATGTTTTACTACATGAGATTACCAGCCTCATTTTAGTCGCCTGTTATGACGATGCCTGCGGGAGCATTAGTCCTGTTCTTTCTTTGTCTGCATAGACTCCCGGGACTTACACACGGGGCAAATGTACAATACTCAGAAAAAAGCACAGCC
Source organism: Oreohelix idahoensis (assembly GCA_024509875.1). Classification (NCBI taxonomy): domain Eukaryota; kingdom Metazoa; phylum Mollusca; class Gastropoda; order Stylommatophora; family Oreohelicidae; genus Oreohelix; species Oreohelix idahoensis. The sequence continues at coordinate 488,194 of JAMPIV010018366.1, read as the reverse complement.
AATGTATTTACCTTTTACGATCAGTCGGTTAAAGGTTACGCGACGCCTGAAGGTCAGCTCATCAAAACCAACAACGGGAGATTATCTTGTTTCAGATAAAGAGAATACCTCTGAGGATGATAAAGAAATGGCAGAACGAAATCTAGACAAAACAGACTGCGTCTTGACAAAACTACACATCTTGAACATGAACGTAAACTAGAGGAAACTCCAACCCTTCTCGCAGTTGCGATTGGAGGCCAACGTGTGAAGAAAGACTAAAACTAAATCAAAATACTCTAAGAAATTTAGTTTCGGTCCTTCATTTCCACTATCTTTCAGACCTACATTTATGACTTGCTGGATTCAGTACCATATTTTTGATTTTTTTAGTCTTACGCTACATTTATTAACACCGTCATTGAGTACATAAATCATGTAGAAAATAAACATTCAGTCTATTCATTTATTCATTCATTCCTTACACTTCAGCGCCCCAAGAAGCTTGAACCTTTTATAAACGCATGCTAAGTCCACCTGTATCATTATGTCTGCACAAAATCTTTCCATTTCTTCCATATCAATGTGGCAAAGTGACTGTTAATTTTTATTTTCAACCCACCCGTTCTTGTTTTATTATTAAGGTTGCTTCTTATCTCTTTAATTTTTATCAGGTTTTCGGATTTGTTGATGTTTTCATTTCCTGTCAGGGTTCTAATAATTGTAGGATCAACCCCACCAACCCGTCTCTTTTCGGGGATGGGAGTGAAGCCCTACTCGTGTGGTAGCGTGGGCTAATGAGTCATTCTTGTTGATAGACGGTCAGATAAGTTTACGAAACATTGCGTACATTTTTCAGCGGGGCAGCGGGCTTCGTGGGGAATTTATTTTCTTTGATACTCCCGTTCCGACAGGGGAAATAACTCTTCGTCGCTTGTGGATTGGTAGTGTTAAGACGGTTAACGATTCGTAAGATGTTAAGATAATGTTATAATGCTTAACGGGAAGCTCTGACGATTGGTTTCCATTTTTAATTTATGTAGCAGTCATTAGATTACGTCAAAGTGGGGTAGATGCGGTTTTTGGGAGATAATTCTAGAGCTATGACTCACCACGTCTGTCTTGCAACAGAATATTGGCACTATATATACAGGGCCAATTATTAGTCGGGGCTCACAAGTCCTGGATTATTATTGCTGTGAATAGTGTCAGACATAAACTCAGTCAGCCCGGTTAGTGGAGATTCTGAAAGTCTGGGTATGTACGTAGACTTATCAAGTTGTGTACGAACTTTAGCTAAAGGATTTTAGCAAGTCAGAGGAAGCTTTCTTCTGGGATTTAATTTTAATTTTAGTCGGTAGTTTGCCATCAATTACCTGACTTCTTCCAGTGTATTATACGTTCCAGTGGTAATCATACGAAGTATAGCCAGTGTAGTTCTGTGAGAAAAAGTTGGTGGTATTATTATTTGAATTATTATATGAATTTAAGACCTAAGGCTGGTGTAGTACTGTGTAATATATATTGGAAGTACCAGACTTCGTTATGATAAACTTTGGAGATAATAGTATATGAACGCGGGAGTTTGTTTAACTAAAGAGGCCATGGGTAATTAAGTTAGTTGCTGAAGGATACGGGTGGTGAAGGGTGTTTAAGTATTGTGATATTATTGTGTATGCGTTTGTGTGTAAATAACTGTGCTATTTTTTATAACCGTCCATGGGCTGCCTTTAAAATAAGAATAGTGCTGGGAAATTATTTAGTAAAAGTTATTTTATCGGGATACAGCGAAGCGGTGTTGTGACGTGTAGCTGCCTAGGTCACGAGCTGGCCTCAGAGGCAATCAGGTCAGCCCGCGTCTGTGTTAAGCGTAAGAGACAAGTTGTTGTCGGTGAAAGAGAGGGGAAGTAGTGAGCTGTTAAGTCTGACCCGAGGACAGAAATAGGGTTGAGCATGAGAGTTTGTATTTTGCGGAGTTTTATTAGGGTATGGGAAAACGGGGTGTATGTAAATCTTTGGTTGTTAATGTGTTTTAATTATGCATTTTGTTAATTGGTGTATATATGTTGTTATTTTGGTTTTACAGCGATTCACGGCGTGGTAAATAACCATAAGCCTGCAACGGACTTTGCCTTTTCGGCAAAGTCACGGGCGCCCTACTTACGTCTGCACGAGGAATGTTTAGGAATTCTCCTGACGTGAGGAAACATATACCTCAGCGTGGAATTGCCTAGAAATTGGAGCTCTTAGCTCTTACGGCCCAATACAGAACAGGCTACGTTGCCTGGTATTGTTTACATACTGCCACAATAAAGCAGTAGGCCAAAATCCGAAGCGGTTTAAATTGTCGTTGTGTGAAGAATTGAGTGCCATCATCTTTGCTTGAGCTACAGCCATAGGTATATATATATATATATATATATATATATATATATATATATATATATATATATATATATATATATATATATATATATATATAGTCACCAAGGGCCCCTTCATCAGCTATTCTGGAGACGAGAGAGGGAGAGCATACCTTTCTAAATGCAAACGGGAGGAGGTACCTGACGAAGGGTAACGCATCTGAGCTTCAGACGAAGACGGTAGCGTCAGGAAGGCACTGAACTGAAGGAGAGGGGAGAGAGTGGAGTTAGTTGTTTTCCCCAGGAACTGTAGAGTTAGATAGAGAATACTTGGAGGAGAGCCTCTGAGTTAGTTCTGCAGAATTCAATGGAGTAGGATTTAGTGGTATATAAGTTAGTTGTGTAGGAGCGCCTTTGAGACAGTTTAGTCATATTATCGGCGCAAGAGGTGGTGAGACAGTAGCTATAAAAACAAGTCACAAGTTGCGAGGGAGGGTCAATCTAGGTTCTCACCCTTGAAGCTATAAGTCTCATCCTCTACAGTCACTTTAATTCTCATTTTAATTTATCTTCTCAGACTTTCCTCAAAACTGGTGTCTTGTCTCTGTACTCAGACAGACTCTTAATTAAGCCATTTCGTGACAACCCCTTTCATTTCTGTTTCCATTTTTTTCTCTTCTCCGTGTGTTTTTGGTTTCCCTCTTTCTTTCTTACCCTGGGGATTCCAGAATAATGACTACCTTGTAATACTATCAACATGATAAACACGGAAATTACTGGCACATGTATTAAATGGTTTATAGTGGTCTCCGAGGACAGAAGCCATAGAACCGCTGCTCCAATTGGCACGTCGTATATGATGTACAAGGAGATGGCACTATCATCATGTAACTGGAATCGCTACAGAAAAAACCACTGCGACAACAAATGAAATATTCTGATCCAAATTTTCTTTTAAAAAGGGACAACGCCCCTGTTGAACCTGACAGATAAGACAAAGGAGATTCATGGGGAAAAAAAGAAAAAAAAACATGATCAATAAGAATAACACATTACATATAAAAAAGGTAGTCTCTGACATGGCGCAATGAGGAGAAAGAAGAAATAGAGTTCAGGGCGCCATCTAGAAGAGCTGCTGAGAGGAAACAATTTGAAGAAGAAAAGACGTCTAAATATCTGGTCTCGTCTTTGTCAAGCCCATGTAGAAGACAATAAATAAATATTGCACACATATAAAGGTATGTTTTCAGGCACTCGTGAATAATAAAGAAGTAGAAAACTTAGACAACAGAAAAACAACAGACATGAGTGGCTTACTGGGGAATCGAACCCAGGACCTTCCGTGCGGCACCCTCGACTAGCTATGGAAGCGAATCACACTATCCTCCCTGCCAGTAAAACGTTTGTACAATACCATGTAGAAGACATTTTCCAGCCCCTTATGCTCCAAAGAAATGAGAAACAGCAAAGCTGCACGCTAATGTCACATTGTGTTTCCGATAAACCGACTTTCACCTTCCCTTGTGATATTAATAAATTTCCCCGGAGAAAAAGTAGCACCGTCATAGAAGGTGCAGAAAAGTGCAAGCTGTCACAACAGGGTCTGTGTTGAATGGAAATTGACCAGTGCGGTGTAGCGTGTAAAGAAATTAATTTATCGCCTGGAAATATGACAGCCGATAGTTTATGAAGAAGGTTGAATAGCAGAGTTGAAGACTGACGAATCACCAGCTCAGGCGGGAGGAAGTACGAAGATTGGATAAAGCCTGTTAAATAAACATGTGGTTGATTAACTCTTGAATTAACTGGTTCTTCTTGTGGTTGGTTCATTCTTGTGTTAACCGGTCCCCTTTCATCTAGGAAGCGATGTATGATGACATTGAAACAGGAATATACTTCTTCTTCTTGCTCGTTCGCCCTCAAATTTCCACATCAATGATTCTAATAAAAGCAGTAGTCAGCTCAAGGTTCCTGACATCTCCAAATAATTTTTCATGGAGTGAAGTGGGTTTTGCCATATGTTCTCCACTCAATGCTGTATTTGGGCAGGGCTGCAGCAAATGTTCGGCTGTCATGGGTGAAGAGATCTGTTGGACCAATCCTGTACTTGTGGTATAGATAGATGATACCTCAGTCAGTTGTGTCCAGTGCGTAGCCGGAAAATGATGATCTGGTCTCGCATAGGTAGCTGATGATATGCATAATTTTTTATACGGCCTGGGTGTTCTCTTTCCCATTGGAACTTGAATGAAACTTTCACAGTTGTTTTGGCCATTTCATAGGTTGTCCCTTTGTCATTTGGTTGTAACGCTCCTCCATAAAGAATATACTGTAAAGACAAATATCCGAGTAAGATATGTTACGCTTGCAGATTTGAAAGACATATCACGAGAGGAAAGAAGGCATCAGATTTAGATGGGAGAACAGGTCCTGGAGCAGGTCAACCACTTTAAATACCTCAGAGCTGTGATAGACCGGAAGGGAGGCATCAAAGAAGAGTTGGCTACCCGAAGAGCAGCAGCTGGGAGACTTTTTCAGGCCATATATCGCGGATTACTCAGCAAAAGAGAAGTTGGTTAGAAGACGAAGATGGCTGTACACCGCTCAACCAATGTCCCAGTCTTGACGTGTGGATTCGAGTCATGGGCAATGACTAAAACCCACTAAAGCCAGATCCAAACCTCAGAAATGAGGTATCCGAGGAAGGTGATTGAAGTAACAAGAAGATACATGGTCCGCAACCAGACGATACGTCAGGCCTAAAAACCCAACCCATGCAGACCTAAGTAGAACAGTCCTAACTATTATGATTTGGCCATGTCTACAGAATGGGAGAAGATCGGCTACAACGACAAGCATGGGAAACTAAGAGCCAGGGATCCAGATCTCCAGGACGACCCAGAGTCCGCTGGGAGGACAACATTAGGCAATCTTTGAAGGACCGAGGACTAGAATGGAACCAGGCCTGGAGGAAGACAGCCAATAGGATAGTATGGTGTTCTCTCTCTTCCAAACCTCTACACCTCACGGTAGGAGAGGATAGACTAAGTAAGTAAGATGGATTTTGTCTGTACTTCAAGATACGATCATTATAGTGGACAGCCGTGCAGAGATTTGATCATCACACTGATGATGCACTATTGCTCTCTGGTTAAATAGCTAACTCAATTTCAACGAAGAACTGCAAAAGTGTTAAGCAACAGAAAACGTTATTGAAAACAGAAAACTTTATTGCAGTGGCGTCACTAGGGTTGGTTGACAAATTATTTGCTCAGGGTTACCACAGCCAGCGGGCCTCAAGCTGGTATTACCCCTGTGATAGAGTTACTGTGTTTTATATTTCAACAGGCCCCATTTCATTCTTCTATTTGAGTTTGCCCCAGTCTTCTTCTATTTGTAACTATATGAGTTGCACAAAGTTCTTCTCTCTGTAAATATATCGAGTTTAGTCTTGTTCTGTAGGTAATAATTGCGTTTATAATAGGGATTACCGGGGAGGTTATATTAGTACTTTTCGCTAAATTAATCGTGATCACGTAGTCTCATTTTCTTTGTGTAAATAATCGCGATCAATTTATTGTATTAGGCGCTTGTATTAATTGGGGTGGGTGATAAACCTCTACCCATGTACAGAAGAACGGGCGCTTGAACGAATCAAAAGTTAAATTTGCTCACGCGGTCAGCATAACATGATTTAACATGACGCAATTGGAATGCGCGCGATCGGGATAAAACAGAACTCGTGAGTATGCTTTAAAATCTATTGGCGGAGGTCACCGTTGTTAATTTTTCCAATAATTCCATTGGTTAAGTAGGACGCTAAAATGTGACGTAGGGGCATAGGTCAGCGTGGGGTTTTTAATTATATATGCTCGCGCATTTTCATTAGTGGGTCTCTCTGTTTGAAAAACTTCATGCCGTGAAAGTCTACGCCTGTATTCTATATACATAGTTCGTCTGTTCTACGGAGAAATTCGACTAGGGTAAGCCATAACTTATAGTTGGTTTAAATAAGATCTTAGCCGGGTTACGTAAAACTTCCTCAGGAAGTTTTAATTTCTTAAACAAACGTGCCATCAATTACTATCTTATAGATAAACTGGAAATGTAAGGGTGCATAAATTCTTTCTATGATAATCGCCGTATCTAGGAGAGGGTAAAGATTTTGAGATATTAAGTGTGTGCTCTGTAATATTTAACAGAAGGTCTGTAGAAAATCCCGCATCTTTGATTAATGATAATTTACAGATATACGGGAGCGGATTTGTGTAATTTTAAGCACGTGTATACTGTTAATAAATTGAGTATTAATTCGGGACGATATTCAGTTGGATGAGGAGGAGTGAAGGTAACATTATTGAGAATACAGGAACGCGTGTATTTAACTACGAGGGTTAAATTGATAATCTTGATTGTTTATAATTGTTGGCAGTATGAACATGCTAGCGTAAATTGTGTACGTTATTTATCGTGCATTTTTATTACTGTGTAGTCAGATTACAAAGAGATGAAATTTATATTTCTGATAAGAGACTAATTTTATTCCATAGAAATGTAATTAATATTACGGAGATGACTTTAAGTAGTCCTAGATTTAATTTTGTATGGATCAATGGACACCAAGGGTCAGCCATAAAGTAGCCCTAAGTTTTACAGACAGGATATGTTCTTCAAGTTTGAATGTTGTGACACGTGGCTAGTCATGCAGAACGAAAGATCTAGGTCAGCCCGTCTGGGAGTTATTAACAGACCAATGTTTACTCTGTAAAACGGGATAGATAGATCAGAGGGGAGATTGCATGGGAGGCTGGCCCTTTTGGGGCATAAATAATTATGTATCGCTGGTGCGGGAATAGAAAGGGGAGAGTTATTTATTTTATGGGAGTTAAGTGTTTGAGATGTGTAACTTTTGACGTGTTATATAGCTGTTGTTGTTGTTTGTTCCACAGCGAGTTTTCACAGCAAGAATTGGGAGGGTGTAACCGGTCTTCCAATTTACAACTGAAAGTGGTTGTCTCAGGAGCCTAGTGCTCGAGCTATCGGCAGAGGTGAAGAGCACTGGTTTAGGTGGTTATTGGTGCCAAGTACGGCTGTCACCGAAAAAAGACGCAGTTCCATTTTCAGTGAACCATCATTCAGCGAACGGATTTCTTAAAATCCTGAGCTCTAAGCTCATATACACACACCGAAACAAAGGCACGGGGCCTGGTGTCGTCGTTTAAGAAAGTCTGTCATAATAAAACCGACGGCCCTAAACCCAATGAGAGGTAACCGGGCAGGTGAAATTACGTTTTCGTCAGCAGTGAATCCTCTACATACTAAGTCAAGTACCTAGTCATTATTGTCAGACGTCATCAGCAGCAGTGGTCCGGACAGGAGAGAGGGTCAAAATTCCTTTCCCGACCAAAACCGAGAATCGTGGCTTAACGGAGACGCCACCTCAGCAGAATACGGCAGTGTCAGAGTAGTCACTGAAGCAGAAACAGAGGGGAGAGTGAGGTGTTAGATGCAGATAGAAAGTATGTTAGGACAGCCTCTGGGTTAGCAAATGAAAAAAGGTTATTTAGTGGATCAGTGCTTGTGAAGCAGTGGTTAACATTGTAGGACACCAGTTAATGAAATTATAGAGTGTAAACCCTTAGTACGTCTGCAGCCAGACTGTGGTGTTATAGTTAATAGTTATATTATTGTAGTAGGGAGTGGTGGCTAACGTGAAGCCCCCACACATTTGTTGTAGTTAAACCATTAATCATTTTATTGTTCCCAAGCAGGGTGAAAGAGGGAGTGACAGTGGTCGTATATTTTGTTTGTGTTTATCAATTTAATTGGTTTTCTTGTTTTCAGGTCTGTGTGTAGTGAAATTGACAGAGATACAACGGTAAAATACCTCCAAAGATAACATTTAAGGATAAAAACATAATGCGTAGGCTGCGAATAGTACATGATCGCCTAGACCGCGGGTCATCACCCTCCATAAAAATTGACTCGCTAGACAGGAGGGGAACGGCGGATAAAAAGGAAAAAATATGACTGGAAAGATTGCGTGAGACTAGAAAGGCTAAGGAGACGCAATTGGGGGGAAACGGAGAAAAGTCACGTTTCACAAGTTGACATAAAAAGTAAGCAACTCGACAGAAGGGACCATAGATATGTTACGCCACAGTCATTTATTGGACGCTTTTGCAATACCAAGCCCTTGATTTGAATTCAGCGGCAAAACGCAGATGTTTGGAATATTACAAAATTTAAAAAGTACTTTTTTCTTAATATTAATGTTAGGAATATAAAAATTAGCTGGCCGGATGGCCCATTCTGAGCAGTGAACTAATATGTTCTTAATTTTACAAACGGATAGATAATATTGAAGATAATGACAAAAGACAGTGTTGTTCACATCATCGACAGACTGTATTGAATCTAAAAGTGTCGCTATTTGCACAAAAAAACACGACCTCGAGACGCAGGTGTTCAAATCTACTTAGTATGGAAGAGAAGGGATTTTGTGGTGGCTGTGTCTAAAAATAACTTTTAACGACAAAATTTTGGAGGGGAGAGAAAGGTTGGTTCAAAAATCAAGTACATTTTTGTAGAAACACAAGTAGAGACGGACAGACTAACAGATAACCATCCATACTTGACTGAAGCATGACTGAAATGACTTTAGGGTAGGAAATTTGAATTTAAAATAAACCTAGGCAGGGATTGGCCACAGACAATCATATCATTAGCGCTCAGACGCGAAAGTGGGGCCATTCTTCAATAGTTGTTCAGTGATAGACACAGATTTTAAAGTGTGGTGATTTCCATATGAAAGAAAGTGAAAGAAGTTTAGGGACGCCATACTATAGCCAGCAGCTCAGCTGAGTTTTGCTAGCAATTCTGTGTTATTTATTCATAATCTGGTAAGATTGAAATTATTTCCTTATATATTTTGAATATTGTTTAATGTTCGAGTGATTTGATACTGCCATATCAAAATCTAGCCTTACAAACAAGTAGGGATTTGCTCTAGACCCCCCGCCCTAGTCAGGGTCTAGGGACCAACAATGTACATAAACTCCAGCAAGGGTTAGGCAAGACAGATCAAGTGTTGAGAATAATGAAACATATTACCTATCCTCTTTTAGGGCAGAAAACTAATAAATATTTTTCAGAATCTATAGTCTGGGAGGATCTATCTGATGTAAAACCACCATGGTAAATGTGCTGTTTGGTCAGAGAGATATGACCTGTCTGTATGATGTGGTTGTTGTGTCAGTGTTGTGTCCAGACGTGGGTAGAGAATAGATTTTGACACATGGCCCATACTTTGATTGCAGAGCTGTGAGTTTCTGTTGTCAACAAAGCAGTGTCTATTCAGTTGGTGACTTTACTCGAGTGTATCTGTGCAGTACTTGTGACAGAGACCACCATTATTGCCCGCCAGCACGGAGAGGTGGGACCACCAGATTTCAGCACCAGAGCTACAACTACAAGATGAGTGAGCCTCTGGTCTGCTGGACATTCACCAACGCTTTGTAGTTACTAATACCCCCATAAAAATTCCCACCATTTTCTGGACACTGTGTAGTCAATATAGACAGGTGTGATGAGGCCACCCCAACAGCACAAACATTAACTATCCTCCCAAGTAGATGACTACTAGAACATTTTAATAAAACTAACTAGTATAGTACATATATATGTACACTATTGCATTTATGATATAATATTCCATGCATTTCTTTCATAATCTCTAAATCCTTTTAAGTTCTGGTCAATCTAAAAAATTGATCCAGAACAAAATAAATGTAATATAATTCTATCAAAAAATTTTACACACGTGAGTTAGTTCAGTGTATTTTAACATTTATTAATATTATTAGTCTTGTTAAATATCTGTGGGTATATCTATAACCTATTACACCACACTACATATCATAACCCTAGACACTTTACGTAGCCACATTCATTAAAAAAAAATTAAGTGTGAGGTCGTAGTGGTAGCAAGAAAGGCCTTCTGACAATTCACAACTACATTTTATCTCAGGAGCCTTCACAGCTGGCCTCATACAATTACATTTAGTAATATCACCATCATACAATACCATCAACACCACAACACTGTGCAACAGTGCACGTATTTATTTTTCCTGTGTGATTTGAGTTTTTTTTTATAATTTGTTTTAATAAAACTATATAAATGTTCACTGGATCAATCTTTCTAATATATAGCTAACTATACCGTGCATATATAATTGTGTGTATAGTGTGTCTGTGGTCTTAGTACACCGTTAGATCCTTTTGTAAAGGTAGCCAGAGGGGGTGAGTCTATAGCAATTCTTGAAGTCACAAGTGGCGAGGGAGAGTCAATCTCGGTTCTCATCCCTCGTAGCCAATAGGCCCATCTGTCCACATTCACTATTTTTTTCTCATCTAAATCTATCTTCTCAGTCTCTCTCATACTAGGATCTTGTCTATACACTGGACATACTCTAAACTTAAATCCATTTCATGTCAACCCCCATGGACCTCCTCCCGTACCAGACCATACAGAATACTTAGTGATATTGTTTGTACTAATGTTACTCGTAAATCGTAATTCCCGTATATCACTGAATGTAATGGCAATAGTAGTGACATAAACAACTAGCAAAATTAAAATTACATCTTTAAATTACAATATCATACGCATAGCCAAAATGTATTTACATTTACATAGTTTCGTGTGGTTAAAGTGAAAATTCGATAAGAAAACAATAGAATTCGAAGTAAAAACGTTTAAGAACTACATAAACATTATGTTCATTTTAACGAAAAATGTTTTTGTGGTTATAACTAACTACATGGATATTTTTATAACAAAGTAATAAATGTCTGCTAAAACACTGCACAAACATTTTATAGACAGTCATTTTGGTGTCACCCGGTGCGGTCCGCAACCCCCTAGTGACGCCACTGCTTTATTGAAAATCTCTCACTGTCCGCTTCTCCTAATGATTCATGCAATAACAGTTCACAGCATCGTAGCTTCAGATTAATTGTTCTTTTATATAGAAATATATTCAATCATTTCATATACATTAATAAACGTTCGTTTCTTTCATAGATAATACCTTGACACCAGTATCGGGACACACCATAAAACAGGTGTCTTTTTTAATAAAATGTCAATATTTCATAATTCATTGCCTGTAATCTTTAAGTTTCTGCAAAAGTTCCGTCTTCAAGATTTCATAAATAGACAAATTGTTCATCCCTTTACTTGTGGCAGTGAATCTCACTGAAACACCAAGATATACGACCACTTCAAGATGTCCATAATAATCTGTGTTACCAAGTACATTAATCCCATTATCTTACCAGAGCATAAATTCGTGATCATAAAATTTTCTCTGACTTAGCGGTTTACCAGTAAACTCTCATGATCCATCAAACTGTCAGTCTATAAAAACTCCTCCAGAATCCAGTAAAACGTACTCGTTACGTAGCTCCGGCTGCCAGAATGCCTACCTTCTATAACATCAACTTGCTACCGAAAAAAATCAATTAGTGGCACTTCAGTATTTCTCTGAATCCTTAAAATGTTTAAAGACACTTACTACTCGCTGATGATCTTAAGCACTTCTCGAATTCTCTGAGTTCTTCCGTCTTAATTGCTTTATTTACCTTCTGCTTGTCTATCACTATCTCTCGCTCCTAAGTGCTCGAACACATTTGCATCTGAATACATACTTTAATAAGTGACGTTACCCTATAGTTCATCGTTGTGGTACGTTTTTAATTTTCCGGACCGATTGCATATTGTTCCGAACTCATTTTGCAAAGCTAAACTGGGATGTTTTCTAAAGTGTGTCTAAATCAACAATTAAACAACAATATTTTTCTTCACCTCTTCCGGTTTAACCCTAGTGTCAGACTGTAACTTTCCATTGATTTCACCACTTGGCCCTGCACCAAATTAGGAAAATGTGTTCACGCTAATAATTGTAATGGTACCTGGTTTGAGTTGGGTGTAGCACGCCTTTCGTTATTTAATTCCACTGATTTATCGATTTTGGTCTACATTCTCACACAAAGTTACAATGTGATTTTCTCCTTCATGCCTCTTTGTATTGTTGAATAAGTTCTGTTAGTTTGTTCCTCTCCATTATGGCATCAAAATCACAAAGAGCTAACACTCAGTGTTGGTTGATCAAAGACAAGACAAGTAACGCTACCAAAATGTATTTATTTTGTACTAGAAATACGCATAACTTGCTATCAGGGGCGGGCTGGCAGTAAGCAGGACATCGGGGCAAAAAGAGTCATTGGCCACTTATTTTCGATTCCATATGGAGAGGTTAGGGCAGCGTGATTACCCCCCCCCCCCCCTACCCTTCCTTTCCCATCAATACTAGCAATGCCCAACGCTCAGTCCGTACCTGCTGTCTATCATCATGCTAACAGAAATGCCCACTAATCTTGGCTGCCTTGTTTTTTAAACGAAGTTTTGCTTCGTGTGGCGAAGTGCGACCCAGTTCCACCTAGACAAGGTCTGTCGGTTATTTTAGTGTGCGTTTCCAAATATAAAAGCTTGTGGTCTGAATTGGTAAGAGATTTTCAGCCATGTTACTAGAAATGCGCATGCAACTTCTGATCGTAGTGTTACTAAAGTCAAAAGATAACCAAACAGGTTGACGCCGGTGACTCTTGCAGCGAGGCGATGGTGCTGTTCGGATTGACTTGCACTGATTCTCCGGAGTGTCTGTATCACTTCCGTTACTTTTTTGTTGACTAGTACCCTCTTTCTGTACCTTTCTTCCCTACTTCTTTACCTTTCATTTACTTCCTTCTTTCCATCTTTTGCCTGTTACTTCCTTCCTTCCTTTTCCTCCTTCCCTCCCTTCCGTCCTTACTTCCTCCGTTTTTCTTCTTTCCTTCTTTCTTTCTTCCTCTCGAGTGGTTATCATTTACATGTTTTCATTATTTGTTACTAATATTGGCTAAAAAATTTCCTACCGTGAGCCTATATAATTTAAAAGTCATTTTTTTTAAAAAACAATATGCAAAACGATAAAGATGCATCACTTGTTTTTTCCACATTCGCTGTTGGATATTAATGCTCTTTTAACGTGAAAAAATCACTTGAGAGATATCATGTCAGGTAAGTTAAACTAATTCAGTGCCTCCAGTTCCTGTTGACTTGTCAGCCACACGTCGGTTTTGATGGATTATCATCAGATAAAACTGGCAGTGTTATCATATATTTGTTTACTAGTGTGAGAGAGGCTGGTGGAGCGTAGAGATATAGGTAGGAGGAACATCCAGAGATGGAAGAAGGCAGAGAAAGTGGAAAGGACATTAACAGCAACATATAGAACGAGAGAAAAAGAGAGAAAGAGTGAACAAACGAGAATTATTTTCAGAGAGTTGAGAATTGGGCACACAGGCCTGTCTAACACTCTGCTTTTCCTTTCTCTCATCTTTTATATTGAATTGATTTATTCTCACATGTAAGTTTAAATATGAGTTTCAAGCAATGCAACGCTATATGAGTATAATAACATCATCATCACATTCTCAGTAACGAGATGACGATGAGCAGAGAATGAAAGCTTGTAGTAAGCGTCTTGACAATATTTACCTGCCTAAATAAGCAACTGTTTTTACCTGTCTCTTGAAAGAAGTTCATAAATAGGGGAAGAAGTGAAGGATGCAACTTTCAAACGCAGAACTCGATAAGATATCAGATAAAATTGCTTACAAGATGACAGTGAAAGTAGCTGATGAACGTGAAGCTGCTAATCAAAGAGCAGATTTTAGCACCAATTAGCTTGCAGACGTAGATAAGCCCCTCTCCAAATATAAACAGTACACTTAGCAGAAGAAAAGCCACCGATTGGGATAGCACTTCAAATATTTGAACGAAGCGACTTCAAAGGGCACTTTCGTCTTGCCACCAGAAGATAAAAGTACCGGCCTATTTGAGCATTTTGGAGATCAGCAGATTACAAGGTACCACTTGTACAGTCAACAGTAGTAGGCTGAAACAAGTTCAGAGCTTACGTACTTTGGAAGCATTTTAACAGAAAAAAAGAAGACTTGACAGAGAAGTTGAAGCAAATCAAAAAAGCTAATTTCGAATTTAAAGAAAGATGTCAAAATGCAAATGTCAAAGTAAAGCAACGATGTCGAAAAGCTGTGCAGTGGCAACAATTACTCACTCAAACATCCGAACCTCAGTATGGAAACTAAACGACAATAGCTAAATAGTCTATTCTTACCTACCCTTTGCTATCAGTGTCAAATATAACCATTGTCCAGGGCACAGGAGAGGAAAAGCATATTGTGTGAGATGAGATGCTTGAGAAGAGCCATTAATGTTTCCACGAGACACAGAATGAGAAATGATGACCCTAGAAAATGTGTAGGAACTACTTCCTGCATCGGATATAAAGGTAGACAGACAATAAAATGGTTTTGGCCATCCCATGAGAATGGAGCCCTATCAGTTACCTCTAAACGCTTACAACAGTAGAAGATCTGTTCTTAGGGCACAACGAACACCTGGAGGCAGATGGAGAGACAGTATAATATAAATCCGGCAACAACACGGCTCACAGCAGCCAATGCGAAACATTTAGTTCAAGAATGAAAATTACAGCTTCCCACGCCGCTTTAGGGCAAGAATTAAGACAGCAAGTAATGCAGTGATTGTCAGAGTTCACCTGTGGAAAGACAAGATTTTCAAGTACTGTTTTTCTTCTTTCTTCTCCTTTTGCTCCTATTTTTTTTTAAAATAACAAGTGGAGTGTGGGCCCAGTTTGTAAGAGTAATGAATACACTATTGCGCCCTGCTTGGCATTATATGGAAGGCAATTAAGAAGTGTTGACCTTGGAACTACTATATGGAACTACTATATGGAAGTACTATATGGAACTACTATGTGGAACTACTATTTGTAACTACTGTATGGAACTACTATATGGAACTACTATATGGAACTACTATATGAAACTACTGTATGGAACTACTATATGGAACTACTATATGGAACTACTATATGGAATTACTATATGGAACTACTATATGGAACTACTTGCAACTACTATATGGAACTACTATATGTAACTACTGTATGGAACTACTATATGGAACTACTATATGGAACTACTATTTGGAACTACTATATGGAACTACTGTATGGAACTACTATATTAAACTACTGTATGGAACTACTATATGGAACTACTATATGGAACTACTGTATGGAACTACTATATGGAACTACTGTCATATTCGGTTAAAATGTAAGGGGCTGCAATTAACAACGCGGTCATCGCGAGACATGTCCAGTGTCGTATGAGAGCATGTCTAACCATTACTTGATGTCCAATGCTTGTCTTAAATTACGTCATTGATTTCCCCATATGTCATAATATCTGGACATCAATCTTGTTATTTTTGTCTTCCCCTGCTTCTCTGGACCATCTATGTATTTTATTGAAATACCAACAGAATTAATTCAATGCAGTCGACCTTGAAGGATGACGCCCCACGGCATAGAGGATTATGACACGGGACAGAATAAAAAACCCTCCCTGAATTGTTAATTTACTTATTTTCATGCGGTAGAATTTGAAGAACTAGTTGACTGAAGGATCTACCATCTACCATTAAATTGTACGCTCTTTTAATTTCTGTTATAATAATTACTTTTATTCCAACCTCTCGTTCTTTTTTTTTTTCAAATTCTCATCACGTTTCTAATTTTCTGTTCCAAGTTTTATATCTTTCTTCTTCAGATCTCATCTTATAACTTGCAGAGTCATTAGTGACCTGTGGATTACAACAATATTGTTTAACGCATTTGCTATGTTCTTTCATTTATTTACTATATTATTTTATTCGCTAATACTAGATGAGTATTTCCGTTTTGTGACATTCTTGTGCGTTTTGTTTCTCAAGAAGACAGCGTAGTCGTAACCGTGGAGTGTTTTTGCTCTTGTCGAAGGAAGACCTAAACTTATTTTTAGACTTTTAGCATTGAAGGTAATCCTAATTGCGAACCACCTCCCCCCACCCCCCCCCCCCCCCCCCCCCCCCCCCCCCCCCCCCCCCCCCCCCCCCCCCCCCCCCCCCCCCCCCCCCCCCCCCCCCCCCCCCCCCCCCCCCCCCCCCCCCCCCCCCCCCCCCCCCCCCCCCCCCCCCCCCCCCCCCCCCCCCCCCCCCCCCCCCCCCCCCCCCCCCCCCCCCCCCCCCCCCCCCCCCCCCCCCCCCCCCCCCCCCCCCCCCCCCCCCCCCCCCCCCCCCCCCCCCCCCCCTCCCTCTCCTCCCGCCCCCCCCCCCCCCCCCCCCCCCCCACCACCCCCCCCCCCCCCCCCCCCCCAGAAGATATAAACCCTATAACACACCGGGAAGATCAATGGCTAGAGAAATAAGAACGACTAGACGGTATAAAAAATAAAAAACCCAAACGTTATGAACGCCCAGGCTAGGGGTATACCTAATTGAATACCTGTACTACACAAACATCTGGTAAGATGAATGTATTCCCATAGCATATACTTCCGTAGAGGAGTGAAGTGTTACAGAATTCGCCTTAATAGGTCCAGCTTTCTTTTTTACGAGATAGAGTGAACAGTTAGCGTCCTTGCAGCCTTTGCCTTACATACCTTAAGAGCAGAGTTAGGTACCCATCTACAGCTGGGAAAAGTAGAGAGTGTCGCTACCGGGTTCCAATCCCGGAACCTGGTAACGTCGCCACAGAAGGCAAGCGTTCTAATCACTCTGCCATTTTGACACTCAGACAGCTAGAAAAGAGCAAAAAAAAAAAAAGGAAATCGAATAGTTTTGTCTCCCGAGTGCCGAAGTCTACCTGTCTGGCTAAACGTCTGTTCTATATTTAGCGGTACTTAGTCCTCTTTATATAAATCCATTAAAGTATCGTTTATAGCACGGGTTCTTAACCTTTCTTGTGCCATGAACCCCATGGATTGTCTGATGTAGGCTACGGGCCACTTTGATTCTCAGGTGAGGGCTGAGAACCCCTTTGATTCTCAGGTGAGGGCTGAGAACCCCTTTGATTCTCAGGTGAAGGTTACGGACCCCTTCCTAGAAAAACATAGACGCATAATTACAGTTGTTGCAAACAATTAATACATTATTTCACAAAGAAAACTCGGTAATCTTACATATAGTCATACTCAAATACAAAAACCGTATTTTAAAATAATATATAACTTTAAGTGCACAAAAATCTATGATAATTTCCGAGTAAAACTTTTGGTGAGGATAACATTTAAATTGGTTAGATTAGGTTTTTAAAGGACAAGCAAACACGTGTGAGGTATAGTCTAGAATGAGTGAAAATTGAATGAATGATCACAGTCATTTTAAGCGCCCACAAGGAGCACATACCTTCAGTGAATTCATGGCTAGTCTTATACGTTTTATACGTTGGCACGACTAGCATTCAACTCGCGGGAAACATGAATATCATATTTTCCCTAACCTCCTTTCTAATATTATTTCCCTTTTTTTATTTGTTACCAATTATTAGTTTTTCCCCCTTACATCAAGGTTTTTTTTTTAACCCTTTTGTTTTGTACCTTACCTCTACACCTCACGGTAGAAGGGGAACGACTAAGTAAGTAAGTAAGTTTTGTACCATTGACCCCTTTGATTGCTCGATGAAGAATATGGACTCCTGTGATTGTCCGATGAAAGATATGGACCCCTTATTGGAAAAAATATTAATAAAAATATAATTTTAAAAAACTTAACATTTTAAATTTAGTTATTACACGAACCTATGGAATCAATTCATATACACCCAAGAGGTCCGGTGGACCACTGGTTAAGAAACCCTGCCTTAGAAAGTAAATTTCTTCTACACAAGCGCCCACATAAGCTATCATGACTTTCTGTCTTCCCAACTGGTGGTGTCTTAAGTGGAGTCCCGGGTGTGTCGATTGTCAAAATAAGTGGCCAGTGAGGTCCTTAGCTGTCAAAGGCAGGCCCTAAATGATAGTTTTTTTTTGCTTGTTTTTTTTTTTTTTTTTTTTTTTTGTTGTTTTTTTATGTTTTTTATTAGTGTTAACATCACAGTTCGAATAACGTTTCTGATGCGAGCGCATGTTAGAAAGTTATAAGAATCTGAGAAGATTTAGAGAGCATAGAGGCTAGAACTGGTCGCAAAATCATCAGTTGACGTCAACAATTAGATAAATTTGGAAGCCTTTTTCTTTAAGACTCATGGATTTTTGTGGCGCCTGTTTGGTGCATGGAGAAAAAAGTGCATTTACATTTCAAAAGTTTCTTAGCTGGTAAGGTGAGTTCTGCATGAGTGCTTGTACAGCTGTATCCGTCTATCTGTCTCTATGTATTCCATTCTATCTTTGTGCTTGTGTCGTCCTGCATTGTTCTCTTAGAATCCTAAACGTCGTGGTAAGTGTTCAAGTGTTGAAATAATTACTCTTTATACATATTTTCATATATAATTTCTGGTAATTTAAGCTAATTTTTTTCAGCATTGCTAGTTTTAAGGGGACACCTATAATATATAGCGATTAAGGCAGTTTTCTCGCGCAAATTCGTATGTAAGTTAACGTTTGGTGAGGTTGAGAAAAAAATACTTCGTGTGTGGTCGAAAGATTGCATTCGAAGATATTATGATGGTATGAAATGGTATGATGATTACAAATGTGGAGATGATGACAGGAACCACTCAGATGACAGTGGAGCGAGAGTAAAGAAAAGGACTCTTGCTATGAACGCGACATACTCTGAGGAAACTTGTTGATAGCACTGCACGACATTACTTGTTCTGGAATCTCGTGTGTAAGGGAGACCGAAAAAACACATGGAGAACAGAACTGGAAACAGAAATGAAAGGGATAAAGAAAACATAAAAGTCTGAAGGGATTGTGCTGGACAGGAGGGACTTGGCATGAATTTGTTGAAGGCTTAAGCTTCCTTAGGAATTGAAGTGTGATGAGTGAATGATTGAATGAATGATTGAGTGAATGATTGAATGAATGAATGATTGAGTGAATGATTAAATGAATGATTGAGTGAATGATTAAGTGAATGATTAAATGAATGACGGAAATATTATCATAAATTCTGCTTTTTACTATTATTATTATAAACAAAAATCAAGAAATATAAATGAGAATGCTGCAGGCCTCGTAAGAAAATTAATATTATTACGGTATTATACTTTGAACTTCCAAATCTATCAGTGAGATGAGTTTTCAAAGTTTAATGAAGTAAGTTATTAAAACAAGCTCTATCACCGTTCGATATTCATCTCGGCGTACAATACATTGCTCTGTTTCGTTTAGATCTTTTGAATTGATATTTGTTAATAGCTTGTATTAATTTGACATATCAGTAGCTCGAGTAGTGAAAGTTGACAACATAACATCAGTTTTATCTCTCGTTCTACGCCTCTGTGAGTGTATGTGTGTGTGTGTGGTTTTTTTTTCCCCTCTCACAATCTCTCCATGCGACCTACGGAGCCATGAACATATGGGTCTTTATTCTGTCCGGGCTATGATATGACAAGTATTCCATTTAATTTTTTTTTTTCCAGGCGGACCGATAGAGGCATCAAACTGTGCTAGTTTGATAGATCGATGAAAGCGTCATACTGGGTTATTGTTTTAATAGTCCCCAGGGGAATCATATCGCTTACTGAGGTTGCATATTTATCATTATACCTCTTTTAGCATTTACCTCTTTGTGTTGTCTTCCTCACTCATCACATTCTCTCTCTCTCTCTCTCTCTCTCTCTCTCTCTCTCTCTCTCTCTCTCTCTCTCTCTCTCTCTCTCTTTCTTTCACTCACTAATTTCCGTCGTTTTTTCCTTACAGTTTACTTATTTGTACTGATGCAGTTTATGCATGGCGTATTCTGCCACATTTCTGAACATCCAGAGCTATATCTATAGACTACACTATCATATCACAACGGGCTAATCACCCGTTTGCCAGTCACTTCGATTACGGAAACAACAGCAGATGGGTTGATTTGCCGTTGCCCTAAAGACGCCACTAGGCGTGATGGGAAACAATGGCAAAGAAAACCTATCTGCTGTTGCCCTAAGACGTCACTAGGCGTAATGGCCACTGACTGCTTTGACGGTCGGTGGCTAAGGACGGAAGAAGAAGAAGAAGACACTATCATATCTCTCCGCAACATTCGGTGTTTTAATTCCAAAATCAGTGTTTTTCTTTTCTTTAGTCTGCTCTTCTGTGCTGTGTATTCTATTTCGGTTCAAGAAAAAAACGTCAGCTCCCCACGGCTCTTCCCTGACACAGTGGGCTGAAAAGGTCTTCTTCATCTTCGTCGTTTGCTCTCAAATAACCGTATTTATCTCTCAAATAACCGTATTTATCTCTCAAATAACCGTATTTATCTCTCAAATAACCGTATTTATCTCTCAAATAACCGTATTTATCTCTCCACGGAGAAGAGAACTGGAGACGCACATGAAAATGATGAACAAGACATGGAAAGATCTTGAGCTGATGGCACGTGACAGGATGACCTTGGAAGAGATAGCACTATGCTTTATTTTTTTCCTCAGAGACATCCGAAAACTATAGGGTCAACCATTATGACCCATACAGAATAAGGATACAAAGACGCCACTAGGCGTGGTGGAAACAGCGATAGATCGATCAATTTGTTGTTGCCCTAAGACGCCACTAGGCGTACTGGCCACATACTGCTTTGCCGGTTGATGGCTAAGGATGGAAGAAGAAGAAGAAGAATAAGGATATATTTGTACCCCTGTCGTATAGTAGGTCTGTCTTTCACTTTCTATCGGTCCCAACATCTTTCACATATGTCATTTTTCACTTCCACCCATATTTAGCTCTTTCATCGTTGTTCAAGTAATCTTTTAATCACGACTTTTAATCTAAACGGTAACTTTACACGCCTTTAACTTATCTTTCGGAACCCCACATTCCCTCGTTAGAAATCTTGAGGAACACCAGCTTGGTCATAGACAACTTCTTTGATATCTAAGTCCCCGTGTAAATATCGTCAGACATGCCACCTTGGAATATTGATTATTTTGGAAGACACCCGGCTGACACAATATGGTAGTCGTTTCATGGCTCAGCCGCTATTTAAACAAACGACGGTCACCGCCTCGCAATACAATAGCCGGCGCGACAATGGACTCAGGCGACAATGGACTCGGGACGCACACATTAATGACTGTTGCCAGATGGGAAAATAGAGCACGGCATAATAAACCGAGAGATTAAAGGATTGACGGATGCAAGATAATAAAACAGGAAATACACGGAACGCGATAATGGACAGCAGGATTTGCGACAGGAGAAGGCGGGTGATTTTTTTATTAACCGGCCAATCCGAAAACACCTGGTTGTCACGCAAACGAACCCATAGCACGGAATTGAATTTGGTGGCAAGAACCCCACCCCTTTTGGCCAGGGACAGTCGCTGACAGGGCACGAAAGAGGTACATGCAAAAGATCACAATATGGAGACCAAGCGATTGGTTTAGAGGCGGAGTTTCACGTCACAGTCAAGATTTGGGAACGTTTAGGCGATTCAGGAATATAATGTACCGATAGGCTCATCAGTGGTCAGTACGAAATTTCCAGCCGTGTGGCGTAGAAGACTTTCCCCAAAAGCATAGCCTGCTATTAATTCAGTGTGAATGAGTAATTCATATCAGTGGTATATTGTGGCCTTAAATTAGTTTGCGAAAGGGAAAAGGAGGTTAGTAGATCTTTTTAAAAACTATTAATAATTTTCCTTAGTCTCTAAGTTAAGATTTACTTTTGCACTTAGCATCATAGCTAAACTTGCGGAAGACAGTTTTTCAATTAATCCTTCTCATAAATGATTAATTAAATCACAAGATTTCCCTCTAAGATGATAGGAGGTAATTGATAGTTCATACCTCACCTTCATCTAGATTGTTATAGCATACAGACTTACATGTGCACTCACTCTCATGCGCAATATATTTAACACTTTGCATGTGCGTCTCATGTCATATAATTACTAGAGAATTAAACTCATAGAGATCAGCAGTGAGGAGTATTATAAAAGAAAGTCAACCATTGATATTAGAGGTGAAACTTACGAAGCCACTTTGTGTGTCTTCAGTGTGTCCAACAGAAGTCTGAGTCTACATCTTATGTGTTTGGCGTCTAACTAGAAAGACAGTAGCAAATTGTACGTCTGTATAGCAGAATTCGCAGTTTAGGATATCCATCACTTCCTCAGTTAAGAAGGAAGATTTCTCGCCCACGTTTTACACTGGCATTGCGAAGCATTTTATTCAGCTGCTTATCAAGTGCTCATAAGTTGATTCTCTTTATTACATCAAGTTCAACTCACTCAATAACGTATTCCCTGAGTCACGAGTACATACTCCCAAGCGTATTCTCATAATTATATCAAGTTCAACTCACTCCAAAGCATATTTTATGAATCAAGATTTCATATTTACAAATTGAGTCGCATATGCAGCTAGCAAGTTCAACTCACTCCAACGCATATTTTATGAATCAAGATTTCATATTTAAGTTCACCTCACTCGAAATCATATTTTATGAATCAAGAGTACATACTCATGTAGATTAGTCTACATACCAAGATCATTTCGTGAAGATCTCAAGTCTAGCCAGTACTTTTCAGAGATTACTCAGCAGAAATTGTCCTTATGCAACTGTCAACACTTTGTCAATCCTACAGTGATATTGCCTAACATTAAAGTACTGTGCATCGTCAAAGTTCTCATTACAACAATAATTTTCATCAGTACGTCCTCGTCTTGGAGATAACCCACACAACATACTATACACCTACCTGAGACAGTCTACGCGTACCGGTGTATCATCATCCACGGGAGGAGCATTAAGAGACACATCGATAATGTAGATTAGACTTCAGTGTGGTAACACTTAATGTATCATATCATCATTTCACTATTCACATAGTTTCAATCTCATACTGAACTAACTACATTATTTATATCTCATTTATGTATTTATGTGAATTGTCTTCATCATCACTTTTGATTTTCTCTACTTGTCGTGTGGTGAGTACTGGGGCAACTACAACAGTAGTTTTTGCCAGGAATAGTCTATGAGATATTAGATATAAGGTCTCTAGAAATTGGCTCGTTAGGAAAGAATAAAGACCTATTCGAGATAGGGACAAGAAGACAGGAATGCGATTGCTTTCCACTAGACAGTGTTTTCTAATTAATTATGGAAAGAGTTCTGTTTCCCCACGACTTTAGCTTCTGCCCTTAGATCCCGTAAAGAAAAAGCCCCCAACCTCATCTGAGTAGAGAAAGGTTCCTATAGGTGAATATGTAACACCGACAGCACGAGTGATACATTAACAAACCAGATAATGATCAAACGATCGTTGGGTTTATTAATGAAATATCCACACATATAGGGTTAGTAATGGTTAGAACGTGATGATGGTGAAAGACGATTCACACAAAACACACAGATGAGATAATAAAATTGCAGTTAATTAAGTAATAGTTAATTGAGAATGAACTGGTGTAAAGTGAAATGATGATGATGTGATATGATACGTGTTACCAAAATGGTGAGTACTCTACACAGTCCATGTGTCTCTAAATGCTTCGCACTGATATGACGATTCACGTGTAGGCATACAATGTCCCAAGTTGTTATACGTTATGTCGAGTGGGGTATCTCTAAGCCGAGGACGTTCTGATGAATACTGTTGTCGTACGGAGAACGCTGACGAGATATCTATGTATATTCCTTCACTGTTTGAGTATATCTCTGTAGTGTGGATCAACAGTTAATAGTTGTCATATGAACAAAAGACAGAAGTGATTGCAATAACTACAGAGGCATCTCTCTTCTTAGTATTGTTGGTAAGGTTTTTGCCAAAGTCATCTTAATGCGACTACACAAGTTAGCTGAGCGCATATATCCAGAGTCACAGTGTGGATTCCGAGCTGGCAGATCAACAACAGACATGATCTTCTCTCTCCGCCAGCTTCAGGAAAAATCAAGAGAGCAGAAAAGACCATTATATATCGCCTTTATAGACCTCACAAAAGCATTCGACCTGGTTAGTAGGGATGAACTCTTTAAAATCCTCCTGAAAATAGGCTGCCCTTCTAAAATGCTGGAAATGATAAAGTCATTCCATGACGGCATGAAGGGAACAGTCCAATATGCTGGAAGCACGTCACAGCCCTTTGATATACGAAGTGGCGTTAAACAAGGCTGTGTTCTGGCTCCGACCCTCTTCGGAATCTTCTTTGCCTTACTCTTGAAACATACATTCAGAGATGCAACTGAAGGAATATGCCTTCACACTAGGTCAGATGGCCGTCTGTTTAATCTTTCAAGGCTGAAGGCAAAAAAAAAAAAAAATCAGAAGGGTCACTATAAGAGACTTGTTCGCTGATGATGCTGCAGTCGTCACTCAAAGCCAACAGGAGCTTCAGAGCTTGATGAATCGCTTCACTAAAGCATGCAAGGACTTTGGCCTCACAATAAGTCTAAAGAAAACGAATGTGCTGAGTCAGGATGTGGGTGCTGCACCAGTTATCACTATCGATAACTATGAATTGGCAGTGGTGCACCACTTCACATACATAGGGTCTACCATCAATGACAAACTCTCACTGGATACAGAAATCGACAGCCGCATTGGCAAAGCTGCAGCTACCTTTGCCCGCCTCACATCGCGTGTTTGGGGAAACTCTAAACTCACAATGAAGACCAAAGCTGCGGTATATAATGCCTGCGTCACCAGCACACTCCTATATGGCAGCGAGACCTGGACGACCTATGCTAAGCAAGAAAGAAGGCTCAATACCTCAGCGCAGACTTCGCTGGCTAGGCCATGTTCGCCGCACGGAAGATGGTCGCATCCCAAATGATATCTTCTACGGACAATTAGCAGATGGCAAGAGAACAGTTGGGCGACCACAGCTGAGGTTCAAAGATGTGTGCAAGAGAGATATGAGGGCACTGGACATCGATCCAGCAACATGGGAGGATGAAGCTGCCGATCGCACTAAGTGGCGATGCTATTTACGGCGCCACCTCAGATTGGGCGATGAGAGGCTCACACAAGAAGCAAAGGTGAGGAGAAAACGTCGAAAGGAGCACCAGGAAAATAAGCAGCTGAGGGCTGTCACCTCAGGGGCGCATTCCCATAGTCAGTTATGACTGAAGGGGCTATTATTATTATTATTATGAACAATAAGTCTGTTGTCTAATCTCCCGAGGGTACTGGTCAGACTGGATATCTTCACGAAATGTTAGTGATATGTAGACTCATAATCTTGCGTATGTAGTCGTGATTCATATACTTTCGAGTCTGCTTCATAAAATGCGCTTAAGAGTGTGTTGCACGTGGTATAAATATGCGATTCCTCTTTTGAGCTCTTTTGCTTGACTTCAGAGAATAATGATCTTTCGAGTGATTTGAATTTATGATGACTCTGTATTGAACTTGTGATAACGATGTATTGAACTTGTGAGCAAGCAGTATATGGTGACGAAAAATGCTGCGTCCACCATATGACTTGTGGGTGAGACAATATTCCTTTTTAATTGAGGAATGAAAGATGTCCTGTGGCGAATTCTGCTAGCCAAATGTCCGTTTTTGATAACTTATTTCTGGTTAGACGTCAGACACGTTGCGTATAGACTCAGACTTCTGATGAACTGAAGACACACAAAAGTCTTCGTAAGTTTTTCACATTTAACATCACTGGTTGACTTGCATTTAAACTACTGCTCATTATTCATCTCTCTCTCTCTCTCTGAGTTCAATTCTAATGATGTTAAATATCTTGTGCATGAGAGTGTGTGTGCATGGGAGACTGTGATGATGATAAAGGTGAAATATGAACTATTAATTACCTCCTATCATCCTATCATCTTCTAGGAAAATCTTCTGATTTTATTAATCAGTTATGCCAAGAATAATTTGAAACTTTATCTTTCGCACATTTTAGCTGTGAGGTTAAAATAAACAAAAATTAAGAAAATGTATTAATAATCTGTATAAGATCTACTAACCTTCCTTTCCCTTCGCAAAATCCTTTAAGAACACAATTAATCACAGAACTGAATTATCATCCACTCTGAATAAACACGTGTATTAGGCTATGCGTTTTTGGGTTTAATCTCTTCCTCACAAGGTAAAAAACTGGACTCCTTCCTAGAACAAGCTACGCAGTAGATTATATTTCTGCCAGTCCAATATGGGTTTCTTGTACAGCTCCGTCCCTACCAACCAATCATTAATGGCCCCTCTGGTCACTCATTCACAGGATCGCTCTTGTCCCCTGTCAGTCCAAACGTGGGTGTAGTTTGACCTCTGATTGTTTATTGTTCACCTGGCCAAGGTGGGCGTCCAATGTGGTAAACCAACGCTTGTCTGAACCGCGGCCGACCAAAGATAACACCATTACAGCATGAGACGTTTTCCCCTGGCCAATCTGGGCGTCCAATGGGGTGTCACAGAAATTACAGCATGCCCAGATGTTTGATTAGGATGACCAGATGTGTTTTTACCAGATTTATCACGATGCAATGTGGGCTTCAAACGATAATGTCAGGCATGTGGACTCAATCAAAGGACTTTATTTCCCCCGATGAAAGAACAAATGTGGTTCTCTAGATACCGGTCGCGAGTAATCACAACGATGAAATAGCAAATGTGGGTCGCAAATATGGGATGAAAGAGCAAATGTCGGAGAAAATACAATATGAAAAATGTAGGAAAAGATGGAGCAAAAAAGCCTTTGCGCTCGTTTATCACAATAGCCCCTCCTCAAGTGTGATGTCAATCGTACTCAGGAGAGCTTAGCCTTCTTGCTCGGGATTCTTTAATCCTTTTCCTCATCTTCGTTTTTCTCTCCGGTTTCCACCTTTTCCTCTACTTGTCTGTGCTCTCCGTCCTGCCTCATAGGATGACGGCTTAAAAAATCCGCTCCTACGTTATGTTTTCCTTGGATATAGTCCACTTGGAACGTGTAAGGTTGTAGAACAAGCGACCACCTCATCAGTCTAGCATCCAAATTCTTTGAATTGGCGAGGAAGGTCAGAGGTTGGTGATCACTCTGGATTGTAAATTTCCTTCCGTACAGGTATGCTTGAAATTTTTGTATTCCCCAGACGAGGGACAAACATTCCTTTTCAATTGTGGAATAGTTTTGTTCTGCTCGGTTTAACTTCCGACTCGCATATGCGACCGGAAATAGATTTGGTGGGCTTCTGTCATCTGGCTGTAGTAATGTAGCCCCGATTCCAATGTTACTGGCATCTGTGCACAAGATGAATTTTCTAGTTAAATCCGGAAGCCGTAAAATCGGTTTTGTGGTGAGTTTCTCTTTTAAGAGTTCATATGCATGTTCACATTCTGCTGACCATGTTACTTTATCTGGGTTTCCTTTCTTGGTTAGCGATGTAAGCGGCGCACAGAGGCTATTAAAATCCTTTATATATCTCTGGTAGAATCCACAGAGATACAAATGACCGGACATCCCTTTTTGTGGACGGTCTCGGTGCATTTCTCAGCTTCTCAACGTTTTGAGTCTCGGGGAACATGGTCCCATGGGATATAGTATGTCCTAGGAACTCTAGCTGTTCACACCCAATTTGACATTTGGTTGGGCGGGCGGTTAGTCCCGCTTCTCTGAGTCTGTTAAACAGCAAGGATAGCGCTGATATATGTTCTTCAAACGATTCAGTAGCTACTAGGATATCATCCATAAAATTGCTGATGGCGGGATGATTCAAAGGATCCAATAACTTTCGCATCATCCTTGTGAAGACACTAGGAGCATTGTTCAGTCCAAATGGCATCACATTAAACTCGAAGTGTCCATCTGGAGTACTGAAGGCTAACAGGTTCCTCACCTCAGCTTTTACCGGTATTTGATAGTACCCTTTACTGAGGTCGATCTTTGAAAAATAGCGAGCCCTGCTCAGCTTAGTAAATAGCTGGTTCTGGTCCGGTAACGGTTCTGGCTGGAACTGTGTTAACGCATTCAGCTGTCGGTAGTCGATGCACAGGCGGTGTTCTCCACTGGGTTTGCGTAACAGCACCACTCCCGCACTGTAAGGGGACTCCGACTTCGAAATTATGCCTTCCTTAAGTAAGTAATCAATTTCTTGCTTTAATGCCGTCGCCTTGGCATACGGAATCGGATATGTTCTCATTCGGACGGGCGTAGGATCCGTGACTTCCATGTCAAACTCCATCAGGTTTGTCCGGCCCGGTTTGTCTGTCAGAGAGTCGGCGTGGTTTTCCATCAATCTCCTTACTTTTTCTTGCTGGGCTTCCGTTAAGGTGGAGCTTATTTTCACATCTAAATGTGATTCCTCCTGTATCACCGGGTACTCTACGGATGATAATGGCTCTTCTTCTATTTGCATAGCAATGGCCATAGTCATGAGGTGCGCTGGTTCGGCAGGGGCTCGCTCGTAAAACTTCTTAAGCAGATTTAAGTGAAAAATTTTCTGCTTTCCGTTCACGGCGATTTTATAGTTGGTGCGAGAAATCTTTTCCGCCACTTTGTAGGGTCCCCTCCAGCAAATCTGCAATTTATTACTGCTACTTGGCAGAAGAAGTAGCACCTTCTCTCCTACTGCTAGTTCTCGGTCCTTCGCATTGCGATTGTAATATTTGGCATGTTTCCGCCTAGCCTCCCGTACTTTCGCTGTGGCTAATTCCCAACCAGTCTTCAGGCGTTGTTTCAAGTCTGTGACGTACTGGAAGGCTGATGTGACAGTGTCGTCTGCCTTGGCATCTGTCCATGTTCTTAGTAATGCTTCTAATGGAACTTTAATAGGTCTTCCGAAGAGTAATGTGGCCGGAGGAACTCCAGTTGACGCATGCGGTACTTCCCTATAAGCAAATAATGCGGCAGGAAGATACT
Organism: Oreohelix idahoensis; assembly: GCA_024509875.1. Taxonomy (NCBI): domain Eukaryota; kingdom Metazoa; phylum Mollusca; class Gastropoda; order Stylommatophora; family Oreohelicidae; genus Oreohelix; species Oreohelix idahoensis. The sequence goes on along the minus strand of JAMPIV010018366.1, from coordinate 458,931 downwards.
AATCCCAAGTTTCTGGCTTCTCCTGTGCCAACTTCCGAAGAATAGAGGTGAGCGTCCCGTTAAACCGCTCTACTTGCCCGTTACTTTGGGGGTGATAGGGCGAAGTATGGATATGCCTAGTCTTGAATATTCTAAGCACCTCCTCTGTCAACTTGCCTCTAAATTGTGACCCGTTGTCTGTGAGAATTTCATGCGGGAAGCCCAATCTAGTAAAGATATTCAGTAAAGCGTCAGCTACATGCACTGAGTCGCATTCTGGCATGGCTATGGCTTCGCCTCACATGGAACAGGTGTCCACTAAGGTAAGGATATGGGAGTTCCTCTTCTTAGTTCTCAGCAGAGGTCCAATTATATCCACGGTCACTCTTTCAAATGGGGTGCCCAAGATTGGCATCTCCCCAAGGGTCGCGGGTGCCGTCCAGTGTTTTGGTGCAACTTTCTGGCACTGAGGACAAGACTTGACGAAACGTTCAATGTCGCCGGTGATCCCTGGCCAATAATAGTGGCAGGCGATCCTTTGAGTCGTGGCGCTCATTCCCATGTGTCCACTAAATGGGATAGAGTTGCCCATCTCAAGCACCTGGTTCCTATAGGTTGCAGGAACTACTAATTGGTTATGTTCCTGTCCTTCATTTCCAGCTCGGCGATACATCAATCCATTTTTCATAACGAAGTCTCCCTTGGTAGGTGGGTTGTGTGTCCTAGGTAATTTTTTAAAACAGGGCGCCAGTGAAGAATCTTCCATTTGGGCCCTCTTCAATTCCTCGGGGAGGATATTGGTAGGAGGTTCCTGCTCTGCGTCTTTTTTTTGACTGTCCTCTAGTCTGTACGGCCGCTATGACTAGTGGTTGAGTAGGTTCTCCAAGGAACACATATCTACATCCCAAGATTAAAGAGTAGATTGGTTCTTCCATTATAGCTGCACGAATCTCTCCTGTCACATAACGAGATTCTACTCTGATAAGTGCAATTGGCAGTGTCATGGGTGCAACATCCTTCGTCGGACCTTGGATGTCGACACTCTCTTCTGTTATCTGGTCAGGGGTGACAAGAGATGCCCTGAACACCGCATCGAAAGCAAGTCATGTGTCATAAAGGCACTCCACAGATTGTCCGTTTACGAGGACTGATTCGATGACGGGAGGATGAGAAACGTTTCCGGTCCTCTGCTCCTTCCTGGGTGACGATTTTGTCTGCAGACAGGCAGCATGTTGGGGAGGAGGTCTGCGCTTGCACTCATTAGTGTTGTGATTGTTCAAGCGACAGTACTTGCACCATTTATCTCCATGTCTCTGGTGTGGCGCAGCATTTTTCTTGTTTTGCTCTTTGTAGTTATCTTGTTTTGCGTGCTGTTTATGCGAGATGTGTGGTCCTTTGCTTTGTTGGTCTGGTTGTGAGCGAGCAGGTTGCTTTGGCGCCTGATCCGAAAACTTCTTTCTGGCTCCTTGAGACTCCATGAGAGCATTTTGGAATCGCTCTGCCAGTGTAAGAATATTTTCTAACCGGTCAGCGCCGTTTTCAGTGAGAAATCTACGCATTTCTACCGACATAGACTCTTTTAGTTGCTCTATCACAATCAGCTCTTTCAACCCGTCATAGTTCTCGGTAAAGTTTCCCACTGTACACCACTTCACTAAGTAGTCTTCAATACGGGCTGCGAACTGTGAGAAAGTCTCTCCGGTCTCCTTCCTAGAACCTCGAAATTTTTTTCGGTATGCCTCTGAATAAAGCTCGTACCTCACCAAGAGAGCTTTTTTCAATGCCCGATAATCATCTTGCTCTCCGGCCGGAAGTTTATTAAAAACTTCGTAAGCGGCTCCTCTTAGGCCCTGGGAAAGTTTCAGGTTCCACTTCCGTTCTTCAAGTCTAAACCCTGTTGCAAAGCGTTCAAAGCGGTCTAAAAAGGCGTCCATGGTATCGTTCCTTTCTGAAAAAGGTTCCAGCGGAAAGTTCATGGCATTGGGTGGTGCAAGTTGCGAAGTAGGCACACCATCTGAGCGGGGTGAGTACCCTCCTTGAAAGTTGGAAGCCGCTGCACTTTTTGCCAGCTCTATCTGATTGGTCTGTCCCTGGATTTCCAGTTGCTTCATGTTAAGTGCATGCTCTGTTGCGGCTTTCTCTTTACGCTCCGCTGCTTCTGCTGCTTCTTTCCGCTCCGCTGCTTCTGCTGTGGCTTTCCGCTCCGCTGCTTCTGCTGCGGCTCTCCGCTCCACTGCTTCTGTTGCGGCTTTCTGCTCCGCTGCTTCTGCTGCGGCTTTCTCCTTCTCCATTGCAAGTTTCTGCACTTCCATCTCTCTTGCATGGAGTTTATCAGTCTCCTCACTCACAAATTTTATCAGATCTTTTCCACTTAACCCGTATTCACGCCCTGCCTCCATTAAACTAGTTCTAATTTTTGCAGCATCTGCCATGCTATGCAGTATGGGTTCACGAAGGGAAAAATTGGCAGTGACCTCCAAGCAAATTGTTTGACTCGCACAAGTAATTATCTCTTAAAACCTTCTAGTTTTAAATTAGTAATCAAGTTCAAATAGTTCTTTAAAAACAATCACTCACTCAGCATATTCTGAAAATTATATAACAGATTATCTCGAAGTTTTCTATGAAAAATTTGCTAAATATTTATGATAAAAATTTTCCCAGCAGTTACAGAAAAAGATTTTTTCAAAATCAGTTTCCTACAGTATCCTCTGTTCTCAAAAAGTGCTTACTCTGTCCGTTTGATACTCAATTTAAAAAGTATCACTCGTGCTTTAAAGATATAAATTATCCCCCATATGAAATAGACAAATTATAGTAAGAGTCAGTCTAGAAGGTAATCCCTCAAAATGCCAACAAATTTTGCAATTATCGCAACTGTATAGCAGGGATGAAAATGTGATTTATCACACTTCTAAGTCCGGCTTCACTAATCCCAAGACGAATCCCCAATTGTCGTGTGGTGAGTACTGGGGCAACTACAACAGTAGTTTTTGCCAGGAATAGTCTATGAGATATTAGATATAAGGTCTCTAGAAATTGGCTCGTTAGGAAAGAATAAAGACCTATTCGAGATAGGGACAAGAAGACAGGAATGCGAATGCTTTCCACTAGACAGTGTTTTCTAATTAATTATGAAAAGAGTTCTGTTTCCCCACGACCTTAGCTTCTGCCCTTAGATCCCGTAAAGAAAAAGCCCCCAACCTCATCTGAGTAGAGAAAGGTTCCTATAGGTGAATATGTAACACCGACAGCACGAGTGATACATTAACAAACCAGATAATGATCAAACGATCGTTGGGTTTATTAATGAAATATCCACACATATAGGGTTAGTAATGGTTAGAACGTGATGATGGTGAAAGACGATTCACACAAAACACACAGATGAGATAATAAAATTGCAGTTAATTAAGTAATAGTTAATTGAGAATGAACTGGTGTAAAGTGAAATGATGATGATGTGATATGATACGTGTTACCAAAATGGTGAGTACTCTACACAGTCCATGTGTCTCTAAATGCTTCGCACTGATATGACGATTCACGTGTAGGCATACAATGTCCCAAGTTGTTATACGTTATGTCGAGTGGGGTATCTCTAAGCCGAGGACGTTCTGATGAATACTGTTGTCGTACGGAGAACGCTGACGAGATATCTATGTATATTCCTTCACTGTTTGAGTATATCTCTGTAGTGTGGATCAACAGTTAATAGTTGTCATATGAACAAAAAGTCTGTTGTCTAATCTCCCGAGGGTACTGCTCAGACTGGATATCTTCACGAAATGTTAGTGATATGTAGACTCATAATCTTGCGTATGTAGTCGTGATTCATATACTTTCGAGTCTGCTTCATAAAATGCGCTTAAGAGTGTGTTGCTTACTTACTTACTTACTTACTTAGTCGTTCCCCTTCTACCGTGAGGTGTAGAGGTTTGGAAGAGAGAGCGCCAGACTATTCTATCAGCTGTCTTCCTCCTGGCCTGGTTCCATTCTAGTCCTCGGTCCTTCAAAGATTGTCTAATGTTGTCCTCCCAGCGGACTCTGGGTCGTCCTCGGGGTCTGGATCCTTGGCTCTTTGTTTCCCATGCTTGTCGTGGTAGCCGATCTTCTCCCATTCTGCAGACATGGCCAAACCATCTTAGTTGGGACTGTTCTACTTGGGTCTGTAGGGAGTGGCATTTTAGGCCTTGACGTATCGTCTGGTTGCGTACCATGTCTCTTCTTGTTACTTCAACCACCTTCCTCAGATATCTCATTTCTGAGGTTTGGATCTGGCTTTTATGGGTTGTAGTCATTGCCCATGACTCGCATCCATATGTCAAGACTGGGACATAGGTGGAGCGGTATACAGCCATCTTCGTTTTCTTACCAACCTCTCTCTTGCTGAGGAATCCTCGATTTATGGCCTGAAAAAGTCTTCCAGCTGCTGCTTTTCGAGTGGCCAACTCTTCTTTGATGCCTCCCTTTCGGTCTATAATAGCTCCGAGGTATTTAAAGTGGTCGACCTGCTCCAAGACCTGTTCTCCCAGCTTAATCTGATGTCTTCTTTCTTCTCGTGATATCACCATGGATTTTGTTTTAGAGCTGCTTATGACCATCCCTCTCTTCTCCAGCTCTTCCTTATTATTATGAACAATAAGTCTGTTGTCTAATCTCCCGAGGGTACTGGTCAGACTGGATATCTTCACGAAATGTTAGTGATATGTAGACTCATAATCTTGCGTATGTAGTCGTGATTCATATACTTTCGAGTCTGCTTCATAAAATGCGCTTAAGAGTGTGTTGCACTTGGTATAAACAGTATAAACTATCTACTAACATCTTCTTTTCCCTTCGCAAAATCCTTTAAGAACACAATTAATCACAGAACTGAATTATCATCCACTCTGAATAAACACGTGTATTAGGCTATGCGTTTTTGGGTTTAATCTCTTCCTCACAAGGTAAAAAACTGGACTCCTTCCTAGAACAAGCTACGCAGTAGATTATATTTCTGCCAGTCCAATATGGGTTTCTTGTACAGCTCCGCCCCTACCAACCAATCATTAATGGCCCCTCTGGTCACTCATTCACAGGATCGCTCTTGTCCCCTGTCAGTCCAAACGTGGGTGTAGTTTGACCTCTGATTGTTTATTGTTCACCTGGCCAAGGTGGGCGTCCAATGTGGTAAACCAACGCTTGTCTGAACCGCGGCCGACCAAAGATAACACCATTACAGCATGAGACGTTTTCCCCTGGCCAATCTGGGCGTCCAATGTGGTGTCACAGAAATTACAGCATGCCCAGATGTTTGATTAGGATGACCAGATGTGTTTTTACCAGATTTATCACGATGCAATGTGGGCTTCAAACGATAATGTCAGGCATGTGGACTCAATCAAAGGACTTTATTTCCCCCGATGAAAGAACAAATGTGGTTCTCTAGATACCGGTCGCGAGTAATCACAACGATGAAATAGCAAATGTGGGTCGCAAATATGGGATGAAAGAGCAAATGTCGGAGAAAATACAATATGAAAAATGTAGGAAAAGATGGAGCAAAAAGGCCTTTGCGCTCGTTTATCACACTTCTAACTATATATGTGTAAATATATAATTAATAAACCCAATAACCGTTTGATCATTATCTAGTTCGTTAATGTATCACTTATGCTGTCGGTGTTAACTGTTTACGTATAGGTAAAGTTCTGCATTCAGATGAGGTTGGGGGCTCTTCTTTTACGGGATCTGAGGACAGAAGCTAAGGTCGTCGGGAAATAGAACACTTTCCATAATTTACTAGAACACACTATCATCTAGTGGAGAGCATTCGCATTCTCTTCTTCTTGTCCTTATCTCGAATAGGTCTCTCTCTTTCTTAACGAGCCAATTTCTGCAGACCTTCTTGATAACATTTCATAATCCATCCCCAGCGACAACTACTGTTGTAGCTACACGAATATCAACTTACGACAACCACAAAAGTCTCCTCCCTCCCCACCCCTCTTTTTCTGATATAAGTAACCGTGAATGTGCCATTTTCTTCCTGTCTTCCTAATTGTCGGCTTGAGGTACAAGATAGCAAAAGACAATGTTTTATTTATCTCAAGATTCTGTTTATTGTTTGTTTAGTGAAGAAAAGAAAAGAACAGCTGAAAAGTCTAATAAAGATATCTTCAACGAGGTAAGCATTGACAATAAAAGGAATACACATATTTAAAAGGCTTCGTTCACTTTAAATGTGTAATCAGGAGAGCTTATTTACAATATTTTGTGACAACACGTTGTGGTTGTAGTGGATTTGATGGTATTGTATGGTTGATGTTACCTAGTGTGATGTATGAGGTCAGCTGTGAAGGCTCCTGAGATAAATGTAGCTGTGAATTTACAGAAGGCCCTTCTTGCTACCACTTACGACCTCACACATATCTTTTTTACTAATGAATGTGGCTACGTTAAAATCTAGGGTACTGATATGTAATGTGTTGTGGTAGATTACATACACACACACACAGATATTTAATAAGTCTAATAATATTAATAAAATTTATAATACACTGAACTAACTCAAGCTGTTTAAATTTTTGATATTAAGTTTTCTTTAAGTTTATTTGTTCTGAACCAAGGTTTTATTTTGGTCAGAACATATGAAAAGTTTTGAAATTATGAATGAAATGCATGAATATATGTCATAATAAAATAGAAAATGTGTACATATGTATTTCAAATGACTGGTTAATAGTAATTATCTTAAGATAGTCCCAGGAGAACTTATTTCTAGATATGCTGTTGGGGTGATATCATCACTCCCTGTCTATGACTACCAAACATTGTCCCTTTATTGATGGGAGTAATACAAGTTTTATTTCCCAAAAAAATGGTAGGTTCTAGTTGATGGTAATATAGTTGGTGTGTTATTTAGTAAATAAGTTGGTGAAGGTCCAGCAGGCCAGACGCTCACGTATCTTGACTGAGTGCTGGAATCTGGTGGCCCCACCTCTCCGTGCTTGGGGGCAATATAAGGCTGCTCTGACAAAATACTAGACTGCACTGGTCCACTCTTGTATATATCAACACAGCATTTGACACCACTTTGGTGCCAAACAGAAACTCACACTTCTGCAACAAAAGTATTGGGTCATGTGTCAGAACTCTACCTCCTGAGCCACTTCTGCACACAACACTACACAACAACACCACATAGACGGGGTCAGATCTCTCTGACCATACAGCACATCTTACCAAGTTGGTTTCACATAGTACTAGTTCCCCAAGACTACATATTCTGAAATATGTTCATTAGCTTCCTGCTATTGAATAAAATAGGTGATATGTTCCACTGATCTCAACACTTGATCCGCCCTTCATAATCCTTGCTGGCGTTTATGTATTTTGTTTGTCTCTAGACCCTGAACTTGGGCTGGGGATCTAGAGCGAATCCTTACTTGTTGTAAGGGATAGATTTTGATATGGCAGTATCAAATCACTCGAAACATTAAACAATATTAAAATATACAAAGAAATGCTTTCAGTCTTACCAGAATTATGAATAGAGAACACAGTTATATTCTAGCAAAACTCAGCTGAGCTGCTGGCTCTAGTATGGCGTCCCTCTAAATATTGCAATTAGCTTCTGGGAACTACACCACTGAAGAATTACTGTGTCTACCAATGGACAATTTATGTTGAATGGCAAAAATGCGCGTCTGTGCGCCGATAATATGATTATCTGTGGCCAATCACCGACTTTCCCCCTTTCAAATTTCAAACCTCCTACCAAAAGTCAATTCAGTCATACCTCAGTCAAGTATGTATTATTGTCTGTTGGTCCGTCTGTCTCTACTTGCTTTTTTCATAAAAAAAAACACGCTTGGTTCTACATGCCTTTCTACACGAATCGGTCTCTAGAGTTATTTTTAGCCACAATTTTCCACTATTTCCCCCTCTCTTTCATTCCAACTAGATTTTAGCACTTGAGTCTCAAGGCCGCAATTTTTGAAAATTAGTGACATTTTTTTACAGTGCATTCGCTCGTCTGTTATGAACAACACAGTCTTTTGTCAATATCTTCATTATTATCTATCCGTCTGTATAAATGAAAGCATATTATTTCTCTGCTCAAGATGGGCTATCAGACTAGCTAGGTTTTATATTCCTAACATTATTATTAAGAAAAAGTTACTTTTCCAAGGTTAGTTGTTTTTTTGAAATATGTTCGAGCATCTTCTATAATGCGTTTGCCGCTGAATTCAAATAAAAGGACTAAGTATCGTAAAAGCGTCCAAGAAATGACTGTTGCGTATAATAGCTAAGGTCTCTTTTGTCCATTTCTTTACATTGTGTCAACTTGTGGACGTGAATTTTTTTTCCTTTCCCCACCAATTGCGTCTTTTTAGCCTTGCTAGTTTCAAGCACGTGTTCAGTCATATTTTTTTTCTTTTTGATCTCCGTTCCCTCCCGTCTCCAAGGGTAAACGTTTTGTCTTCACGTCTAACAAGTTAGTTTCCATGGCGGGTATTGAACCGCGGCATGGGCGATCATGTCTTCTAGTAGCTTACGCATTATTTTTATCCCTACATTTTATCTTTGGAGATATTTTAACGTTGTATCACGGTTAAATTTATCACACATCTCCCCACTTGAAAACATGCCTACGGCAAGTTCCAAAACCAGTGATACACATAGATAAAATCACTCCTCACGCCTACAACTACTCTAATTTTGATCACAGGGGTGCCGACTGAGGAAATCTGCACCGACATTCAATGACCCTGGGATGTACTCAATACTAAACTGATAAGGTTGCAGTAATAAAGACCACCTCAACAATCTTCCGTTTTCATGCTTAGCCTGAGATAAGAATACTAGGGGCTGATGATCCGTCTGGACCACAAAAGTCCTACCATACAGATAGATTTGAAACTTCTTTATTGCCCAGATTAACGCTAAACATTCTTTTTCGCTTGTGGAATATCCTTGCTCCACCTTATTCAATTTGCGGCTTGCAAAAGCGACTGGGTTCAGTTCCCCATCAGGTGAAGATGATCTTTGCAACAAAGCCGCCCCGAGTCCTACATTACTTGCATCTGTTCTTACGACAAAGTCCTGTGTCAAATCAGGCAGTTTGAGAATAGGCTTGCTAGTGAGTTTTTCCTTTAACTCTTGGAATGCTAATTCACATTGCGCAGTCCAAACTATTTTATCTGGATGTCCCTTGCGAGTCAAATCAGTCAGAGGAGCACATATTGAGTTAAAATTTTTGATATATTTTTGGTAAAAACCACATAACGACACGAATGATCGCACGTCCTTTTTTGTTTGTGGTCTAGGTGCTCTCTGCAGTTTTTCCAAGTTCTTGGGGTCAGGGGTCATGTTGCCCTGATATACAGTGTGTCCCAAGAATTCCAAGTCTTTGCATCCAATACAACATTTTGTTGGCCTAGCAGTTAAGTTCGCCTCCCTAAGCCTATCAAATAACATTTTTAGGGAGTCAATGTGTTCTTCAAATGTCTCTGTGGCGACGAGAATATCATCCATGAAATTCGTGATACATGGGTTATTCAGGGGATCCAACAATTTGCGCATCATCCTTGAAAATACACTCGGAGCATTTTTCAGTCCGAATGGTAGCATGTTGAATTCATAATGTCCATCCGAAGTGCTAAAAGCCAAATAAGGCCTCACTTCAGGCTTCACTGGAATCTGGTAATAGCCTTTACTAAGATCCACCTTTGAAAAGTATTTTGCCTTGTTTAATCTGGCAAATAACTGTTTTGTGTCTGGTAATGGATCCAATTGTCCTTCTGTGACAGCATTCAGTTTCCTGTAATCTATGCACAGTCTGTGTTCCCCAGACGGTTTTCTCAACAAAACTACACTGGAGCTAAAAGATGATTCACTGTGTGAAATAATCCCCTCCTTCAACAAATAATCTATTTCTTCTTTCAATGCCTTCTCCTTCGCGAACGGAATAGAATAGGCTCTCATACAGATTGGGTTTGCGTCTACCAGTTTCATGTCATACTGTAGCAAATTTGTATGTCCTGGTTTATCTGTTAATACATCTGTATGTTCCTCCAGAACCTGTTGAACTCTCTCCCTCTGGTTTTTAGTTAGGTGCTTACTGACTTTTACCTGTGCTGCTGTTTCACAAGGATGTAATGGGTATTCATGTGAGGTGAGTGGTTCCTTTTGCATTTGAGTTGCGATAGCCAAGGTCAGTAAGGGGGTGCTTTCCTGGAGTGGTCTGTCCAGATACTTCTTTTAAAAGGTTTACATGATAAACTTTCTCCTTCCCCTTTTTGTCAATTTTATAGTTTGTTCTAGACACCTTCTCTAGAACCGTATATGGACCTTGCCATCCAATTTGTAATTTATTCTGGCTACCGGGTAGTAGAAGCAGCACCTTCTCTCCCACAGCTAGTTCTCTGTCCTTTGCCTTCCTATTAAAATATGCTGCATGTTTCTTCCTGGCTTGTTTCAAATTATCATTTGCCAGTTTCCATCCAGCTTTCAAACGAGTGGTCAGTTCGTTCACGTATTGATAAGATGAGGTAACAGTCTCTTCTGCCTTCTCATCTGTCCAGGTCCTTAATAAAGCTACATCTGGTTTTTTTAATTTTCCATATTTATTTTTCATGGCACCCATCGGGTCCCGTCCATTAGAAGCATTATAGTGAGGACTTTTCTTCCTAGAATCATCACTCACAAATCGACCACTACCAATTTTTTTCTTGGGTTTGTCTACCCACTTTAGATTGCTTATGAGAGATCTTCGCTCTCTTTTCTGTTCTTCCAGTTTATATAAGTCTGACCGAGGGATTGTCATCTTATCCTGGGTAAAATTTACTCTTTGTACTCGTCGCATAGTGGCCATGTTAATCCATTCAAGTGAAGACTGGGTGTGAAAAGGGGGCTCCCATTCCACTTTGTCTACCTGAGTATAAGTAGTTTTCCTTCCAGGCCTAAATTTGCCCTGTGGCGTTTCTAGGTCCTGCACATTTTGTCCCTTTGTGGGTGTTCCCTCATGAAATATGCCACATGCTTCTACAAAGTTCTCAATATCGACATTTACGTCGGGCCAATAGTATTTTCGAACAATCTTTTGGCAGATGGTACCGACATTCTCATGGTCACCATCTTTTCCAACATGTAAGCTCCTTATCAAATTTGCCCTATATATCTTGGGAAGAACCAACTGTCCGTGACCAGTGGATCTAGTTCCTGTCTTCCTGTATAATAATTTGTTCTTCACAAAGTACTCTCCCTTGCTTGGAGGTGTGTGGCATTTGAGCAATTTTTTGAAACATGGCTTAAGGGTCTTATCCTCAGCCTGCGCCTTCCTCATCTCCTCTGGATGAGCATTTATAGGTTCACCTTCTTCCTCCTTTTTCTGTGACCTGGTCTGCGCTGTCGCCATGATCACAGGTCTCTCGGGATTCCCCAAGAAGACGTATCTACACCCCAATATCAGAGGGTAGATTGGTTCATCTATCACTGCTGCTCTGATTTCTCCTTCCACATAGCGAGTTTTCACCGTTATCCTTGCGATGGGAAGTGTCATGAGTGGTATGTCCTTAGTCGCCCCTTGTATTTCCACTGTTTCTGTGGTATACTGACTTGGGTCCACTAGGCTAGACTTCACAACAGAATCATAATCCAAACCTGTATCATAAAGGCACCTTGTGGTGACCCCATTACAAATAACATCCTCACAAACTGGGGGGTGATAAGGTTCCTGCTGTCCATTAGGATTAACCTTTAATCTTTGAGTCCCCGACTTCATTGCAGCAATGTTTGAAGGTTTCCTTATACAAAATTCGGTGTTATGGTTATCTTTCTTGCACCATTTGCACCATCTTTTTCCTTGGTTAAACGGTTTTCTTTCATTGTATTTTTGGTCATTGAACTGTGAGTTTCTGTCTCGATAGTCATTTCTTGGCCGTTCAAAGTTTGTCCTACCTTTATTACCCTGTTCTCTATTATCAAATTTATTAAATTGCTGTGGAGCTTTAAAATTGTATATGTGCTTCTTTTTAGCACCACTTACCTCTGCCTGGGCTGCCTGGTACCTCTCAGCGACATTTAAAACCTCCCCCAACCTCTCTGCACCTTGTTCCATGAGAAATTTTCTCAAGTCTGGAGCCATGGACTCTCTCAGTTGCTCTATCATAATCATCTCTTTAAGATCTTGGGTCTTCCCCAGAGCAGTCCATTTCTCCAAATAGGTTTCCAGTCTGGCAGAGAATTGGTGGTATGTCTCCCCAGACAACAGTTTGGCCTTTCTAAATTTCTTACGATAAAATTCACCATTTTTTTCGTATCTTAACAACAAAGCCTGCTTTAACATGTCATAATTGTCTTGGTCTTCTCTGTTCATTTTTGCGAAGACTTCATAAGAAGTACCTCTCAGTCCCTGTGATAACTTTAAACTCCACCTCTCTCTCTCTAACCCATATGTAGTAGCTAATAATTCAAAACGACTGAGGTACCCCTTTATGTCATCGTCTTTCTCAACAAAATGGTCTAAATGAAACCCCATAGCTGATGTTGAGGCTCCCTGACTAGGCGTAGCATCTGAGGCAAAAGGGCTGGCACCATTTTCAGGAGCATGGCCTTGTAATTCCAGCTCCCTTAGTCGTAATTCGTGCTCCCTTTGCAACCTTCTATCTTCTGCCTCCCTTTCGGCAGTCAACCTTTTTTGTTCTGCCTCCCTTTCGGCCTTTTTATCTTCTGCTTCCCTTTCGGCCTTTTTATCTTCTGCTTCTCTTTGCTGTCGTTTTTCATCTGCCTCAATCTGTAGCCTCTTAAGTTCTCTATCGGCCTCAATTTGTAACCTCTTCTCTTCAGCTAACCTCCTATCTTCCCTTTCAATATACTTATCACATTCTGCAGTTACGTATTGAATTAAACCCTGACCATCCATTCCCATATCCTTCGCCGTTAGCACAGCAGCTGATCTGAACTTTGCCAGCTCCGCCATACTTTTTAGACAATTTAGCAATGAGCAAGATAAATCTCTAACCAATTAATAACTAAAGTAATTCTAATTAATTAATTAATCAATTAACTACCACTGGCTGTGAAGATTCACCAACTTTTATTTTAAGGGACACTTTTAATTTTTTTACAATTTGTCCCCCTAATTTAATTCTCCCACCAGAGATCCTAATATTACTGGTAAGCTAATTATCCCTGGACAAGACCCCAATATATGTAGTGGATTTGATGGTATTGTATGGTTGATGTTACCTAGTGTGATGTATGAGGTCAGCTGTGAAGGCTCCTGAGATAAATGTAGCTGTGAATTTACAGAAGGCCCTTCTTGCTACCACTTACGACCTCACACATATCTTTTTTACTAATGAATGTGGCTACGTTAAAATCTAGGGTACTGATATGTAATGTGTTGTGGTAGATTACATACACACACACACAGATATTTAATAAGTCTAATAATATTAATAAAATTTATAATACACTGAACTAACTCAAGCTGTTTAAATTTTTGATATTAAGTTTTCTTTAAGTTTATTTGTTCTGAACCAAGGTTTTATTTTGGTCAGAACATATGAAAAGTTTTGAAATTATGAATGAAATGCATGAATATATGTCATAATAAAATAGAAAATGTGTACATATGTATTTCAAATGACTGGTTAATAGTAATTATCTTAAGATAGTCCCAGGAGAACTTATTTCTAGATATGCTGTTGGGGTGATATCATCACTCCCTGTCTATGACTACCAAACATTGTCCCTTTATTGATGGGAGTAATACAAGTTTTATTTCCCAAAAAAGGGTAGGTTCTAGTTGATGGTAATATAGTTGGTGTGTTATTTAGTAAATAAGTTGGTGAAGGTCCAGCAGGCCAGACGCTCACGTATCTTGACTGAGTAGTTCTGGTGCTGGAATCTGGTGGCCCCACCTCTCCGTGCTTGGGGGCAATATAAGGCTGCTCTGACAAAATACTAGACTGCACTGGTCCACTCTTGTATATATCAACACAGCATTTGACACCACTTTGGTGCCAAACAGAAACTCACACTTCTGCAACAAAAGTATTGGGTCATGTGTCAGAACTCTACCTCCTGAGCCACTTCTGCACACAACACTACACAACAACACCACATAGACGGGGTCAGATCTCTCTGACCATACAGCACATCTTACCAAGTTGGTTTCACATAGTACTAGTTCCCCAAGACTACATATTCTGAAATATGTTCATTAGCTTCCTGCTATTGAATAAGATAGGTGATATGTTCCACTGATCTCAACACTTGATCCGCCCTTCATAATCCTTGCTGGCGTTTATGTATTTTGTTTGTCTCTAGACCCTGAACTTGGGCTGGGGATCTAGAGCGAATCCTTACTTGTTGTAAGGGATAGATTTTGATATGGCATTATCAAATCACTCGAAACATTAAACAATATTAAAATATACAAAGAAATGCTTTCAGTCTTACCAGAATTATGAATAGAGAACACAGTTATATTCTAGCAAAACTCAGCTGAGCTGCTGGCTCTAGTATGGCGTCCCTCTAAATATTGCAATTAGCTTCTGGGAACTACACCACTGAAGAATTACTGTGTCTACCAATGGACAATTTATGTTGAATGGCAAAAATGCGCGTCTGTGCGCCGATAATATGATTATCTGTGGCCAATCACCGACTTTCCCCCTTTCAAATTTCAAACCTCCTACCAAAAGTCAATTCAGTCATACCTCAGTCAAGTATGTATTATTGTCTGTTGGTCCGTCTGTCTCTACTTGCTTTTTTCATAAAAAACACGCTTGGTTCTACATGCCTTTCTACACGAATCGGTCTCTAGAGTTATTTTTAGCCACAATTTTCCACTATTTCCCCCTCTCTTTCATTCCAACTAGATTTAGCACTTGAGTCTCAAGGCCGCAATTTTTGAAAATTAGTGACATTTTTTTACAGTGCATTCGCTCGTCTGTTATGAACAACACAGTTTTTTGTCAATATCTTCATTATTATCTATCCGTCTGTATAAATGAAAGCATATTATTTCTCTGCTCAAGATGGGCTATCAGACTAGCTAGGTTTTATATTCTGTGGTGGGGCGCCGTTCGAATATATTTTGTGTTCGTTTATTATTATTATAGGTAAATTGCTACCCCTGTCCACAGTTAATATATATTTGATTGCTCCAGCGGTCGCTCATAGTACTGCTCGTTATCCCGTTACATCCCGGGTAAAATCTCTCACTTTTCATAGTTTTGTTCCCTCTATCACAACACGCATACAGGTTCTCTACCTGACCAATGAGGAACTAAAACAGTCTTCTTTTCAAACGAATTCGACATCTTTTAATAACTGAAATTCTTTGTAGCATGCATACTCGTTATTCATGATTAATCCTTATTTATTTATTTTCTCCGTACATATTACTTTTAATTCAAGAGTATTCATGCTCTTGTACAAACCCTCTCCTGTCAGAAGGTACACACTTTGTAGTAGGTCCATACTGGAACTTAAAAAGAAAACACAGCCAAAAACCACAGCTGTCACAAAGCGCAAGGTTTTACTTCACCTTGGCCATACACATATCAACACAAACTCTGACGTCATTTTCCGGTGCGCCTCATTTTCAATAAATATCCCAAATAGTGCCGCATTTAACAGCACTAACTCAAACTCAATAAATCTAACATGTGGTGTGCATGGGCAGACATTACATATTACCCCCCCTGCGCGCTACTGGAAACTGCAGGTTTCCAGGTCATCATTAACTATACTTAACTATAATGATAAAAAGGAAAATCAAATTCAAGTAATGAGTGAAATGATATCACGATGAGTGAAATGCAGTTAAAATATGTGGCAACAACTTGTGAGCAACATATTAATGCTACGAAAATATCGCTATATAATCTATCCATCAATTGATTATGAACATAAACAATGTTTGTTGTCACTTCTTGTACCCAGGACAGTTACATAGTTCAATGTATTACTCTTGATAGAGTGTCCGCGATTACATTATGTCCTTCTATATGGACGATATCAAAGTCATACGCTTGCAACTGTAATGCAAATCTCGTAAGTCTTGCACTTGGTGATTTACAGGTTTGCAGATACGTTAATGATCTCTGATCTGTCATTATAGTAAAATGCGTACCTACCACATACTTTTGAAGTTTATTCAAAGTCCATACTATACCCAACAGTTCTCTGTCGAAAATAGAGTATTTAGATTCGGCTTCCGATAGTTTCCTACTCAAGTAGTAGATCGGATGAAACTTGCCATCAAAACTTTGTCCCAAACACCCGCCTATTGCGTGGAGCGAAGCATCTGTTACAACAATAAATGATCTTTTTAAATCTGGCAGTCTTAATATCGGATACTGTGAAAAATGAGTCTTAATGTTTTTGTAATGCCTGGTTACATTGTTCTGTCCACACTACTTTGTTAGGCATACCTCTTTTAGTTAGATCAGATAAGACAGCAGTCAAAGACGAGAACCTTGGAATAAACTTGTGGTAAAAATTCACCAATCCTAATAGACTCCGTACTTGCTTCTTTGTAGTTGGGATTGTAAGATCAAGTATGCGTTTTAAATTAGATTCATCAGGTTGTATTACATGTCTGCCAATTTTGTGTCCTAGAAATGAAATTTCCTTGAATCCAATTTCTATTTTGGATGGACGGGCTGTGAGATTGTGTATTCTTAGTGTCTGGAGTAAAGATTGTATCCCATCTACATGTTCTTCCCATGTGTCATGAAACATGCAAATGTCATCTATATAAGATATTAGGTCATAACGGCTCCCAAATACTCGACGCATCATCCGTACAAAAGTTGCAGGCGCATTTTTGAGCCCAAAACACATGACATTGTATTGGAACAAACCCTTCGATGTTGCAAATGCCGTCAATGGTTTACATTCTTCGGTCAAAGGGATCTGCCAATACCCTTTTGATAAATCGAATTTGCTAAAGAACGTAGCGGAAGCTAAACGAGGTAGCAGGTCTTCCAGCAAAGTCATTGGTTCAGAATCTGATATCGTGACTTTATTTAGTCGACGGAAATCAATGCATATACGAATGGATTTGTCTTTCTTTCGTACTGCTACCATCGGAAAACAAAATGGAGAATCTGATGGAGAGATTATCCCCATTTTCAACATATTGTCGACCTCACTATCAACCTGCTCTCTGATATGCAAAGGAATTGCATACGGTCGTAACTTAATCGGAGTGGGATCCGATAATTTTATTTCGTGAGAAATAATGTTAGTTCGTCCAGGTAGATCAGACAACACATCTTCAAAAGATTTCAATAGATTGAGAATCTGATTCTTCTGATCTGAAGGTAAATCGTTACAAATGATTACATCCTTCCAAGTTTCAGAGGCTTGGATAGGTACCACAGGAAAATCAAGCGGTACATCCGCGAAACTAGTTGCTTCTTCATCAACTAAAGCAATAGATGCCAGATGCGGAGATTGATTTGTGATAGATTCACAAATATGTTTGAGTGGAAGAGGTCTAGAAATGTAAGGTTGTAACATGTTAGTGTGGAATGTTTTTCTTTTACCCCTAATGTCGATGATGTAATCCACGTCGGTTTTCTTACCCACAACTTTAAAAGGACCTTGCCACGTAACCAACAAATGATCACCTTTAAGTGGCAAGAGAACAAAAACTTCATCGTTAATCGATAGTGATGTTAATCTCCTATCACGATTAATACGCGACCGAGTCTTATATTTTGCTAATTCTGATGCTTCAGTCGCAATCTCACATGCGTCCACAATGCATTGACGTAGATCTGTGACATATTGGTGACTAGATTTCGTAACCGTATTATCATCGTTTGTTATCACCAAATCATGTAAGATAGACATTGGTCCTCTTGGATTAGCCCCGAAAACTAATTGAAATGGTGAGAATCCAGTTTGACGATTAGGAACTTCTCTATACGCAAAGAGAACCGCTGGTATCAACCGGTCCCAATCATGGGGAAACATTGTTGTTACTTTGCCCAACATCTGCTTTAAAGTAGAATTCCAGCGTTCTACAACTCCGTTTGATTGCGGATTTAATCTGGCACTCAATGTATGACGGATGTGAAGCACATCACAAATTTCCGGGAACATATCTGAAGTGAATTGCGTGCCATGATCCGACAGAAGCTCTTCAGGAAATCCGATACGTGAAAATATCGATAATAATGCATCAGTCACTGACATTGTTGTTATGGACTTAACAGGTATGGCTTCAGGCCATCTGGTGCATAGATTGATACAAGTTAAGATGAAGCGGAATCCTCTGGATGATAACACCGGAAGAGGCCCGATTATGTCGACAGCCATCTTATAAAAAGGACGCACAGAGATATCTGTGGTCTGTAGGGGTGCAAACTGATGCGCACCCTTATGAGCAACTCCCTGACAAACAGTGCATGATTTACAAAACGTTGCGACGTCCTTATGAACCCCTGGCCAAAAAAAAATGTGCCATCAATCTATAAGCTGTGCGGGCAATCCCCATATGACCCGCAAAAGGAACATCATGTGCATTAGATAAAACTAGTGATCGAAATGACGTAGGTACTACTATTTGTCTGAGTACCGAAGAATAATTGTCACAACAACGTATCAAAATATTGTCATGAAATTGATACCAATGTCTGGCATTATTTGTATGTGTAATAGTTTTAGCCGTAGCTAAAGTGAATAAACGTCCCAAAGAAGAGTCATCTTTTTGTTGGTTAATGAATGCATTTTTATCTATGTAATGACTTGTTGTCACGTGTGGGATATTATTGCTATCATTAAGTTCATTTGCTTCTGCAACCAGCTGTGCTCTAGTAGTCACAGCATTGGATAAAGAAAGATATTCTCTTTCCCATGCAGAAATTTCATCAGTAGAACATTCTTTTATACCCTTTATGTTTCCCAAAATCAAGTCACAGCAAGGCTGGTTGAGAACACATACACGAACTTTCCCAGTAAATAATGGCGTGGTTATTGTTACGTCGGCCATGGGATATATCTCTACCGTGCCTCCGAAAGTTATGCATTTCACTGACGTTCCAGTGAAACAAGATGGAGGGATTAACGACCTTCTTATCCCGACCGTTGTGGAACCCGTGTCCCTTAAAATTTTAATTGGAGTGTTAAACAAAAACCCATTATGTAAAGTTAGAGTACCAACACCGTCATAAGATGACAACACTGGTAAGCCATGTCCACATTTAAGCCGTGGTGTAGCTCCAGGTTGAAATAACATCTTACATTCTGTACAATTATTAGAATTTTCTAAATCAACGTTACACGCATTGGCGTGATTATTGGTTGGATGGATGTCATTACTGACATTTCTATCTACCGTCTGACAAGCATTGGCTTGTGAGCGTGCTCTATTATGACTTCTAACGAAGTGAGATCTTCTGCGATCTGAAAAATTGTCTGAATGAGAATGTCCATTGTTGTCCCTGTTATAATGGCCACCCCGCGGTGACAAATTATGATTGTCCGTATATTTGTTGTGTGAATACTGGTTATTTCGATACCATTGGTTATTGTTATAATTGTTGAAATTATGCCTGTCTCTACCTCGTGAAGGTGAGCGATTATGGTAAAAATTATATTTACCCCTATAGGATGTGTGATTATTTTCTCTATGATTATATCGTCTATCCAAGCTACGAGTGCGCGATCTCCCGTGCGTCGCAGCACACGCAGTAGATGAGTCCAAGACTTTTGCTCTGCTCAATGACAAGTTTGGATGAGCAACGGAAAATTGTTGACCTAATTTTTCCATTTCATCGATACTAGTCGGATTACGTTCTTGTAAGAATGATACAATATCCTGGTTTACCGACGAAACAATTTTATCTCTTAATAAGAGATCACATAATCCTTCAAACGTTTTAGGGATAGAAGCCTGTTCAACCCATCTTTGGAGACATAGTTTTATGGAGGAAACAAAATCCTCAAAATTTTTACCCTCTACCGGTAACATGGATCGAAACTTTTGTCTATAGCCTTCCTGATCCAGACCATATCTGCGTATAAATGCTGCCTTTACGACCTGAAAATCATGTCTTTTATCTTGGTCTATACCCAGATAGACCCCAACTGCATCACCTGTGAGGAGACCCGAAAAAACACCAGACCACGAATCTTTATCAATATTTAAGCAAGAGACTCTTTCCTGAAATCTTAATAAATAAAAACTTATATCGTCGTGAGGAGGAGAAAAAGGTGGTAGTCTTAAATTAAAGTTAGGGGTTGTGATTGCCTTCTTCGATGAACCATTACTATCTGAATCATGGGAACCATGATGTTGTTGAAAACGAAGTTTTTCAACCTCAAAAGCTTTCTCCCTTTCAAATTTTGCCTCCTCGGCAGCAATTTCCGCTAAACGAATTGCCTTTTCATGTTCCATTTTCTCTCGTTCCGCAGCGATTTCTGCTATACGAATTCTCTCTTCCTTATTTGCTTTTTCTTGTGCCATAGTAAATTCCCTTTCTTCTCTTTCTCTTTTCTCATTTCTTTCTATTTCTTCTCTTTCTCTTTTCTCATTTCTTTCTCTTTCTTCTTTTGCCTCTGCCTTTTCATATGCAGTCAAAGCAAAATTTTTTTAAAATATCACCTTCCATACCCAGCGCCTTGCCTTGTTTAATAAAATAGTCAAGAGTCGCCATAGTATACCACAAATTATAACTTTTCTAAACAATAAATCAATATCTATGTTCTCCTCTGCCTTACTTAGACCATCACACTATGGAATAGTGTGTCTGATTGGTATAGTCACAATGTGAATATATATATAACTATATCACCTGCACAAATCCTTTATACGCTTATTAATATAATAATTAGCGTTTATGATCCTGCTTCTTGTTATCGACAAGAATCGCAGGATATATCACCAACAATATTATAGAATTATAGTTAATCAATAAATAGTTTATCATATACATGCTGCAAAGAAAAATTATCACATGACATGACTAACGAAAGACATGGATGGAAATAAAATAAAGAAACGACAAAATTGTAAGTAGTCGAAAATTCTAAGACAAAAGAAAATTTCCACCAGTAATTAACGAGACAAAACGACAAATCACTTTTATCATTAATGTAAATTTTACAAAAGATAGCCAGGAAAGACCTACGCCAGACTAAATTCCCGAACAAAATTGAAATTTAAAAAAAATACGACGAATCACAGCACAGCTAACACGCATGAAAGCCTTAATTTCAAACAGAGCGGAAATCACGACAGCACTAAATGCTGAATCCCTGAAAGAAATTAATGCAATCAACCTATAGAAATACGACACTGAAACGTAAAATGCCTCCTAAACAGTCGCCCGCAAGAGACAAAGAAAAGAAACATATAACACAAAAGAAGCGAGATTTGCCCAACAATGATAGGACCAACAACCATGACGTTACATAACATTACTTATCTGAATCGACCATGAGCGTCCATTCTTCGCTGTAACTCCAATGGGTCGTTCCACGCAATATTAAATTGAAATGTGGATAATGTAGTAATCTTATAATGTAGTAATCAGCAACCATGATGACGAAATATGAAGACGTTCTCGTAAATCGTTCACTGAGTATTCAGTTCAATGGGAATGTCCGACCTTTACTCGTGTGAGACACATTGTAGAGATAGTGTCAATATATAATGATAGAGACGAAATGTTATTTTCCAACGAGTGACCGACTAAACTGATGAGGTGACCTTGTCAATGTCCTAACGGTTTGATCTATTACTTCCGTGTCCACTTGTCCAGCGAAACGCCCTCCTCGTAAAATCGCGGATTCATATTTCTCCCGTGAAGATATTCGTCAGATTGGTATAGCATTCCTGTCATGGTAAATCAGCGTGAACGATTTCATCATGGATATAATGTTTTTTCTGATCCTCAAGTAAGGTACCAGGTCTGGGCATGACCTAGTATACGAATATTGTAAATTTCATGTCTGCACAAAGTTGCATTCCAACAGCTGTCTCTGCATAAAATGTTCATTGTTGAACAGCGATAGATTGATCAAAATTCCCGATATTGTCCCAACATAGAACTCTGTCTGCCAATAGCCTGAGCAACCTTCAAATGTCCTTCAAATCCAACGGACGACAGCCCCCATATCTGTGGTGGGGCGCCGTTCGAATATATTTTGTGTTCGTTTATTATTATTATAGGTAAATTGCTACCCCTGTCCACAGTTAATATATATTTGATTGCTCCAGCGGTCGCTCATAGTACTGCTCGTTATCCCGTTACATCCCGGGTAAAATCTCTCACTTTTCATAGTTTTGTTCCCTCTGTCACAACACGCATACAGGTTCTCTACCTGACCAATGAGGAACTAAAACAGTCTTCTTTTCAAACGAATTCGACATCTTTTAATAACTGAAATTCTTTGTAGCATGCATACTCGTTATTCATGATTAATCCTTATTTATTAATTTTCTCCGTACATATTACTTTTAATTCAAGAGTATTCATGCTCTTGTACAAACCCTCTCCTGTCAGAAGGTACACACTTTGTAGTAGGTCCATACTGGAACTTAAAAAGAAAACACAGCCAAAAACCACAGCTGTCACAAAGCGCAAGGTTTTACTTCACCTTGGCCATACACATATCAACACAAACTCTGACGTCATTTTCCGGTGCGCCTCATTTTCAATAAATATCCCAAATAGTGCCGCATTTAACAGCACTAACTCAAACTCAATAAATCTAACATGTGGTGTGCATGGGCAGACACCACATATTCCTAACATTATTATTAAGAAAAAGTTACTTTTCCAAGGTTAGTTGTTTTTGGGACCTCAAGGTGTCAGTCAAGACGCAGCAAAAGAGACCGCAGTCAGCGACTCATAGCTTGACTGCCTGCGTCAGGACCAGCGAACCAGAGCTGGTCAAGACCGCACTCCGCCTCCACGTGGTGGTCCTGGAAACAGTCTGCAGCTGTGCAGGCTGGCTGAGCGAGTGTGGATCGAAATGGGAAGGCAAACCCGGTCCTAAAAAATGCCGTGCAGAAGTCGGATGTGTCGACCGAAAGGTGCAGATATCACAGCTACGTTGTAAACAGACACAACGCAACCACCGTCCTTTTCAGGGCGAACGAAGAAGAAGAAGAAGTTGTTTTTTTGAAATATGTTCCAGCATCTTCTATAATGCGTTTGCCGCTGAATTCAAATAAAAGGAATAAGTATCGTAAAAGCGTCCAAGAAATGACTGTTGCGTATAATAGCTAAGGTCCCTTTTGTCCATTTCTTTACATTGTGTCAACTTGTGGACGTGAATTTTTTTTCCTTTCCCCACCAATTGCGTCTTTTTAGCCTTGCTAGTTTCAAGCACGTGTTCAGTCATATTTTTTTCTTTTTGATCTCCGTTCCCTCCCGTCTCCAAGGGTAAACGTTTTGTCTTCACGTCTAACAAGTTAGTTTCCATGGCGGGTATTGAACCGCGGCATGGGCGATCATGTCTTCTAGTAGCTTATGCATTATTTTTATCCCTACATTTTATCTTTGGAGATATTTTAACGTTGTATCACGGTTAAATTTATCACAGTGGTAAAGTGGGATGTTATAAATATTTATAGGGGACTTAGTGTACTGACTGAGATCAGCTGTGAAGGTATCTGTATCTAATAAGTGTGGTGTATTACAGATGACCTTACTTGCTACCACATTTATACCTCAGTCAGAATTATTCTGGAATATTGTGATGACTACGTTAAATCACCCGTTTGCCAGTCACTTCGATTACGGAAACAACAGCAAATGGATTGATTTGCCGTTGCCCTAAAGACGCCAATAGGCGTGATGGGAAACAATGGCAAAGAAAACCTATCTGCTGTTGCCCTAAGACGCCACTAGGCGTAATGGCCACTGACTGCTTTGACGGTCGGTGGCTAAGGACGGAAGAAGAAGAAGAAGACGTTAAATGTCTAGGGTTATGAAAATGATGATGTGTAAGTCCCAACAACAACAGACAGATAAACAATTTAATTTATTCCACAACACTTACAACACTGTGACACTCACACACATATAACACTCTATAAGACTATCTTAAATGAGTCAAGTGTTTAAGTTTAAAAATATATGTATTAATTCTTTCAATAATGGGTATCCGGATTCAACTACACAGTGAACCAGGAATCACAATCAAATGTAATTACAAGTATTATGTACACAGTTTATATATATGAACTTTGTATTGACATAGTTTATTATTATTATTCTATGTGTGTAATTTGTGCAGTAGTAATATGAGGTAATACTGGTTTTGTTCAAGCTTGGTTGTTGTTTTTCATCATGACTTCAAGTGTTTGATTATCGGGGAAATAGTATTGGGAAAAGTTCACAGTTCCTGTCATTTGAACCAATTAATTGTCCCTCTGTGTTTAACAAAATGTCAATTTTTGAGAGGGCACATAATGTTGAGCTACTCTGGCCACAGAAGCTTATCTTTCGTGATGGCGGCAGGAAAAGACTCCTCTGCTCGATTGCTTCCTGTGTTCTGGAGACACCTCACGGGTTGCTATCTGGACCAAGGAGTATGCTGTCAGCCTCTGGATTTCAGCAAAACTCAGACCAGGTGCTGCTTCAATAACTAGGACCACAGTCCCTGAAACAAGAAGGTGGTACCTCCTACTTTATAACTAATTTATAATCTATTTCCACACTGAACGCAATACATAACAAACACTGAGTTCAGAGCGGTAGGCCAACTGCTAGCTTCATCTGGAACAATTTACACCAGTATTCTCCTCCTAAATGGTTACTACGCCTCTGCAATTCCAGCATTAGTTCTATCTAGTCAATAAGATAGGTGTCAGTGTACTGTTTGGCAATTCCATGCAGTTTTACTTTTCTCCGACACGTCATGTTCAGGTTGGAGCAGTATCTAGGCCTTGCCTCATGTTTGCTACTGAACCACGCACATATACAGACATAAATTATCAATTTACATTCAATTTTCATTAAAAAGATATCTAATATATCAAGCTTACCACAATTCATGGAAATAATACACAGATACGTTGACTGGCGATGAATAATGGCACAAATTCCGATCTGCCTCTGTCCCAGACTTTTATTTAGAAAAATATGATCTGGCTCTCAACGCACTGTTTCTTAGTAAGTTTATTTTAAAATGTGGCACTGAACTGACGCTCTTAATTGACTATATTGGCGGGTCTAACCAATCGGGCCATGTTTACACAGCTTTTCAAAAAAAAGTACCCTTACTACCGTTTCCCCTAACAACAAAGAATTAGTATTTGAAGTCCGACTAATCGTGTTTAGCCGTACATTTACTTCTATCCAATCAAATAGGATTTTACATGGTGGCCCATTTCCCGTAAAATAGTGGTTTCAAAACATGCCACTGTGCGATTATTTTTTTTTGTGTTGTCTGACACTCTCACTATTTTCTTTTGGCTATAATTTGTTAATTCCTAGACTATTTGCGTAACACTTAACATATTCTTTGTCAGCAAGTCCTAAGGAACCCAAATATATAAGTTTTAAGGGAGCTAAGTGGCGGCGTTCAAAATATGTATTTTCTTCTAGGATAGTCGTGCTGTTACCACCACCTCACTTCCAAACTTTTAGGGTGTCTGCTGTACTGTCAGGCTTTCAAACGTAAACCAGTATAATGTCATGTTTCCTAATAAGCGTTTTTCAGGTTTTTAAACCTAACTCTCGTAGTTGTAGTGTTTTTTATCACGGTCTATTTGAAAAAAAGTTAGTGCCTCTGGCCTTTCGCGCGGGGAGGGTGGCATTAATTGTATATCGCGAGACGCGTGTTCGTATTGCATGCGTTCCTGCTTTCAGCCCTCCCTCTCTCTATCCTAAGTTCATCTGTCTTTCCGTTTATGTTAACGTAGTGTATAAAATGAAATTAATGGAAGTATTAATTTAGGTCATTACGCAGTGTGCCTAGCTCAAGGTTTTCTTAGAAATACAGTACACGTTTTATTGTAGAAAGCGTGTAGTGATGCAGTAGGCTTTACTATCAACGTGAAACGTTACAATTTGCAGACAAGGTAGAAAACAAGGGGGATTTTTGTACGCCATTGTGACAGCACTGTACTTTTACCATTTCTCTTTCCTTTTATTGAATTTATGTGTTAGGCTTTACATTTACCTTTTAATTTATATATGTGGATTTAGAATGTTTCACGACACACGTGAAAGTGAAGGAAATAAAGACTGACGACTAACAGAGACCTTCTTAGTTCTTAATCACCCGTCAGCTCCCCAAGAAGCATAGGCCTTCAACAATCCTATGCCTGATCCTCAAGAATTGCCATGTTCTTATGGTGCTTTCATCTCTTCTTTACCTATTTCGTTTATGTCTCCAGCTCTCATCTCCGTGTTTTTTTCTTACTATCTCTCTTACACTGAGGATTTCAAAATAACGAATGGCCTTTACATCTAATAACTGGTTTCCTCAATGTATGTCCTATTCATCGTCACGGTCTTCATCCGATCTCCAAATTCACTGGCAACTGTCCGTTTCTTTGACTAGGCGGACATTTCTATCGCCTTCAGTTTTTCCTAATTCTGCTTCACGTGTCATTTTGAGTGACAGGCAATCTACTGTTTCCACGACAACATTTCGTCCCTAATCTTTCTTAAAATGACGAGGAAGACACAGAAATACATTGACCTGATGGCACACGACAGGAAGACTTTGTGTATGTTGAAGGCATATGCTCCTTGGGGAGCTAAAGGGTACTAATAGATTGATTGAACATTCTTTGTCAGCTGAAACATAGAAAACAATAAAAACATTCAAGAAGTTGCAGAATTTCATAAATGAGTGCTTGCTGAGTATAGAAGGATTGAAATGATATGCCAAGATCATCAAATAGAACAGATAACTTATTTTTCTGCACAGCAAGATAAACCATCATTTAATTGACTTTGTTTTGTTTTTAATCTGTATTGTTAAGTGTGAATTTATTTTCACTTTAATGGGAACATCCCATATAGTACACGTCAGTTATTTCTCCACTTGACTGATACGCATAGTTTTACTGTCTAGCAGAATGGTGGTCTGGATATTCTAATGGATACAGTTTCCAATAAATTCTTCCCTGTTAACAAGGAGCACAGTTAACGTTGCATCTGTGGACACAGCGTTGTCGGTTACCTCAATGGGCACGGCGTTGTCGGTTACCTCATTGGACACCGCGTTGTCGGTTACCTCATTGGACACCGCGTTGTCGGTTACCTCAGTGGACACACTTTTGTCGGTTACCTCAGTGAATACAGCGTTGTCCGTTACCTCAGTGGATACAGCGTTGTCGGTTACCTCAGTGAATACAGCGTTGTCCGTTACCTCAGTGGATACAGCGTTGTCGGTTACCTCAGTTGATACAGCGTTGTCGGTTACCTCAGTGGATACAGCGTTGTCGGTTACCTCAGTGGGCACACCGTTGTCGGTTACCGCAGTGACACACTGCATTTATGGAAACAGTGGGATAAAGAAAATACTTGATGCGTCCTACTAGGACAACGGACTAGGAAAATTGCCTACGTTATGGCCACAGGGCCTTCGTCAGGGACAAAGGAACTTTTAATTTCAATTAGAAGTCGTTCTTTCCCATTTATAACCATTGTTCTCTCACGTACTATATGTTCTCTGACATGTTGTCGGTGGCAGTTTTAGATTGTGCAAGCGTGAACTTGCGAGGCCCCTTTTAAATAAGTTCCTATTGAATCGACAAGCATGCATATATATATATACGAGGTGTGATCAAAAAGTATCCGGAATGGTAGCATAAGCCCAGAACCGAGCGACACAGACGGAATCTGCTAGTCACAGATTGACCTTGGAACCTAACGTGCATGTGGCGTGAGTCACGTCTGCCCTGCTCGTCTGGTTTGTTTACAGTAGTGCTTTGTTCTTACGTGTGTGAACCGTGTTCGTCGCATTTGTCATGGCGGAAAAAATTGATCAACGAATTTGCATCAGATTTTGTCAAAAACTTGTCGAAACATGCAAAGACACATAATTAAAGTTACAGACAGTCTATGGGGAGGATTGTATGAGCCGTACACAAGTTTATGAGTGGTATAAACGTTTTAAAGAAGGTTGTGATGTGAAAGTGTTGAGAGTGATGAACGGTCTGGGAGACCCACAACCAGCAAAAGTGAGAACAATGTCGAACTTGTGCGCGCAGCTGTGCTGGAAAATCGCCGAATTCGTGAGTTATCTGAAGACTTACACATTAGTTTCGGTTCAGTTCAGTCTATTCTTACGGACTCGTCTCATCCAAATTTGTTCCAAAATTGTTCTCAGCTGACCAGAAACAGGCCCGTGTTTCAGCTGCTCGTGGCCTGCTTGAGTGCGTCGAAAACGACGAAAACTTAAAAAAAAACAATCATAACCGGTGATGAATCGTGGGTTTATGTGTCTTTGCATGATTCGCCACGTTTTTGACAAAATCTGATGCAAATTCGTTGATTAATTTTTTTTTCCGCCATGACAAATGCGACGAACACGGTTCACACACGTAAGAACAAAGCACTACTGTAAACAAACCAGACAAGCAGGGCAGGCGTGACTCACGCCACATGCACGTTAGGTTCCAAGGTTAACCTGTGCCTAGTAGCTTCCGGTTGTGTCGCTCGGTTCCGGACTTATGCTACCATTCCGGATACTTTTTGATCACACCTCGTATATATGTATAATGTGTGTGTGTGTCTTATCTATATCTACAACCACCCTTGGATCTCATACATGCAGAGGCGTATCTTCTATGAAGCTAATGAAGCTTGAGCTTCAGGGCCCGCAATTCTAGTTTTCTCTATAATACGTTTCTTCCCATCCCTCAACACATTGTTTAAATAAAAGGAGCACCTCCAAGAGTTCAAGTTTCAGGGTCCCCTAAATGTTGATTCGCCCCTGCATGCAAGACTGTTTTCTTCTGAGTTCCTTTGAGCTTGTATGCAGTGATAAAAAAGTTATTCTAAGCCAACGATGTCTTGTCGCCATGACTGTCTTCCTACATCCTTTATATCCAGTTTTACTCTGTCTATTCATCTTGTTCATAGTAGTTGCCTTCTGTGGCCAAATTCATTAAATCTATTTCAATATTACTTTTTCTGTCTTGTTTTCTTCTTGGTTTGCTGCGGAGATTAATTTACAATTTAGCTTATTTTTTAACGTTGACATTAATCATTTTAGCTTCTCGTTAAAACTAAATATAAACATGGCAAAATTGATCGGCGTGAACGAAACTCCAGCAACCTGGTAACGAGAAGTGGCATTAGACGCTTACCAGCGGAAGTGATTTCATGAAACGTTTTCATCAAGCGCACGGCATTAAAAAGCTGAACTAAAAATTCCGATAGATTTAATTCTAAAACTTATTTTTATAATGCGTTCCAGTAGACAAGACAGGGTTCCCCATTTCTCCCCGCTGTGTTTAATAAATTTCCATGAGTTGTGAACAGCGGCTGCATCATGAAATCTCAAGTTGACGAGATCTCAGCCGCCACGCGATGTTTGAATTCTAGAAAGTCTGATTGACGTCTGCTTATCCCAGGGGCCTGTCAGGCCAGAGTTAATAGGGTCAAGGCGACAAAAAATGGAATGCCCTTTTTCAGGACACAGCCTTTTTTTTTATCCTAACATAAAGATTGTCCTGTTATGTGTCTTGATATTAGGCCAACGTTTCTTCCTTTAATTCATCGTTTATTTTGTTTCTTATGTCACAGCAATGTTCAACGTGAGCATGCTGTAATAGATCGGGTAAAAATACATAAAAACATAGGTGTAGTCAGTTTTATGATTGCTGTAATTATTTGTGGAAACTGGTGCATTTTAAGAGCTTGCCACAGCACCTGGTGTGGGACTATCAGTGAAGTCTAAAAACACGGATACACCAATAACATGGAACGTTTCGGGGTTAGCCCTTCGTCAGTCACAGTAAAATACAGGAGACAAATACAAGAAAGATAGACAGGTAAAGATTAAAAGACAAAGGGAAGTGCTAATACGTGAGGAAAAGAAGATTTAAAAAAATGAGCAACGTGGAACAATTCAAAGGAAAAAGAAGAAACAGTTAAATCAAGGATAGAGTAACACTGAATAAGCAACTGAAAATACAGAATAAGAAAGAAATAAATATCAAGGCAAGGAATCAAAGAAATAAAAGTTATTTACACAAGATAGAGTTTAGTCATTACGTTATCGCGTGAGTAAATGTGATTTACTATAGGCCAAGTACTGATCTCTTTAGAGTGGAGTATTGTGTCTCTAATTCCATTTGCATAAGATTAATTCATTTTTCTTCCTGTCATTTGCATATGAATAATGTTCCGTGTCTCCACTTGCAGAAAGGTGGTATGCTGTTTTTTGTTTCGTTTTTTTTTTTTTTTTGGTGTTGTTTTTTATTTTTTTTACTGCAACCTGAATTATAATGATGCTGTTACTATTCCAAATTGAATTAGAACGGTGAACTTTTTTTTTGTTGTTGTTTGTTTCTAATGCAGCTTGTATGCCATTGGTATTTTATTTCTTCATTGCCACCTGCAAGCATTTTTCAGAACCGCGGTGCTAATCAGCTTCAGGCCCTAATGGTGCCCCATACATTGTATATAAGGGATGTCCTGAGGTTCTCAAACGTCTGCTCCGAGTATTCAAAAATGCGCGGAAAAACCAGCGCATAAGCAAAGAGTGGAAAAAGGCGATAAGATTATATATATCACAAGAGGACAAAAGTCCACAGTTAGTTGATTCAGGCCAATTTCATTACTCGATCTGGAAAGAAGCATATTCTTTCAGTGACAACAAAAAGACTCGCTGCATACACATTTGAGAATAGGTACATTGACATTACACACAGAAGGGAGTGTGGTGGTAGTTTTGAAGGAGAAGGACAGATTGAATGAAATGGAAGAATAAAAGATAATAATCTTTATTAATATATTTATGATAGTCTACGAGTTCGAATGGAACTGCATCTCCTCGGGAAATAGTGTACTAGAAATCCTTAATGTAAAGAGAATTCTGGCAACTAAACAGGATATTTTCTGGACGATAAATTCTCTCTCAGGAATCCTACTGTCGTAAATTTGATAGGTAGTATAGATAGATTTGGTCCTTCTGAATAGAACAGGCAAAGTGGTAAATAATGAGATTTAGTGTGAGAAAAAGAGTTCACGAGTGAATAGTTTAAGCATAGAATCTGTCACTGGATTGAGAAGATACTCTAGTCCAGCCTATCTTTACGACTGTAATTTGTTAACAGACCATTCTACGCTCCATACATTTAACATATATGTTTAACTAAACACACACACACACACACAGTCATGTGACAACAAGACACACAAACGTGAAAGCTATGGTAAATGGAGTATGGGTTTTGGGCTGAGCTGACCAACACAAGTAATTAAGTTTTGTTAAGTTTATTATCATATAAACTGTTCACAACATCCAACATATATAAATCAATAAAATCATAAGTTACAGAATTTGAAAAATACCCCGAATAAATGTCATCCCCTCTGTTGAGAAAAGTTCCCGCAGAAGTTAGTAACCCCAAAAGGTCAAAAGATTAACACTAGGGTATAGGAATAGACGATAAAGTAAAGAACAAAGTTCCTAGTTAATCTATCCTGCAAAAAAGAATAACAGTATTAGCGAACAAGAAAAGACAGAAGTGAGTACAATGATTATACAAAATAAGAAATATTCATTACTCTTTCTTTCACTCTGTCAATCTGTGGCCACATTCAATCTCGCTTACCTACTACTCTTGAACGTAACTTCAGTGTACATTTAACATAGTCCAGTGTGGTGCTTCTCCAAGTGAGCCCCAGTTCCTCCAAGACTGATTAACTTTCCTAACGGGGAACGCCCGTTTTGATAGTGCTTATTGGCTATGATAAGGTTCACGTCAGGTAGTTCATGTAGAAAAATATAAACCGCGATCAAGTGTTCACAATGGACAGTACACAGTAGTCCGAATATTTAAAGGAAATGTTTGGTGGGTAAACTGTTAGAAACCAATAATGATAATGAAGGGATCTCCTATCGGCTTTTCTCTCTCTCTCTCTCTCTCTCTCTCTCTCTCTCTCTCTCTCTCTGGGGGTTGAGTGCCGATTATGGACCCAAGTATTCTTTCTGGATAAATCCACTTGACAACACAATGGTCAGTATTCGGGAACAATGTTATATAGATATTTGGCTACCACGGGCTGATAATATTGGAGGTAAAAAATCTGGGTGTTTTGCATGTCCAGTTATAATTTATTCTTAATGTTTATACGTTTGGACTCTCTCTCTCTCTCTCTCTCTCTCTCTCTCTGGATGAAGCAAGAGGACCGCACAGGTCAAAATCTAAGACCCGATAATAATTAATAATGTTACTGGAACTATTCAGGCCGCTGGCAGGCTGGTTTGTGATCAATACTAGATTTAAGGAGAAAATAAAACATTTAATCACAATATCAATATTATATCCTATCACGCGCAAAATTAAAATCTCTTTTTGTTGCGCACATATTCTTTTGTGTGACGCACAGATTACTGTTGGTAGGCATGCAAATGTAAAGTGTAACCATTTATTTAGGAATCAATGATTCTCAGTCTAAGGGACAGAACCCTGATTTTTTTTTTTTTTTTTTTTTCTTAACCAGCGGCACTTGGGCTTTCAGCCCTTCGGCCCAATGACATGTCATTGCGAGGCTGGGGAACCTGAGGACTTTCCTTCCAACCCTGTCAGGAGCTTCGCTCCTTCCCATCCACAGAGGGTTTATCACAGGAGCCGTTCAGGCTATTCAGTCAAATTTCCGGCCGTAAACATTTCTTCAAACGCCGACGCCCGGGTTTGAACCATGAACACCTGGTCGCCAGTACAACGCCGAAGCCGATACACCAGCGCGGCTCCCGACCCTGATTGTTCGATGTAGTATTCGGTTCTATGGGTTATCTGTTCTTGTGTCACAATCTGGCGTATGAATAATAGATTTACGTCATTTTTCGTCTGGTATGGCCAGAAACAGATTGGTCTTGCTTAAAATGTTTATGGCCCGAATTTATATTTATTCCTTGACTATTTAAGGTGATTCGGTCTTATATCTTTGTATCTTTGTATTTCTATGTCGGACTATTTTGTGAGTTGAACTCTGGAGGAAAAGGCTTTTCTGCGCATGCGTGATTGGGTGTCGACAGAGAGAGAAGGCCGTCATGTCGTCGCTGCTATGGGCTGGTCGATTAAAAAGTTTTGTAGATGGATCTCTGTGAATTATTCTAGGAAGGAGATTGTTTCTCTGTATGACTGTATTATCAGAGATTCTCCTAATGTCCATTATTAACGCCTAGGAATGGCGTGCGTTATTCGCTTGTATGTGTTTTCCTAAAACCAGGTAAAACCATACCCTTTTTTGCTGCACCTTTTTTGCTAAGCCTAGCTGAGAGACGTATTCTCGTGCATCTAGGATTGTTGATTACAGATGAACATGACATGTTATTTAGCAGCACTCGATTACTTGATGCAACCAGCCTTATTGATAGCAGAAATGTATAGAAGCCCAATGAGGACATTTACGTATGTATTACGAATTAATTCTGCTTGATAATTTTCCATCCTGAGTGAGCGAAGCTCACGGAGGAGAACCATTTTGGATTCCCGCCATTGTAAGCGGATCATTGTCGGAGAACAGAGAAGATCTTATTATCTGATGATGGTACAGAGATTTACATATTATGAAAACCCACTACCGTGGTATAACATTATTGCTATAAACATTGGATGAATTTACGGCTTGAGAAACTTAGCCAGGAGAAGGTTCTGTCAATGAACCATTGTTGATGTTTAACTGACGCGATTAGTCAGTTAGAACATGAGACGATAGACAACCAGGATATTGAGTGTTTGCCTACTATCGTTCCATTATATTGACATGCCACATATATGCCCATCTGATATTGTCACCCATTTTTCAAGTATACGATGATTTTTGTGCCAACCTGTCCAAGTGACTGTACTCGTGATGTCGAAGTGTACGTCCATTAATAAATGTATGAAACGTCATCAGTAGTCTGCCCTTTATTGACTTCTACTTATGATTGAGTGAGTGACTTGTCAACTCAACAGAACTATACACACATTCGCGTTATATTACATCTACATTCTCACTCGATGTCAGCACTGTGTCGGAACGAGTTGACCTTCCATCTACGTGTCCAGTATGACCCTATGAAAGCAGGAACATCACAACAAAGAAATGCCTTTATCAATGTGGTCCAAGTAAATTATGGGAAACGTTACTGATCTTACTTATCAATGTGATGACCTCAAAAGCTACTTATCACCTTTACACTCCGTCATTTAATTAAATTAAAATCACACGTGTCTTAGCCTATCTCGTCACGCTTCGCTCGCCTGGTACGGGTTTAGGTTTTAGAGGTATGAGCCTTTTGTTCCCCTCCCGCCCCGGTAAAACTGTCAGCGTACAATATCAGTGTTAATTTAATGTTATGACTACTTTACAAATATCGCTTGTCATTACTAGCTATTTGGTTTGCCACATGATATTACACTAGTCACTTACACAATTACACGTAATGGATTTAGGAGTAAAGTTATATTCCGTCAATAGTCAGTTGCCTAGTGTATTTATTTCGTCAGTTAAAACATCTCTTTCTGTATGAAAATGGGTGATTAAGTTTACTTAACACTGGAAAGATGTAGCTGTGCGCCATTTACTACGCTAGTCATTTAACACATAGAAATCCCAGTGAATTATAATGAGGAACTTAACACATTAAATCACTTAAATGCTAACATATATATTACCGCAAACAGAAAAATGAAACAGTTCTCCACGAAATCTAATAATCCACTTTTTACAATGGCTGTAGAATAGCGAGCTAGATATTTCAAAAATTTTCGAAGCGACTAGATACTGACTTTTGGAGTACGGATTATTTATACTAAAATGGCGTTATTTCGCTCACTGGTGCCAGAAATCGCGCCTTTGGCTGTATCAGGGCAAATCTACGGTTCGATTCCCGAATCAGAGATTTCTTGCTCACCGATGCCGACCAACAACATAGACGTTTGCTAGCGAGCAGACCGTCTTTTGATCTCGTCTCTCTCTGTAGATAATTACATCCCCTGGGATCACGAACAAACGAATGTGGTCGGTAACTGTGGTTATCGCCCCTTTTTGCATTTGCTTAATTAAGTCCCCCTGAGAAATGTAACCATCAAAGGTACGTCTTATGTCTTATCGCCCTAGATTCTTCAAATAAACAACCCGTTCTCTTTCTACGCGCATTCTTGTTTGATCTGTCACTATTCAACGATTGCCAAATCGCTCGCGTGATAATTCAGATAAACGGCTCTTACTCGCTGGCTGTTACCTGTCCGGTTGTGGACTAGCTAATATGTCTGTTTGTAAACACTCATTAGTGCCTGTAAGACAGAAAAAAATAGGCGTGGCTTCACGACGTGCGTTGCAAAACCCTACGTGCTAATGAGGAAACGAGGTAGATGGATTTCTGAGGATCTATTTACGTTTTCCACGTCACAGTTCGTCCGCTCTTGAAGATATGAAACCTTTTTATGTCTAATTGATATAAATAGAGCCACTGCTATCCGTGGCTTCCGAATTATAGCTATCTTCATCCTCCTCCTCCCTACTCCAATTTCAACTTATGTAGTCTGCTCCCACGTTTTCTTTTCCCGGTATGTATTGGACCTTAAAAGACTACACACTTTTCTGCAAAGCCCTGCGCATGATCTTCGCGTTGAATTCCTTATTGGCTCCAAGAAACGCCAGTGGAGCATGGTCTGTCTGCACTGTGAAAGACGCTCCGTACAGATATTCATGGTGTCTTCTGATCCCATGGACAAGTGCTAAACATTTCCTCTCCACGGTCGAATAATTTCGTTCTGCCTTATTCAATTTTCGGCTCCTGTATGCTACGGGAAATAACAGGTTCGGATTATTGCCATCTGCCTATAGCAGTGTTGACCCGATTCCCATTCCCCATGCGTCGACCCGCAAAATAAATAGTTTCTTAAGGTCAGGTAGCCTTAAAATCGGATATTGGGACAGCTGTTCCTTGAGAGTGACGTACGAGTGTTCGCACTGTGAATTCCAAATAACTTTTTCGGGTTGCCCTTTCTTTGTGAGGCAGTAAGGGGTGCCGTTAACCCATTAAAGTTTTTGATGAATTTCTGGTAATATCCACACAGTGATATGAACGAACGTGCGTCTTTCTTCGTTTTAGGCCTTTTCGCTGCACGTATTTTCTCTACGTTCTCGGCAACTGGCCACATGCAGCCGTGAGAAATGGTATGCCTTAGGAAGTCTAAATTTTCATATCCGATTAAACATTTGCTAGGTCTGGCTGTCAGGCCTGTTTCCTGTAGTCTCCCGAGGAGCATAGCGACCGTCGAAATATGTTCGTCGTATGTTTCCGTTGCAATCAATATGTCATCCATGAAATTGTGAATATGCGGACTTTGCAATGGTTCTAAAAGCTTTTTCATCATTCTGGTGAAGACTTCTGGTGCGTTGTGCAAACCGAAAGGCATCACGTTGAAAGTATAGTGTCCTTCCTTGGTGCTGAAAGCTAGCATCGGCATAACTTCCTCCTTGACTGGTATTTGGTAATAACCTTTACTCAGGTCAATCTTGGAGAAAATTCTTGCCTTGCTAAGCTTGTTGAACAGTTCAGAAGCGTTTTGCAGGGGCTCTGGCTGGAATTCCGTTACTGTGTTAAGTAGACGGTGCACAGCCGAACTTCCTTATTGGGCTTCTGCAACAATACTACGCTCGAACTGTAAGGAGATGTAGACTCGCTAATAATTCCAGCTTGGCGTAGCTTGTCTATTTCTCCGCGTAGCGTATCAGCTTTAGCATACGGAATGGGGTAAACTCTGGTTCGAACAAGTGTCTCGTCTGTCAGTTTCATATCGAACTCTGCGCGATGCGTTCGCCCAGGTATGTCCGTTAAAACAGCTGTGTACTGTTTCAGTAGCGCCCTCGTTTTTGTCTGTTGTGCTTCAGAGAGAGTGTCCCCGAATTTTACATCTTTGAAAGATTCCGTTTCTTGCAATGGATATTCCATGCAACTATCGTCATCTTCCTCATCTTCAGTTGCTATGGCGACCGCCAGGAGATGTTCGGGAGAAGGCACCGGTCTTTCCAAATATTTCTTTAGCAGATTTACATGGTAGACCTGTTCCTTTCCTTTAATAGAGATCTTATAGTTGGTTCTTTTTACTTTTACCACAAAAACTTCAACAAACATGGACAAGTCAAATAAAGAATATAAATTACTCAGCCGCCCAAGACAGAAGAAGGTCCTCTGGAAAGGAGGCGCATGAAGCAACCTAGAGAAAGCCAAAAGGAGTCTGGGTTGCCGACTAACCTTTTTTCGTCTCGGAAAATCTCCAGGATTGGCACCTGGAATGTTCGCACTCTATGTGAACAAGAGAAAACTGCACAGGTAGCAGCAGAAATGACAAATTACAGGATTGATATCCTAGGTCTCTGCGAGACATGGTGGAAAGGCATAGAGAAGAGGAGATTACAGGAGAAATGGTGTTGTCCTCAGGACATGAGGAGGAAAGAGCCTACCACAGTG
The DNA here is from genome assembly GCA_024509875.1 of Oreohelix idahoensis. NCBI lineage: Eukaryota > Metazoa > Mollusca > Gastropoda > Stylommatophora > Oreohelicidae > Oreohelix > Oreohelix idahoensis. Next base: position 421,320 of record JAMPIV010018366.1, on the reverse strand, counting down.
AAGGGGTGGCTCTAATACTGTCCAAGGAAGCACAGAAGGCACTTATAGAATGGGAAGCAATGGGACCCCGAATTATAACAGCAAGGTTTAAATCAGCCAAAAAGAAAGTAAATATAAACATCATCCAGTGTTATGCACCAACCAACGACAAAGAAGAGTCTGTGAAAGAAGACTTTTACACCAGACTACAAAATGTCTTGGACAATAAGAAAAGAAAGGACATCACAATTTTGATGGGGGAACTAAACGCGAAAATAGGAACAGACAACACCGGCTTTGAAGAAATCATGGGAAAGCAGGGAGTAGGTATGATGAACGAGAATGGGGAACTATTAGCAAACTTCTGTGCTTCAAATCAACTAGCTATTGGAGGAAGCATATTTCCACATAAAAGAATACATAAAGCAACATGGATATCACCAGACCACAGAACGGAGAATCAGATTGATCACATATGCATAAGTAAGAAGTTTAGGTCATCATTGCTTGATGTGAAAGTATGTAGAGGAGCAGATGTTGTATCAGACCACCATCTTCTGTTGGCTAAAACAAAATTAAAACTCAAGAAATTTTCAACAGCATATAGCTATAGGCAACAGTATAATGTGGGATATCTAAGAAATTAGGAAATAAGAGAGAATTTTCAATCACAGTATCCAGTAGCTGGTGGTAAACCTGTAGAGGCCTGGTGGACTTCCCTGTAGGCGAATAAGGCTGCAGGAATGAAAAGGTCCCAATCTTCAGGTTTCTCTTGTCCCAGCTTACGTAACATCATGGTGAGGCTGCCGTTGAAGCGTTCCACGAGCCCATTTCCGGCCGGATGGTACGGGCTGGTGTGGATGTGCTTGGCCTTCAAGATCTTAAAGATCTCCTCCATTAACAGGCTACGGAATTTGGATCCGTTATCCGTCAAAATTGTTGAGGGAATCCCAACCGTGTAAAAATCTGCACTAGGGCTTCTGCGACATGCTTGGAACCCGTGCATCTTAGCGGTATAGCTTCGGCCCACATAGTGCATGTGTCGACTAAGGTCAGGATAAACCTGTTCCTTCTTTTCGTCCTTTCTAGGGGTCCTACAATGTCGACAGCAACCCGTTCAAATGGTGTCCCCACTATTGGCATTTCTCCCATGGGAACTGGATGTGTCCAATGCTTGGGTGCCACACGTTGGCACTTGGCGCAGGATTTCACGTACCTGATAATATCAGTGTTCATTCCTGGCCACCAATAGTGAGTCGATATTCGCTGAAAAAGAATTTCGATTTTTCCTTTTGGGGGTACATTTGGAGGAATAGGAAGCTCTGAAAGCTCCAGAAACTTTGTCGAGTATCCCTTTAGACGTGAAGAGAACTGGTGAAATGTCTCAGTCCCCTCCTTTCTGCTGTTATGGAACAGTTGCAAAAATTTGCGAGCGTTCATTTCGAAACGCTCAAGTAAAGCCTTCTTCAACATATCGTAATCGTCTTGTTGGCTGCTTCCCAGCTTCGCGTACGCATCATACGCAGTGCCTTTTAAAGCCTGAGAAAGATTCAAACATCAACACGACCTTTCCAAACCATACAGATTTGCCATTCTCTCAAATTTGTCAAGATAGGGGTCAATTTTCTCATTGGGGCTTGGGAAGGATTCCAGGGCAAAAGACGTAGCTGCTAGTTGAGGAGATTGCGTACTGGATTGATCAGTTAAAGATGAATGAGGTGAAGACGGCTCTCCATTGCTGGAGGTAGAGGCAGCACCGCGCCTTTGAACCTCTAGAGCTTTAAGTGCCAATTCATGCTGTCTCTCCTTCTCTCTTTCGTTCGCCCTGCGAATTTCCATTTCCGCCTCAATTTTCTTCTGCTCCTTATCTTCGACTGCCTTCTCCTTCTGCTCCGCGTCATATCTGTCGAGTTCTTTGTTGACAAACGCAGTCGCTTCTTCTCCTTCTAATCCTGTATCCCTTGCTTCCTCTCTTAGCATTGTTCTAAGTTTTGCAAGTTCAGCCATGGCAAATTACTGACTGCGACTTACTTGAGAAAGAAAGAAGAAAGATGATACCGTTATCCTTAACCAATTACGAGAAATTACCAAAAAAAATCTGTTTATTTAACTGGGCTACCTCCTCCTGTTGTCAGTTCTCTAATCTATCGCCGTTATTAACTGGCAACAAGGCTCCTAATACAGAAGAATTAAACCATAAAAATTGTAGATCAGACTAACAATTGAAAACCTACTATTACTACGGTGGAAACCCAAAAAAAAAAATTTATTTTAAAAATTTAAGGAGAAAAAAAATTCCCCTTATTTGAAGTCCACCTACATGTCCACACCTGAAGTCAGTTAGGGTAAGGGAGGCTATTAACTTGACGTGTAGTCAGAATGCACTCCTTAGCTTAGCTCAAAAGCTGCTGCTTAAAAAAAAACGAGGTGATTGTTAAACAATCACGCGCTACCAGCGGCTTTGTAGTACAAATTTATTACATAACATATCTCCGACAAAGATCACCCACAAAATCTAACTGCATGTAACTCTAAGATGCTGTGGAAAAAAAAACAATTTATAATTTGTATTCAGCAACCCACTAACAGAACGTTTGTCTAGGGGAATGTTATTTTTATTTTTACTTAACTCCCAAGACAACCACACCACGCTCTATCCAAAGTTTAGACTAAGATACAGTTACAGACGTTAGTCAATTTACTAGACTGAGACTTAGATAATTCTACGAACGACCGCACATTACGTGGCGCTTGCTCTGGATGTAGCTCAAAGCCCGCGACGAGCCGACATTATGTCGTAAATTTGATAGGTAGTATAGATAGAGTTGGTCCTTCTGAATAGAACAGGCAAAGTGGTAAATAATGAGATTTAGTATGAGAAATAGAGTTCACGAGTGAATAGTTTAAGTGTAGAATCTGTCACTGGATTGAGGAGATACTCTAGTCCAGCCTATCTTCACGACTGTAATTTGTTAACAGACCATTCTACGCTCCATACATTTAACATATATGTTTAACTAAACACACACACACAGTCATGTGACAACAAGACACACAAACGTGAAAGCTATGGTAAATGGAGTATGGGTTTTGGGCTGAGCTGACCAACACAAGTAATTAAGTTTTGTTAAGTTTATTATCATATAAACTGTTCACAACATCCAACATATATAAATCAATAAAATCATAAGTTACAGAATTTGAAAAATACCCCCAATAAATGTCATCCCCTCTGTTGAGAAAAGTTCCCGCAGCAGTTAGTAACCCCAAAAAGTCAAAAGATTAACACTAGGGTATAGGAATCGACGATAAAGTAAAGAACAAAGTTTCTAGTTAATCTATCCTGAAAAAAATAACAGTATAAGCGAACAAGAAAAGACAGAAATGAGTACAATGATTATACAAAATAAGAAATATTAATTCCTCTTTCTTTCACTCTGTCAATCTGTGGCCACATTCAATCTCACTTACCTACTACTCTTGAACGTAACTTCAGTGTATATTTAACAAAGTCCAGTGTGGTGCTTCTCCAAGTGAGCCCCAGTTCCTCCAAGAATGATTAATTTTTCTAATGGGGAACGCCCGCTTTGATAGTGCTTATTGGCTATGATAAGGTTCACGTCAGGTAGTTCATGTAGAAAAATATAAACCGCGATCAAGTGTTCACAATGGACAGTACACAGTAGTCCCGATATTTAAAGGAAATGTCTGGCGGGTAAACTGTTAGAAACCAATAATGATAATGAAGGGATCTCCTATCGGATATTCTCTCTCTCTCCGGGGGTTGAGTGCCGATTATGGACCCAAGTATTCTTTCTGGATAAATCCACTTGACAACACAATGGTCAGTATTCGGGAACAATGTTATATAGATATTTGGCCACCACGGGCTGATAATATTGAGGTAAAAAATCTGGGTGTTTTTATGTCCAGTTATAATTTATTCTTAATGTTTATACATTTGGACTCTCTCTCTGGATGAAGCAAGAGGACCGCACAGGTCAAAATCTAAGACCCGATAATAATTAAGAATGTTACTGGAACTATTCAGGCCGCTGGCAGGCTGGTTTGTGATCAATACTAGATTTAAGGAGAAAATAAAACACTTAATCACAATATCAATATTATATCCTATCACGCGCAAAATTAAAATCTCTTTTACACTCCGTCATTTAATTAAATTAAAATCACACGTGTCTTAGTCTATCTTGTCACGCTTCGCTCGCCTGGTACGGGTTTGGGTTTTAGAGGTATGAGCCTTTTGTTCCCCTTGCGCCCCGGTAAAACTGTCAGCGTACAATATCAGTGTTAATTTAATGTTATGACTACTTTACAAATATCGCTTGTCATTACTAGTTATTTGGTTCGCCACATGATATTACACTAGTCTCTTACACAATTACACGTAATGGATTTAGGAGTAAAGTTATATTCCGTCAATAGTCAGTTGCCTAGTGTATTTATTTCGTCAGTTAAAACATCTCTTTCTGTATGAAAACGGGTGATTAAGTTTACTTAACACTGGAAAGATGTAGCTGTGCGCCATTTACTACGCTCGTCAATTAACACATAGAAATCCCAGTGAATTATAATGAGGAACGTAACACATTAAATCACTTAAATGCTAACATATATATTACCGCAAACAGAAAAATGAAACAGTTCTCCACGAAATCTAATAATCCACTTTTTACAATGGTTGTAGAATAGCGAGCTAGATGTTTCAAAAATTTCCGAAGCGACTAGATACTGACTTTTGGAGTACATATTATTTATACTGAAATGGCGTATTTCGCTCACTGGTGCCAGAAATCGCGCCTTCGGCTGTATCAGGGCAAATCTACGGTTCGATTCTCGAATCAGAGATTTCTTGCTCACCGATGCCGACCAACAACATAGACGTTTGCTAGGGAGCAGACCGTCTTTTCGTCTCGTCTCTCTCTGTAGATAATTACGTCCCCTGGGATCACGAACAAACGAATGTGGTCGGTAACTGTTGTTATCGCCCCTTTTTGCATTCGCTTAAGTCCCCCTGAGAAATGTAACCATCAAAGGTACGTCTTATGTCTTATCGCCCTTGATTCTTCAAACAAACAACCCGTTCTCTTTATACGCGCGTTCTTGTTTGATTTGTCATTATTCAACGATTGCCAAATCGCTCGCGTGATAATTCAGAGAAACGGCTCTTACTCACTGGCTGTTACCTGTCCGGTTGTGGACTAGCTAATATGTCTGTTTGTAAACACTCATTAGTGCCTGTAAGACAGTGAAGAAAAAAAATAGGCATGGCTTCACGACGTGCGTTGCAAAACCCTACATGCTAATGAGGAAACGAGGTAGATGGATTTCTGAGGATCTATTTACGTTTTCCACGTCACACCTACAAAAGGACTATGTAAAGAACATAAGGTTGAGAGAGGAGATTTGGTGTCCAGCCACATTATTTAAAATATCCCAACCCACTAGAAGTTAGTTTAATTATGGCTCAGCCCCCATGGTGTAGATTTATGTTTAAAACAAAATATAACCCAAATAAAGTTAACAAGAAAAATAACAACAGACGCTGTTAAGTTAAATTGAATAAAATGGTATAGATTCTCACATATCTGAATATACATATAAATATGAAAAAAGTTTAACTCTACTGTTTAAAAAAACCCAACTATTATGGTCATCACATGGACCAGGAGATCTTTTCTATGATAGTTTTGCTGGTAGGTGTTAATACTCATCTCCTCAAGGACTGTAGTAACTGCAGAGATGATTGGGGTTCGGACTCTCTTGGTTTGGTCTGCTCCAGCACTTAGGTAGCATAAACAGGTCAATGGATTCAGCGGGTATCAGAGTTTGCTTCCCTGGACTCAGTGCACATCACAGATAAGGATGGGATAAGTCTGCTGAATACCTCTTCTGCTTATGGGATGTGTGGTAAGGAATGGGTTACTGGTTGATAGGGTATGGTTTGAAGAGGTAAATTGGGTTTTGGTTTGGTCACCTGGTTTGTACCCTCAACTCAAAGTCTGGTTTAGTAGGTTGTAACCGTAACCTGGGTTGTACCTTGTAACCGTAACCTGGGATAGTACCTTGTAACCGTAACCTGCTTTGTTCCTTGTAACCGTAACCTGGTTTGATCGCTCACTGAACCCTCACGGATTTTGCAACTACAAGGTAGCCTCGGTTGAGGCCCATAGGCTTCTGCTTCGAGCGATAGTTACAAGTAGAATGACTTATAATTGCCTTTACAATCTCCTTATGGCCTCCCCCCGGTGCAGGGGTGGGGGGACCTTTGGGGTGGCTTCATTCCACCTGCACACACACACACAAACAAGTTCGTGTAGTTCATGTTGGTCGCAGGGTGATCAAATTCCTTCATTTTAAACTGGTCCGAGCGTTCTAATTGTACAGGCTTCCTTGATTTACGAGTGTCCAGTACGTGACACAAAAGAGTTACGTCCGGAGTGTTCGTAGCACTGTTTTTCACCTTCCGAGTGGAATGATTTTCGCTGGCCTTGCGAATAATTTATTGGCCTGAGTCGTGGGGAATCGAGGGGTTTATTAAGTGCTATTGAAATAGAAGACTTGAAGAGGGAAAGTTTTCTCATTATAGAATGGAAAAATTCTGAAGAGAAAGGTTTTCAGTTCTAGCAGAGAGATTTTGTGAGGAATAAAATAGACAAAGAAATAGCCGCTGAGAGTGGTTCACCATAGGGAGATATCCCAGGTACACCAGGGTGTCTAGATAATATCGGAAGTTGTACAAAGAGCAAAATCTGTGTAATAAAACTCTATATAGTCTGTCTCGACCTAGCAAATGCAAATGGATGGTCCTCCACCAGGTGCTGTGGCTAGCCCTTGTGCTGTACCATTTGCCACAAGAAAATACAGCAATGCTGTAGATGTACTTAACAGGGTTCTCAGTAAGATTTTCATCCAGAGAATATACAATTAGATAAATTGACCTGCAAGTTGGAATAGGGACACATCCTGGCGCCATTAGAAAGTCTCAAAGATGACCAGATATACAAGTATAAAGTTGCATTCCCCATCGTCACACCAAATTACAGTAATTAAAATAACAGTGCCATCTGAATCCAGGTTTAGATGAGCAACACGAGAACAGAATGGCTAGATATCATGATCTAGCCACAAAACTGAGACATGGTGGGTTCACAGCAAAGTCGTAGCTGTAGAGGTAGGCCCATGAAGTCGTGACAGCCTCAGTGTATGATCTATTGAAAAAAAACTGTACTTGAAAGGTCATTGAGGAGCAAGGATACTTAAAGACTTGACAAATCTTCAGAATATGTATCGTACTGCCTGTGGAACATCCACTATGAGCTATGGAAGTCAGAACATGTATCGTACTGGCTGTGGAACATTCACTATTGGCGATGGAAGTCAGAACATGTATCGTACTGGCTGTGGAACATCCACTATGAGCTATGGAAGTCAGAACATGTATCGTACTGGCTGTGGAACATCCATTATGAGCTGTGGAAGTCAGAACATTAAGATTATGTACACAACTGTAACTTTGACAAACACCTCAAGCTGGTAGTAGTCGCAATAGCAGATACTGCCGTAGTGAAGTGAAGTCTTAGAGACTACACCTTACTAGGTCCAGCTGTTTTTATGAGGAAGGGTGACCAGTTCCCTTCCACGCTGCCATTGCCATGTCTAACTCAAGAGCAGAATCAGGTACCCATTTTCATCTGGGTAGATTGGAGGGTGAAGCTGGCAGGTTTCAACCCCGAAACCATTAACTTTGCCGCGAGAGGAAAGCGCTCTAACCGTGTTGTTTGAAATGCCATTTTAGAATTGCGACCAAAGTAGAATGGGTTCAGTTCACAACGCAGACGTGAAACCAACAGGAGGGTTACACTTGGAAGTCATACACTAGGTGCGCCTCCACTCAGGGTGTCGAGAGTCATAAAACGTATCAGATGATCAGGTGATCTCCTGTTGAATGCTTTGTATAGTTTTCTAACTCGCATCTGCAGTCATTGGACAAGGTGCAAAATAAAGCCCTCGGGCTCATTGCAGGAGCCATGAATTATACGCCAATATCAGAGATGCAGAAAGTTGCTAGACTACAGACATTTTCCTATAGAAGAGACACCAAAAGCATGATCCAGATGAAAAAGTACAACAGAATGCCAACGCACCCAATGAAGGCAAGACTAGATGATCTGGCATTGGGACGTCTAAAACGCAGCAGCTTTGTCCATAGGGAAAAAAGACTTAAAAGACAGCATCAAGAAGACCTATCCATGAAGACAAAACCGCTAAAACCAACCCTATACCCTGTACCATGGGAACAGACCAGCAGTACCCTCCAGATAAATACATCAATCAGTGGTCTCACAATTGGATATGACTATAATGATCTGCAAAAATGAACTGCTACATTGAGTATGATACAAGAAAGCTATCCCGAACAATCATGGACACATGCCTACACAGATGGATCAGCAACAAGTGCTGTAAAGAATGGGGGCGCCGGTATCTTTATCTCATATCCTGACAACCACTATGAGACTAGGCATATTCCCGGTGGTAAATTCTGTTCCAACTATACAGCTGAGGTTCAAGCTCTAGAGCAAGCTGCAAATATGATTTATAACACCAACTCTGACTGCCAGCAGGTAGTCCTCCTCCTCACAGATACACTGTCTGTACTGCAAGCTCTCAAGAGTGGTAAACTCCCACATCTGAGAAATGAACTAAACAAGGTAGCTGCCAAAAAGCGAACCATACTTCAGTGTGTACCATCCCATTGTGGTGTACCCGGAAATGAAAAGGCAGATAAACTTGCAAAAAAGGGAGGAGAGTGTGAACAAGAAGATAATGAAGTCACATACTTTGAGAAAAAGAGAGCTATCCAGACTATCAGAAGAGAACAGAATCAACCCAACGACGACTACTCACTCTCTTGACCCGCAGGGACAGATAACCATTCTTCCCCTCAGGACAGGGCATAACAAATTGAATAAACACATGTACAAGCTACGATTGTCTGCTTCACCACTGTGCACACGTGGATTAAACGAACAAACTGCTGAGCATGTTCTACAGGATTGTCCTCTGTACGACCAGTTAAGAAAGATATACTGGCCCAATGACTCAACACTAAACTCAAAGCTGTATGGAGCTAAAGAGGAACTCCAGACAATGGTCGAGTTCATCGTGAGAACTCATCTGACGGTGTAAACATCAAAGATGCGATCGCAAGAAGAAGAAGTATAGTTTTCTTTTATATAAAGTTGATCCCACAGCCAAGGGAAAGCAGAATGGGAACTGCGCTGCTGACTCAACTGTTTTTTTCGATGAAAATTCCATGATTTGCACCTGGCGTGTTCGACATAGGTGGGTAACAGTAAAGGTAGTTCTATTGCAGATACAGCCGTAGGAGAGTGAGGTGTTAGAGACTAAACTAAACTAGGTCCAGCTTTGAGAGATGGGGTGACCAGTTCCCTTCCTCTCTGCTTTTGCCTCCCCTAACTCAAGACCAGTGTCAGGTATCCATGTACAGCTGGGTAGACTGGAGCATGACGTCACCGTGTTTCTAAGCGAAACGCCACAGCTTTATAAATTCTGCCAATCAGACGTTCCATAAATGGCTGCTTGCGTGAAATATATAGAAGGAGAGATAGGGCGAGACCATAAAACACACGGAGAAGAGAACTTGAGGCAGACATGAAATGGATGTTTATTTAGATATGGGCAAACCTTGATGGCACGGGACAAGAAAACTTGATATACGTTTATTGATGGTCTATGTTCCTTGGTGAGCTGAAGTGTGGTGATGAAGATGATTATGATGTTCGACATGACGGGAACGAAGAAGACATGGCAATACATTGAAAGGATGGTACCAGACAAGAAGGTTGGGCGAGCTTTATATAAAGGAATGTGCTCAATACGGAGTTGACAGGCAAATAATTAATGAATAAATATCGAAAATCATTTATTGGAAATAATGACAGTTGAAATCAATAAGTATTTTTGACCACGTCGCGGCGTGTTGATTAATTTACCGAGATTACTTCTTTCGCTTTCTTTTGAACTTCTGCCGGTGCAATGTCACATAAAAAACAAAATCCTTAAACGCAGGCTGACAGTTATGTGGTTCAATAATTGTATTGCAGTTTTCCAGTCCATGTTTCTGGTCTTTGATCTGCCTATACTCACGCACTGGGAGCGCAAATTTGCACCACGGCGATTCTCTGTTCCCACAAATCCTAGAAGAGTTCTTGCCCGGCAATCACGGTTCTGGTTTTATTAATGAAGTGTCGCAAGCTTCCAAGCAGGGGGCAGCGGGGAACGTTGGAAGGAAAGTCCTCAGGTTCCCCAGCCTCGCAATGACATGTCATTGGGCCGAAGGGCTGAAAGCCCAAGTGCTGCTGGTTAAGGGAAAAAAAAAAAAAAATTGTTTAACAGCCGGTGTAGGAGGCAGGAAGCACTGAACCAGCAATACGTACTTTACAGTGCATACTTCCCGTCAGGTAGGGAGCACTGGACAAGTTATTCCTACCTAGGTAACAGGCACTTAACTCAGGCACGAAGCACTGTACAGTTTATTCTTGCCTGAAAAAAATAGGTATATCGCACTGCGGTGTAGTTATTATAATCCATTAGGCAGATATTTCCACCATTCCTTCCTTTATGGGGCAAAATACCGGAGAGATAAAGAGTAAAGATGTGTTTATGTTTGCAGTTTATTCGTTGTTGTTTCCGTAACTTCAATTTTTTTTTTTTTTACATAGACAGGGGTGTCAGCCCTATGCTAAAACCCCCAACCTGGAGGATCAGGGTGTCTGCTTTCGTCTGACCCCTGCCCGCGCAAACATGTCCAGCTTGGTAGAACCTTCCAGGAGTAAAACTCCCACTGGCATAGCTCTGGGGGTAATCAGGGTACGCAAGCCGCCATACCTCGACAAAGTATTGACACCGGTGATGGCGGAATGCTGGAGAGTTACAGAGAAGGACATGTCGAAATTGTCCTCTTTTCACACAACATGCCTAAGAAAAATTCACCGAATCTTTTGGCCGAATACCATCACCAATCAAGATCTGCTTACTCTGAGCAAGCAAGAGGACATGCACACCATCATAGCTGGCAGACGCTGGAGCTGGGTTGGCCATGTCCTCAGAAGAGATCCCGATGCCATCACAAAAACAGCTATGCTTTGGACCCCTGAAGGAAAACGAAAGAGAGGCTGACCAAAAACAACCTGGCGGAGGACTGTGGAGGCTGAGATGCAAAGAATGAACCAGAGTTGGGGCACTGTACGAAGGATGGCCACCGACCGAGCAAAGTGGAATCAATTTGTTGTTGCCCTACAAGACGCCACTAGGCGTGATGGCCACTGACTGCTTTGACGGTCGGTGGCTAAGGATCAAAGAAGAAAGATGTTTGCAGTATATGGTATTCATTTATAGTGTGTAAACAAATTTTATGAAATTTTTCTAATTTCTTCTAACACTATATGGTGGGAAATTATTATTTCAGTGTTCATTCCAAACAGGTATCGGTATGGTGCGTGTAGTGGGATCATGATTTGGGCAGTGAATAATAAATATAAGGTAAAAGTGGTCCCATAGCAGATATTGCCGTAGTGGAGTAAGTGTTAGAGACTTCACTATACTAGGTCCAGCATCAAGAGGTGAGATGAACAGTTCCCTTCCTCGCTGCGTTTTCCTTCCTTAACTCACGAGCAAAGTCAGGTACCCAATTACAGCTGGATAGACTGGAGCGTGTCGATACCGTGAATTGAACCCGGCACCTTTGCCGCAAGAGACCAGCGCTCTAACCACTCTGCCAATCGGACGCTCAATAAATATATAATATCACATATAATTGTAGCTCTAAATTTTTATTAAATATAATTGTTAAACTAAAAAAAATATGTACGAAAGATCTTCGTTGTTATATCACAATGTGTATACAAACAGACTGTCTCCGTTAAGGAAAAGACATGAAATAAGCTTCATTTAATTATTAATAGGCATCATACTGAGATGAAATGTCATGAGTGGCTGATGTTAAGTCTTAGTATTCCCGTTCAAAAACCACATTTCTATGAGCTAATTTAAGAGATGACTACCGTTACTGGTTTTACATTAAATAATTTTTTTATAAGGATAACATACAGTGTTATATATGAAAATATAAAGAAATGAAAGTGCTATGGCATGCACTTAATTAAATTGGTCAGTGATTTTTAAACATGCATGCAATTTATACAGTACTGAATGCAGAAACATTTAAAAAATTTAAAAACAAGTTGTATTTATCAATATGTATAATTCATTTTGGAAAATTGTTTTAGGCGTTAACCACTTTCATTTTAAAGTAAGTTTATTTTTACATAATGTAGGAAAGTTTCAGTTGCTTCTGATCACGAATAGAGTTCTTCTTACAATTTGAAATGTGTAGGCAATTACTTTAAATTTTACACTCAACTTCTTTCAAAAGTTCAATACTTCTCATGTCATTCAATGCCCGTTTCTTTTTTTTTTTGAACTTCACTACAAAGCCGCTGTTAAACGCAACAGCCCTCAGTGAGATTTTGCCATACGCTGCATGTTACTTAGGTTATACCTGATAATAGAAAGGATTGCAGACTTCTTCGCTAGTTGTTGCATCATAACAGCCAATACCGTGAAAGCTTCACGTTAACATTCATAAATGCCTCACACCAGCAGGCAAGTTGAGATAAGATTCGCTATAAAACTTTATTAATACTCTTTATTTATTCCCAGCAGATGCCTTACCAAGTAGAAAAAACGCATTTATCATGTATTATTGCCTTGGTTTTACTGGCATATTTAACCGTCATTGACGTCTAATAAAGTTTAGAAATATATGCATTTTGATATGTTAAGAAAGCTAGTATTTATTTTATTTTACAAATTTATATTGTTTTGTATTGTATTGTATATTAGCATTAAGTAAACTGAACAGTCGGCGTCTGTGGCCTAATGGATATGAACGCAGTTTCATAATCCAGATATCTTCTTCTTCTTCTTCCATCCTTAGCCACCAACCGGCAAAGCAGTATGTGGCCAGTACGCCTAGTGGCGTCTTAGGGCAACAACAAATTGATCAATCTATCGCTGTTTCCACCACGCCTAGTGGCGTCTTTGTGGAACAGAAACAGACCAAACAATCTATCGTTGTTTCCGTAATCAGATTGGTTGGCAAGCAGGTGATCAGCCCACTGTGCGAAGTTTTTACGGGATGGGGTAAACAGCCCCATGCCCAACCCTCCTTAGTCGCTTTTTACGACATGCGTGGTAGGGTGCAGTGTTACTATTCTTTGCTCCCCTTTCGGGCCCCGGCAACACACGGGTGAATCCAGATATACCAGGTTCGAAATCTGCTGCAGGTGGTTTGGCAGCAGATCGCTTTGTGTGGATTTTTAACAATGGTATAAGCGCCGTACCGTTCAGAAAGCAATGGCAAACTACTAAATGAAAAAAAATTGCCTAGAAAAAAATCACAAAACAGCCAATAAAAGCTGGATTTGATTGCCACGTCCTGTAAAGGATAAGCAACTAACTTTAAACTGAACTAATTTTTATAAGTGAAACTTCATGGAAAAATAAATATGAAAATCACTGAAAATCAGATGTGAAAATTGTCAACATTAAACGATATATGACTCTTTTAAAAGCTTTCATAAAGATTCGTGTTTTTTTTTTTTTTTTTTTTTTTTGGTGCTCTTGTATCGTAATTCAAAACAGCTTCTTATCTACAACAACTTGAACTCGATTACAGTTAAACTTATTTCGGACGAAAAAATATACTTCTGTCGTTGCCCGCACGCGATTAAGTACGTTCTGACCAAAGAGAAGGTTTATTTCATAATGCGAGCAGATGCCGTTATAAGTTATCTGACTTTTTATATTAAGGTAAAAAATAGTTTTTAATGCCCTTTTGGTAATAGTAGTTACTAAATAAGCTACGAGGGGCGTTCAGAAAGTAATGCACCACATCATTTTTCTCAGCTAATAATAAAGATAGAAGCATGACATTTTGCACACTTTAAATATGGCATGTGCCCATTGTGTGCACCAAATTGCACTGCAACCGGTCAAATAATACGGCTGCACTAAACTGTTGAAATGGAGCGTGTTAGCAACTTGCGTTATAAACAGCGAATTGTGATAGAATTTCTCGTTGCAGAGAAGGAAACTGTTGTGAATATTTACAAGCGTCTATGTGATGTGCATGGAAGTTTTGCAGTCGACAGGAGTACAGTCAGTCGCTGGGTTCAGAGAATCAAAGAATCAGGAAGTGGAGATACGGAGCTGCTTGATCGGCCGCGCTGTGGATGTCCTGCCACAGCCACCAACGCAGAAATGTTGAAATGCGCTGAGGGCATTATTCTTACTGATAGTCGAATCACTACTCAACAATAGGCCTTACAGCTGTCAGTCAGCATTGGTAGTGCAAATGCAGTTATAAAAATTCTCGGATTTTCTAAGGTTTGCGCAAGATGGGTTCCTCGAAGTCTCACAAATGACCACCGATTGCAAAGGAAAGCAATTTCTTCTGAATTGTTGGAGCGTTTCAATGCTGATGGAGAGAAGTTTTTGGCTAAGATCGTTACAGGTGACGAAACCTGGGCACATCATTTTGAACCTGAGACAAAAAGACAGTCAGTGGAGTGGCATCATCCACAATCACCAAGAAGAAAGAAATTCAAGACAATTCCTTCAGCTGGAAAGGTCATGATCACTGTCTTTTGGGACATTGAAGGTGTGATTCTTGTGGACGTTATGCCAAGAGGAGAGACAATCAATTCGCAAGCTTACATTAAGACATTGAAAAAACTCAATCAACGTTTTCGCAGAGTTCGGCCGCTTAAGAATCCAGCAGACCTGCTTCTCCTTCACGACAATGCGCGCCCTCACACAAGTCTGGCAACACGGGAAGCAACCATCAAATTGGGTTGGACTGTAATACCCCATCCACTCTTTAGTCCCGATTTGGCACCCTCTGATTTTCATCTATTTGGTCTACTTAAAGATGCACTCCGTGGGACAAGGTTTGAAGATGATGAAGGAGTGATTCATGCAGCGAAGAAATGGCTACATGATCAAGACAAAATCTGGTACTGGCTAGGAATACATGCACTTGTTTCGCGCTGGCATAAAACCGTACAAGTTGACGGGGATTATGTTGAATAATACCGATGTTTACATGACATATCCATGTATATTGTGTAAAAATTTCATGCTTTTTGAATAAACAGCTCCTGAGAAAAACGATGGGGTGCATTACTTTCTGAACGCCCCTCGTATATAAATATTTTAAACAGATTAGTCGTATACTGATTTTCGTTGGTCAGATCTATGTTTCGAAGGGATGTTATCTATCCAGCTTTATTTTATTAATACTCTTTATTTATACACTGCCAAGTAGAAGAAAAAACGCAATTATCATGTATTATTGCCTTGGTTTTACTGGCACTTCCATTTCTCAAAATATACAATACAGTATTAATTACATTTATATACGGGTTTCCGATTTTTTTAACCTTTAAAATGTTAAGTAATTCCTACCCAAGTTCAGTGCTTCCTACCTAGCAGGTAAGGTTCATTGTACAGTGTCCGGTACCGTCAGGTAGTAGGCACTGTAGTGTTCCCAACCGTTAAGTGCGTCCTGCCTGCAACACCGGCTCTATCAGGTATTGAGCTTACTTTCCTTCAACTTTAACTTCGGACGATGGCTATGAGGCAAAAAAAATTAATAAAAGCATACATCTTAGTTCTTCTTCTTCTTCCTCGTTCATCCTGAAAAGGACGTTGGTAGCGTTGTGTCCGTTTACAGTGAATCTGCGATATTTGCGCCTTTCGACCGACACATCCGACTTCCGTACGGCATTTTTTGGGACCGGGTTTGCCTTCCGTCTTCGATCCCTCCTCTCTCGGCCAGATTGCTGTAATGCAGCCTGTTTCCAGGACCATCACTTGGAGGTGGAGTAGGGTTTGGTCTGCTCTGGTTCGCTGACCCTGACGCAAGCAGTCAAGCTATAAGTCGCTGACTGCATTCATCTCTCTTGCTCATATATCTAAGTGATTCTTATCAATACAATATAAAATACAACAGAATCTCAATAATCCGAACATAGAATCTCATGGATTGGGGCATACATTGAGAAAAATAGCACAGTGATGAAGAGAGGGATAGAAAGCCCAAATCAATCCTAAAAATTACAAGGAATGGTAAAAATGTGGAAGATTAAAGCGAATGACAATCAATTAGTGTCGAAATGGTCGACATTGCAATCACTGTGCGGGGCTCTGGGACTGACACAAGGGTCAAGGTTCAGTACAATCAGCTGTCTCCCTGGTGACACATCGGGTGCTGGGTGCTTCTAAATCCCAGCGTCTGGATGTCCCCGATACACAGGATTCGAGGTGCCTGAAATCCTCCTATCCTGGGGTACCCCATCCCTTGTACACTGGTTGAGAATACCAAAGACTGTCTTCACATACGAGTAATAACAGTGACAATATTAGTAACAATAATAACAATAGTAATACTATTTAAGAAAAACTAATCAAACTAATAATAATTAATAAACAAAAACTAACACGCCATTTACAAAATAAGGAACCACACATTTAAAAAAGAAAAACAAACTACTGACTACTCATAATGTAAGGAAAAACAATGAAGCAACTAAAACACGACTTGAAAACAACAAATTATAATATAAATTGACACCATCAATAGAAATCAGTTGCAAAGGACAATAGGAGTTTGAATATAACACAAAACTGAAAATAAAATGACATTAAATACCTTAATTATAACCGACCGACAATTAGGTTGAACAGGGTAGAACAAGATGGTGGACGAGCGGAGTCAATGAAGTTCAACTGAGACTAGCCCGCTCTCCTCCCATCACCTTTATAAAAAAAAAAAAAACGGTCTGCACTCAGTAATCCGAAACGTCAATATTTCGGACTAGCCAGCTTCTTTGCAAAGCTTGCACCAGAAAGTGAGACCTGAACTAAACTAAATGTGTCCTTGGCAGAGATAGTTAAAGTGGAGAAGAGTATCTATTTATAGGTCTTGCATTCGGTCAGTTTCTCAGTTTGCTTAGTGCGAGTGTGATTGTCTGTTGCTTGCTTAGTTTTACTTTTACCGTACTGTAGCTGTGCCGTCCTCTTCGTCTTCTAAAAGAAAGCAGATGTTTTTAACAACGGAATTGAAGGTTAAGACTTCAAACATACTTTCAAAGGGAGAAGGCAGGTACTCGTTAACCAAATTTTACACTGGAAGGCCAGTTGTAACAGACATTAAAAACAGCAAGTTAAAAAATAGTTTCCATCAAAACTTGATTCATATGATGGGCATACGCGTGCTGAGAAATTTCCCGCTAAAGAATGGGATGGTTTGGTGCTAGCAAAAACATTAATAGCGCCCAAACCAACTACACTTGCTGAAAAGACTGCGAGACCTGGCAACAAAACAAAAAAAGTAGCACACTATTAGCTTATAGTAAGTTTTACTACTTAGCTAGTCTCATCTCAGCTTTCTTTCTCACATTACATACCTCACAATATTATCTTACATCTGTACTCTGAAGATGATCTAATCTAAGCTGGTTATTCCGGACAAATTTTGTTTACTTCATTCACTTCAATAATGTTGAGCTAAAATTCAGCAACAACAACATTTCTTTATTATTTTTTAATTTCCATGATGAGCATAGCAACGCGCAAAATTTTACGGGAATGAATTATTGTGTGACCTTCTATCCCATGTCTTGAAGATGGCACTTTTTCTACTGTGGACATTTCATTTATTTTCATTACATTTCACCTCTTTATTGGATCTTTATTGTCAAACCTATCCACACACACACACACAAAACCTGATACATGCACACAGCTACATTCCAAATAAACCAGTTATTACTACGTCTCCGAATCACTATTTAAAATATTATCGGTTTGGGCGACTAAAACAGCCGAGATATCAATAATTATTTGGGCGAAATGGGACATATGTCCCCATCAAATTCCTTTTATCCTCCTTAAACTGGTAATTGCGATCATTTCTTGCTTACGGCAACCTATATTGTATTGTTTATATCCGTTTGACTACACATGTTCATGAACTCTATTCATTCTGTACTGTTATGTTTCAATCTAAGAGGAAAATACATATGCATACATCGCTAAGCATTTTGCGAGGAAAACTGTGTAATATGAGTGAGGGGAAAAGCCGAAATTTTCCCGAAAAGATGATCTGTGCGCGTTCTTTTAATGGGTGTTCAATGTGGCTTTCACGGTTCAGTGTGCGCCGTTTCCGTATTCTCCCGCAAATGCACAATGAAAAGAATGAAACTCATACGTGTGTAGTGGTATTGATGGTTTTGTATGATGATGATGGTACTACATGTAAATTGTATGAGGCCAGCTGTGAAGGCTCCTGAGATAAAATGTAATTGAGAATTGTCAGAAGGCCTTTCTTGCTACCACTACGACCTCACACTTAAATTTTTTTTTTATGAATGTAGCTGCGTAAAGTGTCTAGGGTTATGATGTGTACTGTGGTGTGATAGTTATAAATATACCCATAGATATTTAACAAGACTAATAAGATTAACAAGTGTTACAATACACTGAACTAACTCACGTGTGTAAAGTTTTTGATATAATTATATTACATTTATTTGTTCTGGATCAAGTTTTATTTTGACCAGAACTTGTTTTAAAAAGAAGGATTTAAAATTTATGAAAATTATGCATGGAATGTTACATAATAAATGCAAAAGTGTACATATTTAAGTACTAGAATAGTTAGTTTTATTAAAATGTTCTGGTAGTCAGCTACTAAGGAGGATATTTATTGTCTGTGCTGTTGGGGTGGTCTCATCACACCTGTCTATATTGACTACACAGTGTCCAGAAAATGGTGGGAATTTTTATGGGGTATCTGCAACTAAATGGGGTTGGTGAATATCCAGCAGACCAGAGGCTCACTCATCTGGTATTTGTAGCTCTGGTGCTGAAATCAGGCGGTCCCACCTCTCCTTGCTGGCGGGCACTAATGGTGGTCTCTGTCACAAGGACTGCACAGATACACTTGTGTAAATCACCACCCGAATAGATACTTCTTCGTGGACGACAGAAACTCGCAGCTCTGCAATCAAAGTATGGGCCATGTGTCAAAATCTATTCTCTACCCACGTCTGGACACCACACTGACACAACAACCACATTATATACAGACAGGTCAGATCTCTCTGACCAAACAGCACAGTTACCATGGTGGGTTTACATCCGATAGATCCTCCCAGACTATAGATTCTGAAAAATAATTATTAGTTTTCTACCCTAAAAGAGGATAGGTAATATGTTTCCTTATTCTCAACTCTTGCTCTGTCTTGCATAATCCTTGCTGGTGTTTAAGTACATTGTTAGTCCCTAGACCCTGACTTGGGCGGGGGGTCTAGAGCAAAATCCCTACTTGTTTGTAAGGCTAGATTATGATATGGCAGTATCAAATCACTCGAACATGAAACAATATTCAAAATATATAAAGAAATAATTTCAATCTTACCAGATTATGAATAATTAACACAGAAGTGCTAGCAAAACTCAGCTGAGCTGCTGGCTATAGGATGGCGTCCCTAAATTTAACTCACTGTCTTTCATATGGGAAAACACCACACTTTAAAATCTGTGTCTTACACTGAACAATTATTGAAGAATGACCCCAAATGCGCTCTGAGCGCTAATGATATGATTGTCTGTGGCCAATCACTGCCGAGGTTTATTTTTAATTTCAAATTTCCTCACTAAAGTCATTTCAGTCAAGCTTCAGTCACGTATGGATGGTTATCTGTTAGTCTGTCCGTCTCTACTTGTGTTTCTACAAAATTGTGCTCGATTTTTGACCCAACCGTTCTCTCCCCTTCAAATTTTTGTTGTAAAAAGTTATATTTAGACACAGCTACCACCAATGTCCCTTCACTTCTATGCCAAGTAAATTTGAACATCTGTGTCCAAGGTCGTGTTTTTGTGTGCAAATAACGATATGTTAGATTCAATGCAGTCTGTGGCTGATGTAAACTACACTGTCTTTTGTCATTATTTTCAATACTATCTATCCGTCTGTAAATTAAAACCATATTCGTTCACTGCTCAGAATAGGCCATCTGGCCAGCTAATTTTTATATTCCTAACATTAATATTAAGAAAAATTTACTTTTTAATTTTTGTAATTTTTTTTCAGACATCTGCGTTCTTCCGCTCAAATTCAAATCAAGCGCTTGGTATCGCAAAACGTCCAATTCCGTACCTCGTGTCAATTTGGGGGACTTGAATTTTTTTTTTTTCATCCATTCCCCCCCCCCCCCCCCCCAATTGCGTCTCTTTAGCCTTTCCAGTCATATTTTTTTTTTTTTCCTTTTGATACTCCGTTCCCCTCCGGTCTAGCAAGTCAATTTTATGGGGATGATGACCCGCGGTCTAGGCGATCATGTACATCAGCAGCCTACGCATTATGTTTTTATCCTTAAATGTTATCCTTGGAGGAATTTTACCGTTGTATCTCTGTCAATTTCACTACACATCTCCCCACCTGAAAACATGCCTATGGCAAGTTCCAAAACCAGCGATACACATAGGTAAAATTACTCCTCCCGTCTGCCATTACTCTAATTTTGATCACAGGGGTGCCGACTGAGGAAATCTGCACCGACATTCAATTTGCCTGGGATATATTGGATACTAAACTGATAAGGTTGAAGCAATAAAGACCACCTCAGCAATCTTGCGTTTTCATGCTTAGCCTGAGACAAGAACACGAGAGGCTGATGATCCGTCTCCACCACAAATGTCCTACCATACAGATAGATTTGAAACTTCTTTATTGCCCAGATTAATGCTAAACATTCTTTTTCGCTTGTGGAGTATCCTTGTTCCGCCTTATTCAATTTGCGGCTTGCATAAGCGACTGGTTTCAGTTCCCCATCAGGTGAAGATGATCTTTGCAACAAAGCCCCTCCAAGTCCTACATTACTGGCATCGGTTCTTAAGACAAAGTCCTGTGTCAAATCAGGCAGTTTGAGAATAGGCTTGCTAGTGAGTTTTTCCTTTAACTCTTGGAACGCTAATTCACATTGTGCAGTCCAAATAATTTTATCTGGAAGTCCCTTGCGAGTCAGATCAGTCAGAGGAGCACAAATGGCGTTAAAATTTTTGATGTATTTCTGATAAAATCCGCATAACGACACGAATGATCGCACGTCCTTTTTGGTTTGCGGCCTAGGTGCTCTCTGCAGTTTTTCCAAGTTCTTAGGATCAGGGGTCATATTACCCTGATATACAGTGTGCCCCAAGAATTCCAACTCTTTGCATCCAATACAACATTTTGTTGGCCTAGCAGTTAAGTTCGCCTCCCGAAGTCTATCAAACAACATCTCCAGAGCTTCAATGTGTTCTTCAAATGTCTCTGTGGCGACGAGAATATCATCCATGAAATTCGTGATACATGGGTTATTCAGGGGGTCCAACAATTTTCGCATCATCCTCGAAAACACACTCGGAGCATTTTTCAGTCCGAATGGTAGCATATTGAATTCATAATGTCCATCCGAAGTGCTAAAAGCCAAATAAGGTCTCACTTCAGGCTTCACTGGGATCTGGTAATAGCCTTTACTAAGATCCACCTTTGAAAAGTATTTTGCCTTGTTCAGTCTGGCAAATAGCTGTTTTGTGTCTGGTAATGGATCCACTTGTCCTTCTGTGACAGCATTCAGTTTCCTGTAATCTATGCACAGTCTGTGTTCCCCAGACGGTTTCCTCAACAAAACGACACTAGAACTAAAAGATGATTCACTGTGCGAAATAATCCCCTCCTTCAATAAATAATCTATTTCTTCCTTTAATGCCTTCTCCTTCGCGAACGGAATAGAATAGGCTCTCATACAGATTGGGTTTGAGTCTACCAGTTTCATGTCATACTGTAGCAAATTTGTATGGCCTGGTTTATCTGTTAATACATCTGTATGTTCCTCCAGAACTTGTTGAACTCTCTCCCTCTGGTTTTTAGTCAGGTGCTTACTGACTTTTACCTGTGCTGCTGTTTCACAAGGATGTAATGGGTATTCATGTGAGGTGAGTGGTTCTTTTTGCATCTGGGTTGCAATAGCCAAGGTCAATAAGGGGGTGCTTTCCTGGAGTGGTCTGTCCAGATACTTCTTTAACAGGTTTACATGATAAACTTTTTCCTTCCCCTTTTTGTCAATTTTATAGTTTGTTCTAGACACCTTCTCTAGAACCGTATATGGACCTTGCCAACCAATTTGTAATTTATTCTGGCTTCCCGGTAGTAGAAGCAGCACCTTCTCTCCGACTGCCAGTTCCCTGTCCTTTGCCTTCCTATTAAAATATGCTGCATGTTTCTTCCTGGCTTGTTTCAAATTATCATTTGCCAGTTTCCATCCAGCTTTCAAACGAGTGGTCAGTTCGTTCACATATTGATAAGATGAGGTAACAGTCTCTTCCGCCTTCTCATCTGTCCAGGTCCTTAATAAAGTTACATCTGGATCTTTAATTTATCATACTTATTTTTCATGGAACTCATCTGGTCCCGTCCATTAGAAGCTTTATAATGAGGACTTTTCTTCCTAGAATCATCACTCACAAATCGACCACTACCAATTTTTCTCTGGGGTTTGTCTCCCCACTTAAGATTGTTTATGAGAGATCTTCGCTCTCTTGTCTGTTCCTCCAGTTTATATAAGTCTGACCGAGGGATTGTCATCCTATCCTGGGTTAAATTTCTTCTTTGTACTCTTCGCATAGCGGCCATGTTAATCCATTCAAGTGAAGACTGGGTGTGAAAAGGGGGCTCCCATTCCACTTTGTCTACCCGTGTATAATTAGTTTTCCTTTCAGGCCTAAAGTTGCCCCGTGGCGGTTCTAGGTCCTGCACATATTTTCCCTTTGTGGGTGTTCCCTCATGAAATACGCCACATGCTTCTACAAAGTTTTCAACATCGACATTTACGTCGGGCCAATAGTATTTTAGAGCAATCTTTTGGCAGATGGTACCGACTTTCTCATGGTCACCATCTTTTCCAACATGTAAGCTCCTTATCAAATTTGCCCTATATCTCTTGGGAAGAACTAACTGTCCGTGACCAGTGGATCTAGTTCCTGTCTTCCTGTATAATAATCTATTCTTCATGAAATATTCCCCCTTGCTCGGAGGTGTGTGGCATTTGGGCAATTTTTTAAAACAGGGCTTGAGTGTCCTATCCTCAGCCTGCGCCTTCCTCATCTCCTCTGGATGAGCGTTTATAGGTTCACCTTCTTCCTCCTTCTTCTGTGACCTGGTCTGCACTGTCGCCATGATCACAGGTTTCTCGGGATTCCCCAAGAAGACGTATCTACACCCCAAGATTAGAGGGTAGATTGGTTCATCTATCACTGCTGCTCTGATTTCTCCTTCCACATAGCGAGTTTTCACCGTTATCCTTGCGATGGGAAGTGTCATGAGTGGTATGTCCTTAGTCGCCCCTTGTATTTCCACTGTTTCTGTGGTATACTGACTTGGGTCCACTAGGCTAGACTTCACAACTGAATCATAATCCAAACCTGTATCATAAAGGCACCTTATGGTGACCCCATTACAAATAACATCCTCACAAACTGGGGGGTGATAAGGTTCCTGTTGTCCCTTAGGATTAACCTTTAATCTTTGCGTCCCCGACTTCATTGCAGCAATGTTTGAAGGTTTCCTTCTACAAAATTCGGTGTTATGGTTATCCTTCTTGCACCATTTACACCATCTTTTCCCTTGGTTCAACGGTTTTCTTTCATTGAACTTTTGGTCATTGAACTGTGAGTTTCTGTCGCGATAGTCATTTCTTGGCCGCTCAAAGTTTGTCCTACCCTTATTTCCCTGCTCTCTATTATCAAATTTATTAAATTGCTGTGGAGCTTTAAAATTGTCTATGTGCTTCTTCTTAGCACCACTTACCTCTGCCTGAGCTGCCTGATACCTCTCAGCAACATTTAAAATTTCCCCCAACTTCTCTGCACCCTGTTCCATGAGAAATTTTCTCATGTCTGGAGCCATGGACTCTCTCAATTGCTCAATCATGATCATTTCTTTAAGATCTTGGGTCTTCCCCAGAGCCGTCCATTTCTCCAAATAGGTTTCTAGTCTGGCAGAGAATTGGTGGTATGTCTCCCCAGACAACAGTTTGGCATTTCTAAATCTCTTACGATAAAATTCACCATTCTTCTCGTACCTTAATAACAAAGCCTGCTTTAACATGTCATAATTGTCTTGGTCTTCCCTGTTCATTTTGGCAAATACTTCATAAGAAGCACCCCTCAATCCCTGTGATAGCTTTAAACTCCACCTCTCTCTCTCTCTAACCCATATGTAGTAGCTAATAACTCAAAACGTCCCAGGTACCCCTCTATGTCATCGTCTTTCTCAACAAAATGGTCTAAATGAAACCCCATAGCTGAGTTTGAGGCTCCCATACTGGGCGTAGCATCTGAGGCAAAAGGGCTGGCACCATTTTCAGGGGCCGGGCCTTGTAATTCCAGCTCCCTTAGTCGTAATTCGTGCTCCCTCTGCAACCTTCTATCTTCAGCCTCCCTTTCGGCAGTCAACCTTTTTTCCTCTGCCTCCCTTTCGGCCTTTTTATCTTCTGCCTCCCTTTCGGCCTTTTTATCTTCTGCCTCCCTTTGCTGTCGTTTTTCTTCTGCCTCCCTTTGCTGTCGTTTTTCTTCTGCCTCAATCTGCAGCCTCTTAATTTCTCTATCAGCCTCAATTTGTAACCTCTTCTCTTCAGCTACCTTTCTATCTTCCCTTTCAATATATTTATCACATTCAGTCGTTACGTATTGAATTAAAATTTGACCATCCATCCCCATCTCCTTCGCAGTGAGCACAGCAGCTGATCTAAACTTTGCTAGCTCAGCCATACTTTTCAGACAATATAATAATATACAAGCTAAATACCTAACCAGTAAATATACTAAGTACTTCCTATGACTATAATCTAACTAATTCTAACTAACCAGTTAACTAATTAATTATTACTGGCTGTGAAGATTCACCAACTTTTATCTGCAGGGACACTTTTAATTTTAAAGGAAATTTTACAATTTATTTCCCTACTTTTATTTCTCCCACCAGGAGATCTTAATATTACTGTTGGGCTAATTATCCCTGGACAAGACCCCAATATATGTAGTGGTATTGATGGTTTTGTATGATGATGATGGTACTACATGTAAATTGTATGAGGCCAGCTGTGAAGGCTCCTGAGATAAAATGTAATTGAGAATTGTCAGAAGGCCTTTCTTGCTACCACTACGACCTCACACTTAATTTTTTTTTTTTGAATGTAGCTGCGTAAAGTGTCTAGGGTTATGATGTGTACTGTGGTGTGATAGTTATAAATATACCCATAGATATTTAACAAGACTAATAAGATTAACAAGTGTTACAATACACTGAACTAACTCACGTGTGTAAAGTTTTTGATATAATTATATTACATTTATTTGTTCTGGATCAAGTTTTATTTTGACCAGAACTTGTTTTAAAAGAAGGATTTAAAATTTATGAAAATTATGCATGGAATGTTACATAATAAATGCAAAAGTGTACATATTTAAGTACTAGAATAGTTAGTTTTATTAAAATGTTCTGGTAGTCAGCTACTAAGGAGGATATTTATTGTCTGTGCTGTTGGGGTGGTCTCATCACACCTGTCTATATTGACTACACAGTGTCCAGAAAATGGTGGGAATTTTTATGGGGTATCTGCAACTAAATGGGGTTGGTGAATATCCAGCAGACCAGAGGCTCACTCATCTGGTATTTGTAGCTCTGGTGCTGAAATCAGGCGGTCCCACCTCTCCTTGCTGGCGGGCACTAATGGTGGTCTCTGTCACAAGGACTGCACAGATACACTTGTGTAAATCACCACCCGAATAGATACTTCTTCGTGGACGACAGAAACTCGCAGCTCTGCAATCAAAGTATGGGCCATGTGTCAAAATCTATTCTCTACCCACGTCTGGACACCACACTGACACAACAACCACATTATACAGACAGGTCAGATCTCTCTGACCAAACAGCACAGTTACCATGGTGGGTTTACATCCGATAGATCCTCCCAGACTATAGATTCTGAAAAATAATTATTAGTTTTCTACCCTAAAAGAGGATAGGTAATATGTTTCCTTATTCTCAACTCTTGCTCTGTCTTGCATAATCCTTGCTGGTGTTTAAGTACATTGTTAGTCCCTAGACCCTGACTTGGGCGGGGGGTCTAGAGCAAAATCCCTACTTGTTTGTAAGGCTAGATTATGATATGGCAGTATCAAATCACTCGAACATGAAACAATATTCAAAATATATAAAGAAATAATTTCAATCTTACCAGATTATGAATAATTAACACAGAAGTGCTAGCAAAACTCAGCTGAGCTGCTGGCTATAGGATGGCGTCCCTAAATTTAACTCACTGTCTTTCATATGGGAAAACACCACACTTTAAAATCTGTGTCTACACTGAACAATTATTGAAGAATGACCCCAAATGCGCTCTGAGCGCTAATGATATGATTGTCTGTGGCCAATCACTGCCGAGGTTTATTTTTAATTTCAAATTTCCTCACTAAAGTCATTTCAGTCAAGCTTCAGTCACGTATGGATGGTTATCTGTTAGTCTGTCCGTCTCTACTTGTGTTTCTACAAAATTGTGCTCGATTTTTGACCCAACCGTTCTCTCCCCTTCAAATTTTTGTTGTAAAAAGTTATATTTAGACACAGCTACCACCAATGTCCCTTCACTTCTATGCCAAGTAAATTTGAACATCTGTGTCCAAGGTCGTGTTTTTGTGTGCAAATAACGATATGTTAGATTCAATGCAGTCTGTGGCTGATGTAAACTACACTGTCTTTTGTCATTATTTTCAATACTATCTATCCGTCTGTAAAATTAAAACCATATTCGTTCACTGCTCAGAATAGGCCATCTGGCCAGCTAATTTTTATATTCCTAACATTAATATTAAGAAAAATTTACTTTTTAATTTTTGTAATTTTTTTTCAGACATCTGCGTTCTTCCGCTCAAATTCAAATCAAGCGCTTGGTATCGCAAAACGTCCAATTCCGTACCTCGTGTCAATTTGGGGGACTTGAATTTTTTTACTTTCATCCATTTCCCCCCCCCCCCCCCCCCCCCCCCCCCCCCCCCCCCAATTGCGTCTCTTTAGCCTTTCCAGTCATATTTTTTTTTTCCTTTTGATACTCCGTTCCCCTCCGGTCTAGCAAGTCAATTTTATGGGGATGATGACCCGCGGTCTAGGCGATCATGTACATCAGCAGCCTACGCATTATGTTTTTATCCTTAAATGTTATCCTTGGAGGAATTTTACCGTTGTATCTCTGTCAATTTCACTACACAGTGTTCTTTTAATGGGTGCTCAATTAAGCTGTCATGGTGCAATGCGCGCCGTTTCTATAGGAAATGACATCTATTATCTCTTTTCATTTTGAATGACATTCTGGCACAATAAACAAAGACCGGAAACCCTTCTTTTCTACCATTTTATTTCTGCAAACTGTTGCTAAAATTCAAACAATAGAGAGAAAACCTTCTTTTATCTATTTTTATTGCTAGAACATTCTGATAAATTTCAAAACGTAGAGCAAATCTTTATTTCTCACTTTTTTTTTTTTTTCAATTCAGAACAATTTGTTAAAATGAATAATGTTACGGAATTACACAAAAACCAAACAGCGAGCTTGCCAGGTACTCAGCCTTTTCTCTTGCAAGAGCAACGACAGAAACTGTGTACATCTTTAATAGATCCGCCTAGAAGGAAAAATATAATTATACAGCAAACTGACAAGAAAACTATCAGATGTGTTATTTTGTCAATAAAACATATCAAGGGATGCTCTTCTCTTTAAGAAATAAACAATTGTCTGTGCTATGCATATTTAATACACTTATTTTAAAAACTGTTCTTTGACTTTATTCAGATCATTCTTCATTAAGTTAGCCCTAGCATCGCCTCACTTTTACGTTTAAATCATTTCCTGCAATATAACTAATGTCCTCAATAATGTAAGAAGAAAAGGGTGGAGCGAATGGAATATGCATAATAAATTGCACAGGTGTTTAAGTATTTAAAGGACGCACCTGTTTCAAGTCGAAACGTAGGACAAATTTACATGCGGGTAGGCGGGGGGGGGGGGGGGGTTTGACAGCCGCATTGGCAAAGCTGCAGCTACCTTTGATCGCATCACATCGCGTGTTTGGGGAAACTCCAAACTCACAATGAAGACCAAAGCTGCGGTATATAACGCCTGCGTCACCAACACACTTCTGTATGGTAGCGAGACATGGACAACCTATGCTAAGCAAGAAAGAAGGCTCAATACCTTCCATCTACCGCGTCTGCCCACATCCTCGGCATTTCGTGAGAAGATAAAGTGACAAATGTCGAGGTGTTATCACGTGCTGGCCTTCAAAGCATGTATACACTGTTTAGACAGCGCAGACTACGCTGGCTTGGCCATGTCCGCCGCATGGAAGATGGTCGCATCCCGAAAGATATCTTCTACGGACAACTGGCAGATGGCAAAAGAACAGCTAGGCGACCGCAGCTGAGATTCAAAGATGTGTGTAAGAGAGACATGAGGGCACTGGACATAAATCCAGCAACGTGGGAGGATGAAGCTGCCGATCGCACCAAGTGGGGTTGCTATCTGCTTCGCCACTTCAGTTTGGGTGAAAAGAAGCTCTCACAACAAGCACAAGAGAGGAGAAAACGTCGAAAGGAACACCAGGAAAGTAAGAAGGTGAGGGCTGTCACCTCAGGAGCGCATTCCCATAGTTAGTTATGACTGAAGGGGCTATTATTATTATAATTATTATTATGGGGAGTGGAGTAGAGAGCGTCCGACTGACATAGTGGTTAGAGCGTTGGTCTCTCGTGGCAAAGCTGCCGGGTTCGATTCGCGGTATCAACACACTCAAGTCTGATCAGCTGTAAATGGGTTCCTGAATTTTCTCTTGAATTAAGGAAGAAAAAAGCAACGAGCAAGGAAACTGATCACCTCACCTCTCGATGGTGGACAAGTATAGTAAAGTCTCTAACACTTCACTCCCATACGGCAGTATCTGCTATGATATTACCTTTACCTTTTATAGTACCCCTATAGGAACTAGTACTGCATCAAGTATACAGAGAGACAGAAGGTTAAGTAGTTTGGCCACCTCATGAGAATGGACCTCGATAAATTACCACTACACGCCTACAGTGCACGGGGAAAACCAAAAGGCAGATGGATACGCCCTTTGCACGGCTGTTTGTACCTTATACCAGAGCGCTCTTTTAGTTCGGTGACCGGAATTCTGACACCGGGTAATAAATCTTCCTGCGCACCGTTAACGCCTGCCGCTAGTTTTGGTGGGGAAAATCAGCTGATGTGTGTGTAAAATCGGTAATTATATAAATCATTACACACTCGTTCTGGATAAACACAGCGCTAAAATTCTTTAGTGAATTATAGCTTTGTTCCGTGTTCTATTTTTGATTGCATTTTTATTTGTTTGAAATTATATTTGACGGAGTTACAGACTTTTGAAAACAGCGTCATCATTTGAGGAAATTCATAATAGAAGTAATCTATTTATTAATGTAATATCTGAAAATTGGCCCATTCTTATGAGTTTATAATTATATAGACTTCTCGAAGGGAAGCTAAAGATTATTTCCACATACTTTTTTATTGGTTTCACATCTTGAGAATGTGTGGTAGTCAGTTTTATGAGTTTGGCATTACAAGAACAAGCTTATTGTCACCAGATTTTATAACATTTAAATCACTGTGAACGCATTCCTGATACTCGCAAATCTTAAATAAGGTTGTAAAAAAATAACTTGATGTAAAGTACTATCTGTTTTTGCATTTTCATTCATTTATAATAATATTTAGCTACGTATATAGGCGTCAGAAAACATGTAAAACTATAGATTATTTCCACATACTTTGATCTATCTTTCAAGTCTTGTTAATCTTGTATTTATAATATGAATGTCTTTTTTTATTGTGTGTGAGACAAGGAATGTTCCACTAGTGTTCTCTGGAAGACAATCAAAACAAGGAAATAAAGACACCGAGAGAGCATACAACTTGCAAACCAAGAAGTTTGGCCATGTTGATAAGAGATTGCAATAGATATATGAAATATGGGAAAGGGAATAAAAGGCAAGTGGCACGTTACGATAATTGTTTACACAAACCAATTTTAGAGATTGAAATTGAATATGTAGCTCCTCCTTACCTTCATATTTTATTAGGCATTGTTTTGAAACACCACAAACTTCTAGAACAGGTAACCGATACAATAGACGCCAAGATATTTTAGAATCCACAAGAGATACACGCAAACATTAGTACTATTAAGAACTTGAAGAGATTTAGTAGGAACTGGAAACAGACAGAAGAATTAGAAGCTAAAATTGAATTTTTTCAGGCAGGTATTGAACTTTGTGAGGATAAGTTGGAGACAGATAGTTTTAAAGTTAAACTTGAAAATGCACAAGATGCGCTGGCCAAACGTAGTTTCAAGATCTGTGTGCTAGGTCTGGTCCAGTTTGCTCACACTTGGAAAAGGTACTAGCCAAACACAAAATCGTACCACAGGCTTATCATAGCAGAGCATTCATAGGGAATCACTGCCACAAATATCTCACACAAAAAGTTTATAGATCTTACAAGAGTAATCATTACACAAACACTGAATCTTACAAACAAACAAGATATAACTGACATAGCTTTCATTGCCAGAGAACAATTCAACTCACTGAACGAAGCAGAAAGTACACAACAAAAAATCACACAGTAAACCTATTAGTAAAGAATCAATATCAAAGGAAGTTTGAATGATAATTGAGCGAAATTTTGGGGCTAGAGCAAATTATGGCAGTTGTTGCGTGAGAGTGACTTAATTAACAGAGTGTGGAAATCATTTAATAGGTGTATGTTTTATTTATTAAATTGAACATTTCATTTTACTCATGACCATACTCATTTTACATGACCATCGTGATGTATGATTCAGAGATAATTGTTAGCTCTCATGTTTTGGGCACAATTGGGTGTGTTATTTTAAGGGAATAAATGTGGACTTGCAATTTAACATTTCAATAATTCATGTTTGACGCATGAATCCAAAACAAGACTATGATATCCATTTTCTGCAGGTTTTCTACTGTGAACGGTGGTTTGGAACGGTGGTTTGGTTTTGATAAAGGAAAGGAGTGGGGAAAAAATGGTTTAAGAAATATAAATAAGTTTAGTTACAGATTATCTGTCATTGTTGCAGGGAGATAAGATGAGTAAAGTAAGGTTTTGTCATAAGGGAGGAAACTCCACATATTTCGGTTGGTAGGAGAAAAGTTTAATTTAGGTTAAGTAGATTTAGAATGTTATCAGTTATGGGTTAGAAAATTAGCATATGACAAATTTGTTGTAAGGGTTAAAGAAGAAAGTATGCTATTGAGGTAAAACATCCAAAGGGGAATAATGTAAGATTATGTCCCTTGCAGGTTTTAGTGAGTTGTGCTCACAAATGAAAAAGTACGCACGTGAAAAGTGTGATTAATGATACATGAGAGGAGTTAACGAATAATGTTAGAACAGGGATCAGGCGGTTGATATTGAGACGCGCTAGGCGTAGGAAGGAAAAAGGGTTTTCTCCCAAGTGTTAAAGTTAGACTCGAGAAACGCGCTCAGCGTAATAGATGTGTGAGAAAACATACTCAATCTTAGATGATTAGCAAGATTTATGCTGTGAGAAATAGAGTGTATAGAAAACGCTCAGTACATTATGTACCATAAATTTGGTGTACGGCAGTATTTTATTGTGATAGTATTTTATTCTGAGGACATGATAGATGTGAAAGAAAAGAAAGTGTATTTCGTTTGAGAACAAACCCAGGTACGTTGAACACTTTTATATATTAGTAACATGTGTAGCTCAGCAGACCAGGTCTGAGCAGAGAAGAATAATAGATGAAAATCTTGGCAAAGTGACAGCCCTGGCGGTAAGGCCAGTTTTCTCTCAGTGAGATATACCAAGAGACATATGAAAAGAAAAACATAAATAAAATAAACAGTCAGTATAGAAGAGAGACAAGAAATTTCTACCTGAAGAATTATAGGATATTGGGATAGCTGAAGAAAGCAAGTAGTAAGAAGACAAGAAATTGCAGTTTTGAATATTGAATACTTTTGTTGCTGAAGAAGCTGTTGTTATGAAAAACTGCTAACCTTGTTAATAAATGTTCAACCTTTGACATCTTCACTGCTATTACTCAGGTGAATTCGTTAGAATCAACAGAGAGTATGAAAAAAATATTTTTGTCAGTCTGAGAGAAGGAAGTTGGTCACATT
Organism: Oreohelix idahoensis; assembly: GCA_024509875.1. Lineage (NCBI taxonomy): Eukaryota > Metazoa > Mollusca > Gastropoda > Stylommatophora > Oreohelicidae > Oreohelix > Oreohelix idahoensis. Next base: position 388,849 of record JAMPIV010018366.1, on the reverse strand, counting down.
TACCTCACTACATACTATCTACTGAAAGGGCAGTGGTCCGAACCTTCTAATACGATCCACGGCCACACTACTATTGATTTCTGTAATTTTTGTGCACATTGATTGGGATCGTTTTAGTTTAATTGCATAAGAAAGAAACAATAACAAAATATTTAAATAACGTAAATTTTACACTATTTCAGACTATTATATCTTCTGTTCTAACTGTGATAAAATGTTTGTTCTTGTTCTAAAATTTACTCTGACATTTCTAGTCTAGCTTAACGCAAAATTAAAGCTGGTATTTATAATAATAAAGTTGCCTAAAAGCATTAATTAACCCCTATCAAAAGTAAACACCGCCACATTTTTTCCCGTTAGGAAGATGACCCCGTGACCTCTGTCACGATAGCTATAAATAGCGCGGTCAGGAAAAACTAAAGTGTCGCTCGCAAACCGCCGTGATTGAGGCATATTGGGAATATGGTGTTAGGCCCATATGTTCTTGACCATCAGCACACTAGGGGCGATACGGTCAGCATCACGCCGGCCGCCTTAACCCTCCCAGAGTTGTTGTAGTACCCAATTCATGAGGCTGAGTCGACCCCGGAGCCGTTTGCGGTCTAAAAAATCCCACTGGGGATCGAACCAGGACCGCCGAGCTAGGAAGCCATTACACTAACCACTACGCTACCGCGGCTCTATTGATGTGTTATGACAAGGTCAAAATGTGAAACTTATGAAAAATCCTAGACAAGCACCAGGGAACAAGATATAACAAGAAGATGATGGAGATGGCTAGGAGAAACACTGAGAAAACCTGTTGATAGCTTTACAAAACAATCCCTTTCTGGAATCCACGGGGCAAGAGAGGTAGAGGAAGACAAGCGAATACATGGTAAAGAGAACTGGAGACAAATATCAAGAAGACATGGAAGACCTTGAGCTGATGGCACGGGACAGGAAGACTTGGCATAACTTTGTTGAAGGGCTATTCTCCTTTAGGCGTTGAAAGGTGAATGATGAATGATAAATGAAGTACAAGGTATAAGGGATGGCATGTCATTATTAATTAATTAATTAATTAAGTATCCCCGTGAAAAATATGCCGTTATCAAATTCATGTCAAGCCCTCATGTCCTGTCATCATCATAACCCTCCACTCCCAAAGGAGCATAGGCCTTCAACAAACACATGCCAAGTCATCCTGCCACGTGCCATCATCTCAAGTTCTTTCCACGTTCTCCTCATCATTTTCACCTCTGTTTTCAGCTCTCTTCTTCATGTGCTTCTCGGTCTACCTCTGCCTCTCTTGCTCTGGGGGTTCCAGGACAAGGACTGCCTTGTAATGCTATCAACAGGTTTCCTCAGTGTGTGACCTATCCATCGCCATCGTCTTCTTCTCATCTCTTGTTCCACTGGCACTTGTCTGGTTCTTGTCATCAGTTCCACGTTGGTAACCTTGTCATACCATTTTAATCCCTCTATTCTACACAAGCACCCATTTATGAAAGTCTGTAGCTTTTTGGTTGTTGTCTTTGTTGTTCTCCATGTCTCAGAGCCATACAATAAGACTGACCTCACATTTGAGTTGAAGATTCTTATTTTCGTGTTGGCTCCGATTTATCTTGATCTCCATATATTTCCCAATGCAATGAAAGCTCCTCTTGCTTTGTGTATTCTTATTTTGACATCATTGTCTGTCCCTCCAACTTTGTCTGCATTGCTGCCATTATATGTGTACGATCCTGTGCCATCCATTAAAGATCGTTCTATGTCTTCTTGTGCATTGTGTGTGTGTGGCAGTCTCCTTCTATTACTTTTATCGGAGGACTCCATGAGAATAACTGCCTTGTAGTGCTATCATCGAGTTTCCTCAGGTTATGTCGTATCTATCGTCAGCGTTTTTAACTTATAATGCAGTAACTTAGCATACGTATTTAAGTAAATTTATGGCGGTAGTTGATACTAGCAGAGTGCGTATGCACATATATGTGTATATTATATATAAATATATATATATATTTATATATATATATATATATATATATATATATATATATATATATATATATATATATATATATATATATATATATATATATATATATATATATATATATATATATATATATATATATATATATATATATATATGTTGGTGTGTGAGTCTGTTTATGTGTTTTTTACAGCTCTACGCCCATATATTTTCTCCACAGCCCAATAAAAGAATAAAAAACGCTAATAACTCCCACACTTTGCCTTTCGCGGCACACTAAAATCCGTTTTATCATGTGTCACACGGCAGGTAAAGGCAAGTTTACACCGCCATCAACGCATAACATTCGAAGTTATACTGTACATCAGACCTTCTAAGTGTTCCCTAGCGTGTTTAAACTCAATAAATATTTTGCGCTATATATAACTGGAAACTGCACAAGGATATAAAAACACGTGACATGTCAATAATGCGTGCCACCTAGAATTAGTTGTTGCGTTTTACTGTTCTCAATCTAAATAAGAAATGAAGTCTATTTGGTCATGAGCTTTCTAATTAAAGCTTATTTTTTGGTAACTCTTGCTTTAACTTAGTTCAATTCTTCCCTCCCTTGTAACTTTGTGTTTTCATTTTTTGTTTTTTAATGCAACATGTGTTGTCTTGGCTACTACCATACCAAACTTATCAGGATTCAGCCAGTCCCATCTATCCATCACCATCTTGCTTGCCATGAAATAAAATATTTGATGTGGTGGCAGCTGACAATGAAGTTGGTTCGATTCATGATTGTTTTCCCTTTGCTTCCGAAGAATAGAATAGCCCAGATAATAGCAGTGTTCCTTAAAATGACAAATAGTTTCTGCTACAAATCGCTATATACGATTTGTAAACAAGGCCACGATGCTAAGGTTAAGACGGTTTGGCTAGCATCTGTATAGCGCTATGTTCAAGATCATTAGAATTGCATGTTAAGCTGTGACAAAATAAATCTTCTATTGATCGTCGTCGGCAAGGTTATATACTTCATAAATATTAGACAAACGTAAAGGTATGTTTTCAGGCACTCGTAAGAAATAAAGAAGTAGAAAACTAGACAACAGAAAAACAACAGACGTGAGTGGCTTACCCAGGACTCGAACCCAGGACCTCCCGTGTGACAACTCCGCCTATTTATCTCATGCTGTACAAACTGCTGCGTTAGTTAGTCTATTCACACGCTCAAGCAATGAATTTAACTTTGAACACTGATATAAAATGACCTGCCACTAAAGGGAAAAAAAATAATCATCATCATAATAAAATTAAACGGTAGATTCAATATGCTTTGAATTACTTTGCCGTGAGCGCTTGTCACTTACATGCAGGGATTTTAAAAATTGGAGATAAAAATAAAGCAACTTATGCTAAGGGGGATAAAATCTTATATAGCATTGATGACAAATAAGAATATGCTTAATGAATTTTACAAGATAGTTAAGTACATGGTAAAGAGGTTATTTATGGTGTGCAACACACACACACACACACAAGTTAAAACGTGATCACGGTGTGAAAAATTACTGCTGGGCAGCGGATTTATTTCTAATTATTGGAGTCGATGGATGGAAAAAAAAGGTGAGGGGGAGGAGGAACACATTGAAAAAATAGTTAATGAAGTGTTAGAGACTTCACCACACTAAGTCCAGCTTTATGACGTGGGATAACAAGTTCCCTTCTTCACTGCCTTCGCCTTCCCCAAAGCCAGGTACACATTTACAACTAGGTAAACTGGAGTGAGAGCCTACCAGGTTTCTATCTCGGAATAAAATCCAATGCAGCCACCGTTTCCAAAGCAACCGATGTCATTGCACTATCAAACGCTTTGATATGTGCAATTGTTATTGTTACCGGTTCAGCCTTTGCATTTTAATTTAAATCCCACAATTATTTATGAGATCAGCATTTTACTGTAGTTCCATGAATAGAAATATGGCGTGATGGGGAGAAAGCTTTTATAACCTAGACGTACAGTATAAGGGTCGACACTGTGCGGTACGTGTAGACAGACACTAAGTACCTTGCAATACTCCCACTCATGCTCATCTTTATATATATATATACTGTATATATATATATATATATATATATATATATATATATATATATATATATATATATATATATATCTCATCTCATCTCATAATCGGAACCTCTTCTACCCCGTGAAACGAGGTGTAGAGGGGTATATATATATATACAGTATATATATATAAAGATGAGCATGAGTGGGAGTATATATATATATATATATATATATATATATATATATATATATATATATATATATATATATATATATATATATAAAGATGAGCATGAGTGGGAGTATATATATATATATATGTATATATATATATATATATATATATATATATATATATATATATATATATATATATATATATATATATATATATATATATATATATATATATATATATATATATATATATATATATATATATATATATATATATATATATATATATATATATATATATATATATATATATATATATATAAGACACCCTATTGCGAACATTCATCTGTAAGTTAAGTAACGCTTTACGTGTACACATATGCTCATTTATATATATATATAAAGACACCCTATTGCGAACATTCATCTGTAAGTTAAGTAACGCTTTACGTGTACACATATGTGTTGAGTCAAATGTTGAGTGTCTCTTTGTTGTACGCCATAATTGTTGAAGGCGATGAAGACATAGTAGGGTATCTGTGGTCTGATTTGTGTAGGATGCAGATGTGTATTCAAACAGTTAGCATTACAAGCAAGGCAATCCACACAAGGACGTCACGTTAACTTACGATGAGAAAAGTCAATGATGCTTGCAACAGCTAGTGACGGTTTTTGTATAATTTATTATAGACGCCACAATGACGAAGTGTGTAGACATAAACAAGCCGGTACATCATAGGTACGATCAAACAGTCATTATTACATATGTAGTCAATTCAACAGGCACAGCAGACAGCATCATAATAATGTACATTATATGCCTTTTAGGATATCGGAAACAGCTGTTCATGTAGTCAGGTAGTAAACTTCCCCTTTCCATAAGAGCTAGTAGATATCAACTAGGAGATTAAATCTGGTCTCCTATTTTTGACCTCAACAAGACAGGCATGTCTTTTGAGCGTCACATTATCGTCCTCTATGTTCCTTATACAGCAAAGGTATCAAACCTAGATCCCTCAATAAAGGTCAGGAAGCAAATAGTCCGTAGGACAGGCATCAATCGATGCGTGACAATATAAGTGGATCGTGAACTGAGCAAACTTGTCATATCACAGACTTTATAATAAGGCAGGCTAAGCAAAAGTCAACATCACAAGATGGCGATAAAGTTACTCAGCGAAAAAGGATTCAGTTACCTGTCATCAGGAATTAAATCACATAAATCACATATGCCTCCAGGCATTTGAAATAACATAGAGATATATCAGCTCAAAAAAGGAACAACAATGATGAGGACTCCTTCCTGAATAAACTAAGCGAAGACTGGCACATCGCTATGTCTCGCCTTACCAGCATCTCTGCTCAGACTGACCTGGGCGGAAATCATTTTAAACAATGCCACCAACAGAGACATGCGCAGAACACGCGAATCGAATACAACTCAGCTAAACTTACGAAACAAAGAATGTTCTACGATGTTCGACTGAAGACTCAAACCTTAAAAGGAAATGAATCTTGAAACATTGTGATTGCCAACTGTTTTTCAAAGAACTGGTTATCTGAGCGCTCCATATATGGACATGACTCAAAATCGTTCACACAACTATCGGCAACTATACTATCAAGATAAGACAACATCTTGACGACAGCTATCAAGATTAGACGACTGTAGAAATAGAAGTGACTACAATTCCATGAGTTACTTCCCATGCATTAAAAAATTAACTATAGTCAAAATGCATGGTCAGAATAAGTTGCGACAAGTTTAGCGCAACATTACCGCCTCCTCCCGATTTAAAAAAATGTGCAACATTTTTTTTTTTTTTTTTAATATCCAAGAGTAAAACCAAAAGCGGTTTAACAACGCACGAATTATGCGGGGATAACTAATTGCACTGCCTAATATGAGGCTACATTGACACATAAAGTGTCTGGTGAGAATATTTCTCAACAGATAAAAAATCTTATTCAAAAAATATATATATCGGGGAGGTGCCATCAACACACAAACGCTTGCATGAAAATACAATATAAATATGCAAGTTCATATCATTATAATCAAATAGCAGTGTCATACTCTAATACCGCTTAGAATGGATGTACACATCTGATATAAAATGTTAAATAGTACATTATCTAAATGTTTAATTAATACCATTACATAATGAAATTAAACATAAATGACGATCCAGGACACATCTCCTGTCGTTCCAAGGAAAGTGTACAATGTGGAACTCTCCATGTTTGACAACAGAAAGGTAGCTTCTCTGATCAACAATAACATGCTGAGAAAAAACAACCAATATAATTCTATTTAATAGCCATTAAGTTTCATACTATACAATACATTATTATTAACAATTGTGACCGAGTGAACTTTCGGCCCTTATATTAACTACTCAGTCTTCTTCTTATATTAAAGATGGGAACAGAAGAAGATGATAACAAAGCACAATAGTATGTGTTCACCTAAAGTGAGGACAGATGTGCTAATGTATTGTAGTAATATAGGTGTGTTATGGCTCTGTCGTATATCTAGAAATAGAACAGAAGTATTAGTTGGAATCATGTGGGCATCTAGACAGAATGTCAGCCATCACATTATCCGACCCACGGATAGCTCGTACCGTGAAGTGAAAAGGTTGAAGAGCAATAGCATATCGAGTTGATCTCGAACTCTTCAAGTTCTTAGTCTGAATAGCTGTAAGAGCTTTCTGATCAGTTTCTAGAATGAAATGTGCGCCCAGGAGGAATCTTTGTAGTTTGAGAATAGACCAAACCATAGCCAACAATTCACGGTCTAAAACCGAGTAGTTCCTCTCTCTGCCGCATTTAGTTTTCTAGAAATGTACATGACAGGATGCAGAGTTTCAGCATATTCCTGCATAAGTGCTGCTCCGATCCCAGTGGATGAAGCATCACTTCGAAGAACAAAAGTTCTATCAAGAGTAGGTAATCTTAGGATGGGAGGAGAAGAAAATATACTTTTAATCTGGTCTAAGGAAGATTGACATTCCTGAGACCAACGAATCAGATTAGGCGACCCTTTCTTCAACAACGTTGACAGAGGTGCCATTATCGAAGATAGATTCGGAATAAATCTCCCATAGAATTGAATTAACCCCAAGAGACTCCGGACTTGTTTCTTCGTCTTAGGTACAGAGATGTTCAATATTTTTGAAGTATTGTGGTCTTCTGTCTTCAAGAGACCATGACCAACACGATGACCCAAGAAAGAAATTTCACCAAAACCAATATAAGCTTTAGAAGGTTTTGCTGTCAGATTATACTCACGTAGAGTAGACAGTAGGTCATATAAACCCAGATAGTGATCTTCCCAAGAATCACTGAAGAGACAGATATCATCTAAGTATGCGATGACATCTGAACGATGAGAAAGAATTCGACGCATCATGCGAACGAAAGTAGCAGGGGCGTTCATAAGACCAAAGGGCATTACATTCCATTAAAAAAAACCTAGGTGTAGAGAAAGCAATCAGAGGTTTGGCATGATCTGTCAAAGGCACTTGCCAATAACCTTTTGACAAGTCAAGTTTAGTGAAGAATCTAGAATTAGAAAGTCTAATAAGTAGATCTTCTAGTAAAGGCATAGGTTCAGCATCGAACTTTGTGACTTGATTTAATTTGCGATAATCAACGCAAATTCGTATGTTCTTATCTTTCTTCCGAACAATAACCATGGAAGAAGAATATGGAGAAGTCGATGGTTCAATTATGTTTAATTGGATCATTTCATCCAATTCCTTTTCCACTTGTGACTGAAAGTGTATAGGGATAGGATACGGCCTAACCCTAATAGGATTATTGTCGGTAAGAATTATGTCATGTTCTATGACCTGCGTGTGACCAGGGATGTCGGTTAGAACATCCTTAAATGTCTGTAACATCGACGAGACTTGACGATGTTCATCAACAGAAAGATTAGGTGAAATGGAGACATTTTTCCAAGATTCCATAGAATGTAGTGGAACCACTGGAAGAGGAAGATCGACATCAGAAAAAACAGATTCCTCATCCTGTATGACAGACAGGGATGAGTAATGACCATGAGGTACAGAAGATTCGTCCGTTGCCTGAAAAATAGGCAGCAAATAGTCTGGACGCTCATGAAATTCCGTCAGCATGTTGATATGGAAAGTCTTATGCTTTCCATCTATATCGACCACATAGTCAACATCGGAAATTCGTGAGACTATTGCATATGGACCTTTCCATGCAATCAGAAGTCTATTTTCCCTACTGGGGAGTAGGACGAATGCTTTGTCACCTGGACAAAGTTGTCGTAGACATCTGTTCTTGTTAGCAAACTGCCTTGCTTTTTCTTTAGCAATTTCTGACGAAGCAGTCGCTAGTTTGCATGCCTCAATGATCTTTTGCCTAAGAGCAATGACATACTCATATGAAGATTGAGTGTCATCACTAATATCATCGGCAGTGATGAGATCGTGTAATAAAGACATAGGGCCGCGCGGACGCGCGCCAAAGACAAGTTCGAAGGGAGAAAATCCTGTGTGTTCATTAGGGACTTCTCTATAGGCAAAGAGAGCCGCGGGTGAAACCCTGTCCCAATCTTGAGGATGATCTTCAGTTATCTTACCAAGCAAAGTCTTGAGCGTTCTATTCAGACGCTCAACTAACCCATTAGACATAGGATGATAGATGCTATTGAGAGATCTTTTAATGTGTAAGGTAGACATTACTTGAGACATAGTATCAGATATGAGTTGAGTGCCATGGTCTGTCAGTATTTCTCTGGGGAACCCCAAGCGAGAAAATATCAGCCAAAGAGCATCTGCGATATCTGTAGTAGATATGCTCTTTAGAGGGATAGCCTCTGGCCAACGTGTGCACATATCGACACATGTAAGGATAAACTGATGTCCTCTGGCCGACTTTATCTTAAAAGGGCCAATAATATATATGGCCATTTTCTGAAATGGCCGAATAGGGATGTCAGCAGCCTGGATAGGCGCAGCATGTCGTGGTCCTCTAGATTTGACCTCCTGACATACCTGACATGATCGGCAGTATATACGAATGTCCTTGTTAACAAAGGGCCAAAAGAAAGCCGCAAGGACTCTCGACTTTGTACGGGAAAATCCCATGTGTCCCGCACATTGCGAGTCATGAGCATGTTGCAATATTTGCACTCTCATACTCTTGGGAACAAGAATTTGCGAATGTGCTGACGTAGCCGAGTTTTGTACCATACGTACAAGTACGCCGTTTTTCATTTCTATCCAAGATTTTCTTTGTGTATCCTTATTTGGATCACCTTTCTTCGCAAGAATGAAGAATTTTTTTAGCGTAGGATCTTCTTCTTGTAATTTTATGAACGAGTCACGAGAAATAACCAAGGTACTATCTTGGCTATGAACTTCATTATCATTATTCAACGAAGTTTGTGGTGTTTGTAGAGCTTGTGCTCTTGTAACCACTGCATTGGTAGCTTGCATATTATCATCTTCCCAAGCAGCAATCTGCTGTGGGGTACATTCCCTAACTCCGTGTATACGACCAATAATAAGGTCCGCAATAGGATTAAGTAAGAGACAGGCATGCACATCTCCCGTAAAGAAAGGAGTGGCAATGTGAATTACAGCAGTAGGATATTTCTCTAGAGTGCCACCAAATGTGACACATTTGATAACCCTTCCTGTCGCACAGGATGGATCTACAAGCGATTGTCTAACACCAATAGTGGTGCATCCGGAATCGAAAAGTAGTGAGACCGGAGTATTATTAACAAGACCCTTATGTAGGATTAGAGAACCTCTCCCGTCATGTGCAACCGAAGCAGGAAGAGCGGGGAGAGGGTGACCACAACTCAAAGTCGATATTGTAGTTGGTTCGAACAAAGTACTGCATTGGGGGCACTTGTTTGCTCTCCCAAAGTCAAAAGAAGAACAAGTGACAGCGTCAGAGTTTTTATTATCAGAAACCTGATTACAGGCTCCCTGAGATTCTTGTTGAACCGAGTTAGCCTGCTGATATCTCTTTTTTTTGTATTGAGATCTACCGCGACTACCATTACCTCTGAAGTTATCACTGTTGTTATTATCTCTGTAGTTATTATTGTCTCTATTATAACTGTTATCCTGTTTCGAATTACAGTTTCCATGATTATTATCATGTCCACATTGATGTGAACATCTATTTGTTTGGTTTTGGGGTCTACGCGAGGAAAAGCCTCTGTTACCATATCCTCTTCTGAAATGCCTAAAATTATTAGGTTGGAAGTAACGAGGACTGTCAGCTCGTCTCCAATTCTTCGAAGAAGAATCACCCTGAAATTGATTTCCATAATTTTGACCGTAACTACGGTTACTTTTCCTATCAAAATTTTGTTGGAATCTATGACTAGAGTTTTGACCATAAGGTGCTGCCGAAGCAACTGGCAGACCTTCTTTTACTTTAGAGTTACCAATGGTTACGTGAGGATGCGCAGTTATATACTGGCTACAGAAATCTTCCATTTATTTTATTGTTTTAGGTTTATGCTCATGAAGGAAAGCAAGGAAAGACTCATTGACAGAAGACATGACTTTGTCTCTAAGTATTAAGTCCATAAGTCCTTCATAAGTTTTTTCTGTCTTAGACAGCTCCACCCAACGTAAAAAAGTAAGACGTGTCTTTGAAATGAATTCAGAGAATTGCACACCAGTTTCTGGCAACATATTTTTAAATTGAAGACGATAGCCGTCTTCGTCAAGTTGGTATTTTTTAACAATATAGCCATGACAACCTCATAGTTGTTCTTGTCAGGCTCATCTACCATGCTTAACATACTCAAAGCATCACCTCTAAGTATTTTGGACAAATGATAAACCTGCAGTGATTTATCTATGTTATGTACTTTACATGAAGTTTCAAATCTGTCCAGATAGAATGTTATGTCGTCGATGGAAGCATTGAATGGTGGTAGATTAAGCTTGAAAGTGCTTGCATTAGTCTTATCTGAGACCTTATTTGCATCATTAGCATTACCCATGTTCATCACCCTTAATTTCTCAACTTCCAAAGCTAAGAGTTTTTCTTCATGCTCCATTTTTGCTTTTCTCTCTTCAGACTCTATTTCAAGTCTTTTATTTTCAGCCTCAAGTCTTTTATTTTCAGCCTCTTTTTCAAGTCTTTTATTTTCAGCCTCAAGCCTTTTATTTTCAGCCTCTTTTTCAAGTCTTTTATTTTCAGCCTCTTTTTCAAGTCTTTTATTTTCAGCCTCTATTTCAAGTCTTTTATTTTCAATATCTGCTTCTCTTTGTAACTTTTTTTCTTCAGCCTCAGCTTGTTTTTCTAATCTTTTATTTTCCACCTGAATCTGCATTTTCTTTTGTTCAGCTTCCATTGCTTTATCATATTGAGCAGTTGCAAATTCTTCTAACTTATCACCAGTCTTCCCAAGCAATTTACCCTGCTCAATAAAGTGCTCAAATGTAGACATGATGAGTAATAATATGAGTCCACAACCTGAAATAATTAATTATCTTATTTCAAATTTAATTATAACAAGTCTTAAATGAAGCACTTGTTTACTCACAACCTATATTATCATCCCAATCTCTGTGGGAAACAAGTCTTATATCCAAGAACTTGTGTATAGACCTTTTTGAAATATCATCAATCAACTCTTGATCATAGGTGCACTTCCCATTCAATAGTGCACAATACTATTCATCATTTACTAATCATCAGTGTAGTAGTAATGCATAAGCATAACCCACTATTAAATGTGAATTAACTACTATAAGTGTAACCAATGACTATGTAAACACAATCACAATGTAAACAATAACAATGTAAACATTACACTGTAAACAATACAATGTAAACAATACAAAGATTTAGCAACAATACGAAAACATTCGTAGAAATCAACAAAAAATAAAGCGAAAATTAAAGAAATATCACAAAAAATGTGATGATATCTACGAGAAGATAACACAAATACAAGACACCACAGTGTATAAACAAAAATGGTATATGAAACTAAACTATAGAAAAGAGTAGACTAGCAAATACAAACAAATCAAAACAGAACTAAAGAATGCAGAAAAATAACGAAAACAATACTAACACATGTCATCACAACTAACAAAAAATAGCAACAGAAGTCGCTTTGCAAATTCCAGTATCGGAAATTGCACACCCTACAGAAAACGCTCACGATAGACGACCTCTATGACGTGGTATGATCTAAGGGAGACACCGCCCAACCGAAAACCCGCAGAAACATAAACATATAAATATATATATATTTCAACCAAATGTTGAGTCGTGGTGGGCTTATCGAATGCCTTTGGACTGGCCACCAAATGTTGAGTCAAATGTTGAGTGTCTCTTTGTTGTACGCCATAATTGTTGAAGGCGATGAAGACATAGTAGGGTATCTGTGGTCTGGTTTGTGTAGGATGCAGATGTGTATTCAAACAGTGAGCATTACAAGCAAGGCAATCCACACAAGGACGTCACGTTAACTCACGATGAGAAAAGTCAATGATGCTTGCAACAGCTAGTGACGGTTTTTGTATAATTTATTATAGACGCCACAATGACGAAGTGTGTAGACATAAACAAGCCGGTACATCATAGGTACGATCAAACAGTCATTATTACATATGTAGTCAATTCAACAGGCACAGCAGACAGCATCATAATAATGTACATTATATGCCTTTTAGGATATCGGAAACAGCTGTTCATGTAGTCAGGTAGTAAACTTCCCCTTTCCATAAGAGCTAGTAGATATCAACTAGGAGATTAAATCTGGTCTCCTATTTTTGACCTCAACAAGACAGGCATGTCTTTTGAGCGTCACATTATCGTCCTCTATGTTCCTTATACAGCAAAGGTATCAAACCTAGATCCCTCAATAAAGGTCAGGAAGCAAATAGTCCGTAGAACAGGCATCAATCGATGCGTGACAATATAAGTGGATCGTGAACTGAGCAAACTTGTCATATCACAGACTTTATAATAAGGCAGGCTAAGCAAAAGTCAACATCACAAGATGGCGATAAAGTTACTCAGCGAAAAAGGATTCAGTTACCTGTCATCAGGAATTAAATCACATAAATCACATATGCCTCCAGGCATTTGAAATAACATAGAGATATATCATCTCAAAAAAGGAACAACAATGATGAGGACTCCTTCCTGAATAAACTAAGCGAAGACTAGCACATCGCTATGTCTCGCCTTACCAGCATCTCTGCTCAGACTGTCCTGGGCGGAAATCATTTTAAACAATGCCACCAACAGAGACATGCGCAGAACACGCGAATCGAATACAACTCAGCTAAACTTACGAAACGAAGAATGTTCTACGATGTTCGACTGAAGACTCAAACCTTAAAAGGAAATGAATCTTGAAACATTGCGATTGCCAACTGTTTTCAAAGAACTGGCGATCTGAGCGCTCCATATATGGACATGACTCAAAATCGTTCACACAACTATCGGCAACTATACTATCAAGATAAGACAACTTCTTGACGACAGCTATCAAGATTAGACGACTGTAGAAATAGAAGTGACTACAATTCCATGAGTTACTACCCATGCATTAAAAATTAACTATAGTCAAAATGCATGGTCAGAATAAGTTGCGACAAGTTCAGCGCAACAATATGCTCATTTATATATATATATATATATATATATATATATATATATATATATATATATATATATATATATATATATATATATATATATATATATATATATATATATATATATATATATATATATATATATATATATATATATATATATATATATATATATATAAAGACATCCTATTGCGAACATTCATCTGTAAGTTAAGTAACGCTTTACGTGTACACATATGCTCATTTATATATATATATATATGTATATATATATATATATATATATATATATAAAGACATCCTATTGCGAACATTCATCTGTAAGTTAAGTAACGCTTTACGTGTACACATATGCTCATTTATATATATATATATATATATATATATATATATATATATATATATATATATATATATATATAAGACACCCTATTGCGAACATTCATCTGTAAGTTAAGTAACTCCTGACGTGTACACATATGCTCATCTATATATATATATATAAGACACCCTATTGCGAACATTCATCTGTAAGTTAAGTAACGCCTTACGTGTACACATATGCTCATCTATATATATATATATATATATATATAAGACACCCTATTGCGAACATTCATCTGTAAGTTAAGTAACACCTTACGTGTACACATATGCTCATCTATATATATATATATATATATATATATATATATATATATATATATATATATATATATATATATATATATATATATATATATATATATATATATATATATATATATATATATATATATATATATATATATATATATATATATATATATATATATATATATATATATATATATATATATATATATATATATATATAAGACACCCTATTGCGAACATTCATCTGTAAGTTAAGTAACTCCTGACGTGTACACATATTCTCATCTTTATATATATATATATAAGACACCCTATTGCGAACATTCATCTGTAAGTTAAGTAACTCCTGACGTGTACACATATTCTCATCTTTATATATATATATATATAAGACACCCTATTGCGAACATTCATCTGTAAGTTAAGTAACACCTTACGTGTACACATATGCTCATCTATATATATATATATATATATATATATATATATATATATATATATATATATATATATATATATATATATATATATATATATATATATATATATATATATATATATATAAGACACCCTATTGCGAACATTCATCTGTAAGTTAAGTAACTCCTGACGTGTACACATATTCTCATCTTTATATATATATATAAGACACCCTATTGCGAACATTCATCTGTAAGTTAAGTAACTCCTGACGTGTACACATATTCTCATCTTTATATATATATATATAAGACACCCTATTGCGAACATTCATCTGTAAGTTAAGTAACACCTTACGTGTACACACATACACACATACACACATACACACATACACACATACACGCATACACACATACACACATGTGGTTTGAGTTGTTATAAAAAGTAAAGGTAGTCCCATAGCAGATACTGCCGTAGGGAAATGAGATGTTAGAGAGTTTATTATACCAGGTCCAGCATCGAGCGGTGGGGTGACAAGCTCCCTTCCTCTCTATCTTTTCCTTCCCTAAATCAAGAGGTAAGTCAGGTGCCCATTTACAGCTGGGTAGATTGCAGCGTGGTGATACCGTGAACCGAACCTGGGCCCTTTGCCGCGAGAGACCAGCGCTCTAACCACTCTGTCACTCGGACGTTTGGTATGTAGGGATCTGTAATTAAAGATTGGTGTAGATGGTGTACATACCCCACACTCTGTCCATATGAACATGGGTTTATTTTAGCCACATCAGGCTATTTTCTTTTTATCCATGTCTTGCTACACATGACACAACCACAACTATTGACATTTTCCCGCCACGATAGCACTACAAATAAACCCCCATTAAACGAACCGCTTACAAAACTGGTGTTTGAATAACCATCGTCTTTCGTCCACAAAGCTCGATGTTAACAGTTCTCTTGCTACTAACCTTACCCATCTCCGTCCCTTCTCCATCTTCCCGAAGACACATTCAAGTCCATGCAGGTGGCAACTTGACATTGGTTTCAAGGAGAAAGGTATGCTAAACGACATAACGTTTACGACAGCGCAAGAAAAGTTTATCAGATCAAGTCATTTTCTAATTATCAAACTTATTTACTGCGAGAGAATCTAGATCAAGCTTTGAAATCTACATTTTCAATGTCTTTTTTTATTGTTTAATCCTTACAGAGCATGGAGTCACTACTGCAGCTGACCCCCTCACAGGAAGCATGAGTCAGAGCTCATGCTCATCAGCATTGCTTTCCATAGCAATTTATTTTTCATGATGAGGTTGCCAGCCGCATTCGCCATCTCAAATTAGTCACCTTTGTGACATGCCTGAGGGAGCAATAGTATGTTCTTCTGATCTCCCCTCAGAGATCCCCGGAGAATTACATGGGGTAATCCACAAATGATTCCTTCATGAAAACTTGAGCTGGTCATTGATATACGATGCGTTGAATGATTCCCTCTTTCTCTTCTTCTTCTTCTTCCTGTCTCCACATAGCTCCTAACGGTGGAACATGGAGCCAACACTGTAGTATGTTTTACAGAGCCTGCACTAACTCATTTGCTCCTTAAGCAGCTTGGAGTAAATATTGCAAGCAAATTCTCTAAGAATCCTCCACCAAGCACATGCATGCCGTCTACAGTAGTGGTTTGTATGGCAGTTGTTTTACTTGACAGGTAGCCAGCCCATCAAAACCTCGTATTAGTACTTTTGAGCATATTTAAAATGGCAGCAGTTCTCATCCGTCGGAGTCTTTTATATACGTTATTGGAGATCAGCCGTTTCATAAACGATTTGTCCGTGAACGTCATCCAAACAAACACGCGTCTCTGCCTTGCTACGTGAGCTGGCTGGGTCCGTTACCGGGAACACCACACACGGCCTTAAGGTACAGCGTTGGCCTTTATGAGAGCTTTTTAACTGCAACAACTTTAATATACGCTATTGGAGCTGGAACAACCGCGAATGATTCCTTTGCAGACATGTTGACTGGGACATTGATACTGGATGTCCCGTGTAGTTTCCGCGGGGTCTTTGATGAAACAAAGAAAGAAAAAAGACTACTGCTGCCTCAGGCATCCTGTAAAAGCCGACTAATATAACATTGTGCATGAGGTTGGCAACCTTATCATGCAAAGCAAATTGCTTCAGAAATCACTGTTGTAAACGTTTGTTCCTTGGTATAGGCTTTTTCAACTGGGCCATCTGCAATTGTGGATTCATGCTTCATAAGGAGTGAAAAAGGAGATGATGATTGATGTAAGATATGTTGGATGAGATAACGAAGTAGAACAAATACTGAACGAATCCATTTCTGATATACAGCAAGCATACTCTCGGTAGGTTGTTCCATTATTAATATAAGATTTTATATTGTTGATTTGAAACATTCTTGCTTGCACGTTATGTTGTTGGCTTGTCGGTTCTAGAGTGTCAACAGTAGATAAGTGTGAAATCGGTCACAAAAGTAGTCAGAATGCCAACCACAATTCAAGTTATCTCAGCCGATCAATTATGTAATGTGTTCACGGAGTTTGAGGCTCGCCTTCAAAGATGTATCATCAATGATGGCGACTACTTTGAGGTTTAAGAATTAAAATTGCATTATGAATAAAACTTTCAAAATTGAGCTTTTATATGTATAACACTATTTTATATGTATTTTACTAAATGATTCTATTGTTTTTATAACTTTATTTATTAAAATTTAAAACCGCACTAGGGTGTCATGACTACCGTGAAAAAAATTAACTAGACCACACGGGCTTTAATATTTGGACATGCGCCCTAATATAGCCGACGTACCTTGTGTTCAGGTAAGGTTGAACGGGACTCTCCTCGTCAAAATGAGGCAAAATGTTATTAAAATTTGTGTTTAATGACGACCCTGTATTTAGTTGGCTAGCTCCGCGTGGATCTCGAGGGATTTTAACGAGACTAACAACGAATAGGATCATTGCTTTCTCAGGCATGTCGAAAACTTTGACTAATGAGAGGTTGTGCAGTTTGCTACAAGAACTACCGCTGCAAGAGCGTGTAAATGCTTTGGTACAGGCTTCCTGTAAACAGACAACTACAGCGATGGTCCCATGTGTCATAAGAAACAAAACGGTAACTGAGTGAATTTAGTTGGTAACGTTGTGCCAAGCGCCCGATTGACAGAGTGGTTAGAACGCTGATCTCTCGCAGCAAATATGCCGGATTTGATTCACATTATCGACCCGCTCCAGTCTACCCAGCTGTAAATGGGTAACTGACTTTGCTCTTGAGTTAGGGAAAGAAAGGGCAGCGAGGAAGGGAACTTCTCGATGATTGACCCAATGTCACAGGGTTAATCCGGGGATTAACCGTGGAAGGTTGGTCCTGGTTGTTCAGAGAATAATAGTGACTCAGAGATATTTTGCAGCCAGGTAGAGACAGACTGTAGAGACGGAGGAAGGCGAATTTGGAAGTCGGGATAAGTTCCCAGATGGCGATTCCAGTGATTCAAGTTCCCCGTGACATTATTATCTCTACTCAGCTATCTCCCCTCTCCTATAGCTCACGAGCCCCACCCCTCCCCTTCACACACAGTGAGAAGAAGGCAAAAAATATAACTTTAAGTCTCTCGCACTTTTTCGTTCCCTTGCTATTGATGCGATAAACTTGTTGTGTTGATATCGAACACACTAATACAAGATTTAATGACTTAAGGGGAGCCGAGCTGGTGTAATGGTTACCACACTGCGCTGGCGATCGGGTGATCCAGGTTCGAGTCCTGGCGAGTACATTTGAAACAGTGTCGTCGGACAGGACTTGGGACTGGAATAATTCGAGCCCTGGCGAGAACATGTGAAGCAGTGTCGTCGACCAAGCACTGGAATAACCTGAAAGTCCCCTGAGCCGACCCAGCTCTAATAGGTACCTCCGAAATCGGCGAGTATCTGCCTGAATGGCGAGAGTACACCTGTCATTGTACAGGGAAAAAAGGGATACTCACGTAAAATCAGTCTCAGGTTAGACATATTGACCGGAGATTTCGCCTCGAGTAATAGCGGGCGTACGATTTAAAAAAATGTGTTGTACCTGGGAACAAATTATGGGATATAGGCATAAATATACCCATACCAAACTTCATCCTACAATGTGCTGTAAAATTCGAGATGGTGATGAAATACTTAAGTGACTCCACTTGATCCACCTATTTCTAGAGTCAGTGTACACTGGTTTGACTTCTGAACTTTCTACTTCGTTGGCTTGAACCTGTCAGAATGCATTAGGTATCACTGAAAACTACAATAGAGCTTACGGTAAAAATTGGTTATTCTTTAATGTAATACAAAGATGATAGGAAACTCTTTACAGAGCGATACAACAGGAGACGATCTGATCATCAGAATAAGTCCCCCCGTCCGACAAGTGTTTCGGCCCAAGTATACTCCTTTACACTCTAAGGGGGGCGGGCCCACTTGGGTCATGACTCCCAAGCGTCTCAGCCTCCTGTTGTCTTGTATCAAAAATGAACCCATTTCACTTATGGTAGCAACTTTAAAATCCACAACTCCGCCAGCCGTGGAGGCAATTGTGAAAGTAACAAAGAGAAGACAAATTATTCCGTTCGTTTCGTCGCACGTCACAACTAAGGACACACACTGAGACACCTGCGCGAAGCCGACGAGACTAGCCACTGCGGGCTAGCAACTGAAATTCTGTGCCTAACACCTCTTATAATTTACGCCGCCTGTTGCCCCTCAGTCACAGCCCTTTCACTAGTACCCTAAAAAAAAACTCAACGTATTGTGGACAGAAAAATTCCTGGTGTTTTCTGTACCGCAGAGTTTACTGTCACGATTTCCATTGCCCATTGCGGCTGTTCCACAGCCAGCATGATGCCTTTTCGGCAGTTTCATTAAGCCTCTTCAGTGCCCTTGTTCTCGACTGTTCCCTCAGCCCCAACAGTTTCAATAAATCATACACTGATGCAGCCACGAGCCCTCTTGCGCCCATCTCAACAGCCATGACCCTTGCAGTGAACCCATCGTGTCTCAGATCCGCGGCCAGATCATTATACTTGGCCGCTTTGAACGAATGTTGCTCGTCCAATCTGGATTCAAATGGCACGGTCAGTTCAATCAGTATAACCCGAAGCGCTGCTGAAGAATGAAGCACTATATCCGGCCGTCTCCGCGATTTTCTGATACTCTCTGGATATGCCCCTCGTCCAGGTAGGTCTACCGCCATCTCCCAGTCGTTTGCACAGTCAATAAGAGATGGTAAACTGCTACCAGGTTTACTCGGTTTGGGGTGTGCTGACAACAAAAGTCGAAGTTGTAGCGTTGGGCGACTGCCCTCCACGTGTCGAATAGGATATCTGGAGCAATGACGTATCGTTTTTAGGCCGAAGCTGGCGAATCTCCGTTCTGCGGTCAGCTTTCGGCGTATCGTAGTGGTGTGCTCTATGGCGTTTTAGTGGGATTGGCTATCCGTGTACTGTAATCGCTCAATTTACCTCCGGTAACTTCCGATTTGCATTAACGGTTTGCCTGCCCTTGTCGGACGTATGTGTATCTGTGTATCAGCGCTTGAAGAGGCGTACTCAAAGTATCTGACACCCGTGGCGAATCCTACCTTTCGCACACACTCCCCCACAAAGAAGCACAAGGGCAAGTATATTTTTAACAGTAAATATTATCATAGAAGTATTCGATGGCACCCCCTTCTGCTGTCAGCCGGCAGTATCTGATGTGGGGCCACCTTTTTTTAAACCCTAATGTTATTCATCTAATTCTTTCACCTGTTAATATGGTTATATAAGTTATTATACTATTATCTTATCGTTTGTTTCTGTTCAGCTATTTTATCTACCTGTTTGCACTGTCCTTTGTCTTTTCCTCCTAATCTACCGGCAGACGAAGGGTAAACCCCGAAAGGTCCTGTATTTTTTTTTTTTTTTTTACGAATTGTTAAATAGCAAAAGTGACTCCACACCAATGATTGTTATTTTTAGTTGCTTTATCTGCTGGTTTTACAGTAGCCCCCTTGGATTATTTTTAAACAGAGTGACGTTGTTATAGTTCGGATTTAGAATATACTTGTACGTACAATGGCCATGTAATGGAAAACGCGACGAGAAAAATGTACGCAGTATTAACTCTTGAAGGACGAAAGGACAGTGTTCGGGGCCGATTTTCTCAGGTCTTCGTATTGTGAGTCCAGTTTTTGGGGACGGTATATTTGGACTAATATTGTTTTGTTTTGTCCTAATTTATGTTTTTAAAATCCTCATTAATTTTATTTTACAACTATATATAATTTAGCCACATTAACAAAAAAGTTTCATGTACAGAACTGACGTTAACACTATGAAAACTCAAAGCGTCAGAAAATTCCTTGCGTCAGATATGGGAAAACATCACGTTCTTTGAGAGTGAAGTTTCTAGCCCTTTCACGTACGAGAGGTTTAGTGGTGCATACTTCAGTTCCGGTTTTTACAACTAACAAGTGTTCTGTGGAGAACTTCTACCCTACTTAATGGAAAACATACATGAGCAAACACAGATAACATAACACATACAACATACTAGACACGCCACAAAATATAACGGTAAAGGTGGTCTCATAGCAGATACTGCCGTAGGGAAATGAGATGTTAGATACTTCACTATACTAGGTTTCAGCTGTCTGAGTTGGTGGTGTAGGTCCCTTCCACTCTGTCTTCTTCATGTATTTGGATAGATGACTCATCAGTTATGAAATCCAGGGTCAAGCATCCAGATATAGCTGGGTAGACGGGAACATGACGTTATCAAGTTTCGAACCAGGAACCCAATAACTTTGCCGCCAGAGGCAAGTTCTTCTAACCACTCTGCCAATCGGATGCTCAATATCAGACACAAAGCACACGCCACGAGGTACAGACCATACACACACACAAACACAACCACTTTATGTAAGGTTATAAGATAAAGATGATCTCTTACATATTGTATTTCATGTTCTTTTAAGTTTGAATGAACGAAGCTTCCATTCAAAAGCTTTTACTGAAGCTAAAATTGGTACGACTCATTTCTGAGATAGGGAAGGCGAAGGCAGCTAAGAAAGCAATATAATATAAGTTAAGTCTCTAACAATTCACTCCCCCTACGGCAGTGCCTCCTATGGGATAAAATCAATCGTTTCACCATAGACGAAGTTTCCATCTGTGGCTGGCAGTAAACAAACGGGACACTTTGGTGGACTTTGAGTCAGAAGGTCTCAAGCTGACATTGACAGGAGGTCTCAACAAATCACTTTTCTTGTTTGCTTAGCTCTATCGACTTAAGTTTAATTAATCATAAAAATACAGTAAAACTTTCACAAAAAGAAATCTACACCGTCAGACAAAACCAAGCGTATAACAACTTCCATTTGTCAAGGAAATTGTGTAGTTCTGAACTCATTTACTTACTCGTTCCTCTTCTACCTTGAGGTGTAGAGATTTGGAAGAGAGAGCGCCATAGTATCCTATCGGCTGTCTTCCTCCTGGCCTGTTTCCATCCTAGTCCTCGGTCCTTCAGAGATTGTCTAATGTTGTTCTCCCAGCGGACTCATGGTTGTCCTGGAGGTCTGGATCCCTGGCTCTTAATTTCCCATACTTGTCGTGGTAGCCGATCTTCTCCCACTCTGCAGACATGGCCAAACCATCTTAGTTCGGACTGTTCTACTTGGGTTTGCAGGGGTTGGGATTTTAGGCCATGACGTATCGTCTGGTTGCGGACCATGTCTCTTCTTGTAGTTCTGAACAAAGGTAGAAATTTCAAATCGTGAAATAGTTTGTCGAAAACGTTAATGTTGTAAGTAATTTTCTCTCTTAAGCTTTAGCTTTGAACACACTTTGAGAATTGTATTTTTGTATGTCAGAAATGTAAGCAGGCAATAATGCCTTTTCCTTTACCATAATGAAACAAAGATTTCGTTCGTTCGTTCGTTCGTCCTGATTAGTCTCTTACAACTTTACAGGATTATAACTAGAAAAGAATTAACGTAGCATCATGGACGGTTTATGATGTACCTGCAAGAAAAAGTTAACATTCTAGTAAATGTGATAACCTGACTGTTATTGTTAATTTCAACTCGCTCGTTATTTTTATTTTTATATGGTTGTTTCTTTTCTCTTCTATTCTTATCAGGTTTTCTGATTTTTGGATGTTTTCATTTCTTGTTATGATTCTAATAATTGCAGGAACACCCAACCAACCCTTCTCTTTTCAGGGATGGGTGTAAACCCGTACCCGTGTGGTAGCGTGGGCTAGTGAGTCATTCTTGGTGATAGACAGTCAGATAACTTACGTAACGTTGCGTACATTTTCAGCGGGCAGCGGGCTTCGTGATGAATTTATTCTTTGATTCCCCCCTTTCCAGGGAAGGAAATAACTCTTCGTCGCTCCTAGATTTGTAGTGTTAGATTGGGTAACGTTCGTCAGATGTTAAGATAATGTTATGATGTTTAAAGGGAAGCTCTTACGATTGTTTTCGATTTTTATTTAGGTAGCATTCATGAGATTACGTCAAAGTGGGGTAGATGCAGTTTGTGGGAGATAATTCTATATCTATGACTCATCGCGTCTGTCTTGCATCAGATAATTGCTACTATAAACAGGCCCGGTTCTGTAAGTCGTTTCTCAGTGCTGGAATTTTGTGGCCGTGAAGAGTTACAGACATATTATTCAGTCTGCCCGTATAGTGGGAATATTCTGAAGTCTGGGTATGAACGTAGACTACATAAGTGATGTGTAGGAATTTTAGCTAAAGGGTTTTAGCAAGTCAGAGTAAGCTTTCTTCTGGGATTTAATTTTATATTTAGCCAGTAGTCTGCCATCAATTACCTGACCTCTGCCAGTGTATTGTAAGTTTCAGTGGCAATTATACGAAGTATAGCCAGTGAGGTTCTCTGTGAAAAGTTTGGTGTTATTATTACTATATATATATATATATATATATATATATATATATATATATATATATATATATATATATATATATATATATATAGGAATTTAGGATCTACGGCTGGTGTAGTACTGTGTAATATATTAAGAGTACCAGACTATGTTATGATAACTTTGGAGATAATAGTGTATGAACTCTGGAGTTTTGTTTAACAAAAGTGGCCATTGGTATTTAAATTAGTTGCTGAAGGATACGTTGGATGAAGGATATGCTATTGTTATGATAATGGTGTTTGCATTTTTGGAGATAAAATTAATTGGGCCTATTTTATTAAACCTCTGATAAAAGTGTAGTACACAAAAGGCGTGTTGTGACGGCTATATGCCTGAGCCACGAACTGGCCTCAAATCAAATCAGGCCAGCCAGCGTCTGTGTTAAACGTAAGAAGCAAGCGTTGTAGAGAGCAGGAGAGCAGACAGGGGGAGATCTGCGGGGTGGTTTTATTATTGAAAAAGAAAAAAAAAAGAGAAACGAGGTGTATATATTATAGTGTGTTTTTAAATGATTGTGTATTAGGGTTTTAGTATTGGTGTATATGTGTGGTTATTGTTGTTTCAGCAATTCATGGCTTCGTAGGCCCCCTACGATTACAGCGGACTTTGCCTTCCCTTAGGAAAGGGATGCAAAAGCCATCACAGTACTTGATAGCCGGGGTTTGCGAACAGTTACAGGCGCCCCTAGCTATTTCTTCAAGACGGTGAGGTATCAGGGAGTCTCCTGATTTGGGGAAAACATATTCCTCCGAGTGGAATTTTTCGGGAATTTGGAGCGCTTGGCTCCTACGGCCCAATAAACGACAGACTACTTTGCCTTGTATTGTTTACATACTGCCACAATAAAGCAGTAGGCCAAAACCCGAAGCGGGTTAATCATCGTTTGTGCATCCAAGTGAGTGTCATCGCTATTGGCACGATTTCAGCCAGGCACTTAGCTATAGAGTCGTCAAGGACTCCTTCAGCTTGTGCGAACTTTGCATGATTTGTTCGTTTGTTGATGTGGAATTAATTTTTGTTAAATGTTTAATAAATTTAAAAATATGCACTGGAACAGTTTGTCTTTCTCTACACTGTACCTATAATTCTTAGTTGTGCAGTTGTGTCTGTGGTAGATTAGTTTATGTTACCTTATCTCCACCGGAGCAAGAGGTGGTGAGACAGTAGCTATAAAAACTAGTCACAAGTGGCGAGGGAGAGTCAATCTCGGTTCTCACCCTTGAAGCTTTAAGTCTCATCCTCCACAGTCACTTAAAAATCTCTACTTAATCTATTTCTCAGATCTTTCTCAGACTAAGTGTCTTGTCTCTTTATTTAGACAGACTCTTGTTAAGCCACTGTGTGACAGTAATATAGCAATCTTACTATGACAGACAAATATTGCACACTTCGTTTTATTAAAATAAATTTTAATACTGGGAACTTAGTAGGCGTGTAATTTTTGTCACTCGATTCTTTTTATATGTGTAGACAGTCTTATCTATCTATCTATCTATCTATCTATCTATCTATCTATCTATCTATCTATCTATCTATCTATCTATCTATATATATATATATATATATATATATATATATATATATATATATATATATATATATATATATATATATATATATATATATATATATATATATATATAATAAACAGAAATAAGCAGTCTTAAATCTACAATACCCAATTCACCTTGTGACTTAGGCAGGCTGTCAGTATTTTGTGAGAACAAATGTACCTACACAATCCCATCCAACATTCCGTTTATGACAGTTAATGAAGTGTATAACTATCTTCTAGGACTTAAAGATAATAACTCATCAGGACTTGACGGAGTCAGTAATCGAATACTGCGTTATGCGGCTCCAGCTATTAGTGATTCGCTTACATACATATGTCGTGAAACATTCTAAATCAACATATATAAATTAAAAGGTAAATGTAAACCCTAACACATAAATTCAATAAAAGGAAAGAGAAATGGTAAAAGTACAGTGCTGTCACAAGGGCGTACAAAAATCCCCCTTGTTTTATGCTTCGTCTGCATATTCTCACGCTTTCACGTTGATAGTAAAGCCTACTGCATCACTACACGCTTTCTACAATAAAACGTGTACTGTATTTCTAAGAAAACCTTGAGCTAGGCACACTGCGTAATGACCTAAATTAATACTTCCATTAATTTCATTTTATACACTACGTTAACATAAACGGAAAGAAAGATGAACTTGGGATAGAGAGAGGGAGGGCTGAAAGCAGGAACGTATGCAACACGAACACGCGTCTCGCGATATACAATTAATGCCACCCTAACCGCGCGAAAGGCCATAGGCACTAACATTTTTTCAAATAGACCGTGATAAAAAACACTACAACTACGAGAGTTAGGTTTAAAAACCTGAAAAACGCTTATTAGGAAACATGACATTATACTGGTTTACGTTTGAAAGCCTGACAGTACAGCAGACACCCTAAAAGTTTGGAAGTGAGGAGGTGGTAACAGCACGACTATCCTAGAAGAAAATGCATATTTTGAACGCCGCCACTTAGCTCCCTTAAAACTTATATATTTGAGTTCCTTAGGACTTGCAGACAAAGAATATATTAAGTGTTACGCAAATAGTCTAGGAATTAACAAATTATAGCCAAAAGAAAATAGTGAGGGTGTCAGACAACACAAAAAAAATAATCGCACAGTGGCATGTTTTGAAACCACTATTTTACGGGAAATGGGCCCCCATGTAAAATCCTATTTGATTGGATAGAAGTAAATGTAAGGCTAAACACGATTAGTCGGGCTACAAATACTAATTCTTTGTTGTTAGGGAAACGTGAGTAGGAGTACTTTTTTTGAAAAGCTGTGTAAACAGGGCCCGATTGGTTAGACCCGCCAATATAGTCAATTAAGAGCGTCAGTTCAGTGCCACATGTTAAAATAAACTTACTAAGAAACAGTGCGTTGAGAGCCAGATCATATTTTTCTAAATAAAAGTCTGGGACAGAGGAAGATCGGAATTTGTGCCATTATTCATCGCCAGTCAACGTATCTGTGTATTATTTCCATGAATTGTGGTAAGCTTGATATATTCGATATCTTTTTAATGAAAATTGAATGTAAATTGATAATTTATGTCTGTATATGTGTGTGGTTCAGTAGCCAACATGAGGCAAGGCCTAAATATTGCTCCAACCTGAACAGGGCGTGTCGGAGAAAAGTATAACTGCATGGAATGGCCAAACAGTACACTGACACCTATCTTATTGACTAGAAAGAAATAATGCTGGAATTGCAGAGGCGTAGTAACCATTAGGGAGGAGTATACTGGTGTAAATTGTTTCAGATGAAGCTAGCAGTTGGCCTAACGCTCTGAACTCAGTGTTTGTTATGTATTGCGTTCAGTGTGGAAATAGATTATAAATTAGTTATGAAGTAGGAGGTACAACCTTCTTGTTTCAGGGACTGTGGTCCTAGTTATTGAAGCAGCACCTGGTTTGAGTTTTGCTGAAATCCAGAGGCTGACAGCATACTCCTTGGTCCAGATAGCGACCAGTGAGGTGTCTCCAGAACACAGGAAGCAATCGAGCAGAGGAGTCTTTTCCTGCCGCCATCACGAAAGATAAGCTTCTGTGGCCAGAGTTGCTCAACATTATGTGCCCCCTCAAAAATTGACATTTTATCAAACACAGAGGGACAATTAATTGGTTCAAATGACAGGAACTGTGAACTTTTTCCAATACTATTTCCAAGATAATCAAACACTTGAAGTCATGATGAAAAACAACAACCAAGCTTGAACAAAACCAGTATTACCTCATATTACTACTTCACCAATTACACACATAGAATAATAATAATAACTATGTCAATACAAAGTTCATATATATAAACTGTGTACATAATACTTGTAATTACATTTGATTGTGATTCCTGGTTCACTGTGTAGTTGAATCAGGATACCCATTATTGAAAGAATTAATACATATATTTTTAAACTTAAACACTTGACTCATTTAAGATAGTCTTATAGAGTGTTCTATGTGTGTGAGTGTCACAGTGTTGTAAAGTGTTGTGGAATAAAATAAATTGTTTATCTGTCTGTTGTTGTTGTGACTTACACGTCATCATTTTCATAACCCTAGACATTTAACGTAGTCATCACAATATTCCAGAATAATTCTGACTGAGGTATAAATGTGGTAGCAAGTAATACACCACACGTATTAGATACAGATACTTTCACAGCTGATCTCAGTCAGTACACTAAGTCCCCTATAAATATTTTTAACATCCCACTTTACCACAACATATACAATCAATGTATCGCACGGAGTTACTTTCCGTGGCACTTTAAAGTCGCTAAGGTATATCCTCTCTTAAAACCTGGGACTTCCGACAATAATAACCTTGGTAACTATAGGCCAATCTCCTTAATATCATCGCTATCCAAACCACTAGAAAAACACATACATAAAATAACACTATAACACCTAGTTAACAACGGCTTGCTAATTGATAGTCAGTCGGGGTTTAGACCTAAACATTCATGTCACACAGCTCTAACTAAGATGATTGACAACTGGCACTTAAATAATAATAACGATAACATATGTGGGGCAGTTTTTGTAGATTTTAAAAAAGCATTTGATATGATAGATCACGCTATTTTAATTAGAAAACTAGAAACATCAAAAGTAAACCTTCAGCTAGTGACGATAATTAAATCATTCCTGTCAGACAGAAAACATGTAGTTTCTTACAATAACTCTTGCTCAAACCCAACCGTAATAAATACCGCCGTTCCTCAGGGCTCTATTCTTAGGCCTCTACTTTTTGCCATATACATTAATGACCTTCCACTACACGTCGAGCACGCATCCTGTGACCTATTTGCTGATGACTGTACTGTCTACACGAGAGATACAAGTTGCAACACACTCGAACTATCGTTACAAAAAGATACAGACAATCTTATTAAGTGGAGCATCGGAAATCGCATGCTAATTAATATAATTAAAACAAAGTGCATGTTAATATCAACTAGACAAAAATTACAAAATTCAGAGAAAACAACACTTCAGATCTATATTGGTACCTTACCAATTGAAAATTTTAATGAACATAAAACTCTAGGAATAGTCGTTGACCAGAATCTAAATTGGAACTCACATGTTCATGCACTGACCAAGCAAACGGCACAGAAAGTTTACCAGTTAGCTAAAATCAAACATTTCCTAGATGAAGATGCACGTAAATTGTTCTATATATCTCACATACAAACAAACCTTGACTATTGCTCCACAATCTGGGATAGTTGTTCTATGTCCAACACAAAAAGACTCCATTCACTACAAACGCGTGCAGTGCGTCTAGTTTCTGACAACTGCCAAGCACAGTGTGTAGATCTATATAAAGATCTCAAAATACTGCCTCTAAGAAAGCGCTTTCTGTTCAACAAAGTTAAATTTGTTCACAAAATCCTGTCACAGAATGCTCTAACATATCTGTGGCCAATGTTCAAATACAGTGAAAGACGCAGTCAACGCCTTAACAAAATACAAGTGCCCAAGCCTAGGCTTGACTTATTCAAGAAAAGCTTAGCTTACTCTGCTGCTCATCTCTGGAACTATCTTCCACATTATCTGAAAGATAACAACCTCAGTCCCTATTCATACAATCGTAGACTTTTCGAATACTTTATGAGTTCTAATTATCTGCCCCCCCCCCCCCCCCCCCTAATGTGATTATTTTTCCGAACAAATGATATAATATCGAATGTAGGTTTAATGATGTTTTTAGTGCTTTTCAACATATTTTGTTTCATGGTAATACTTAGTTTGTACTTTTCAACATATTTTATTTCAAGTTTATAATTAGATACTGTGAATGTGAGTATGCTATTATTTTACCTTCACAACGTTGAATTCCTTGAATTGATGGGTAAAATGTATGTGAGAATAAATGAAATCAGTATA
Source organism: Oreohelix idahoensis (assembly GCA_024509875.1). Classification (NCBI taxonomy): domain Eukaryota; kingdom Metazoa; phylum Mollusca; class Gastropoda; order Stylommatophora; family Oreohelicidae; genus Oreohelix; species Oreohelix idahoensis. Next base: position 358,981 of record JAMPIV010018366.1, on the reverse strand, counting down.
AAAGACGAGAGAAAGGAAGGGCAGAATGTCAGACGGGCCTGCGTGCCCAATTCTCAACCCTTTGAAAATAAAGTTCTATCTATCTATCTATCTATCTATCTATCTATCTATCTATCTATCTATCTATCTATCTATCTATCTATCTATCTATCTATCTATCTATCTATCTATATATCTGTCTGTCTGTCTGTCTGTCTGTCTGTCTGTCTGTCTGTCTGTCTGTCTATTTATCTACCTATCTACCTATCTCTGTCTGTATGTCTATCTTTATTTGTCCCTCTGTCTATACTTTTTATCTATATATATATATATATATATATATATATATATATATATATATATATATATATATATATATATATATATATATATATATATATATATATATATATATTGTTTTCTGCTTGCATGTCGCTTCGTCTGTCTGCTTTTCTACCAGTTCATCTATCTATCGATTTACCTATAAAAAATATGGGCTCCTTCAGACAGTCCAGGCGGGACATTTATTTTACATCTAAAAATAACCTAAAGAGTTATGTAAGCTGTAGGTTTTCATTGTTAGCAATTTGAGTTATGAATGACACATCTGCATCACAGCTCGTACGTGTTACTTTGTCTTTCAGCTTTGTATTATTCCTAACATAAGTCTCACATCACGTATACACCGGTGTAAAAAATTAAATAAATGTATAGGGTTGCCTGAACGTCTGGATCCTAAGACTAGTTTTGTTTGGTTGGTTTTAAGTGTGTAAACAGTAATCATACATTCTATAAACATTTTTGTGGTGGATTGGTTTCTTAATTTTTAAGTTTTGCCAGGGCAGTGGCCGTATGGCGTACTCTTTACGATTTCCAGCTCCCAAGGGATTTTTAACGTGCGTGACTTGCACCATTCGCTCTCGTCCGTGAAGGTTAGGCATCGGATCTCACTACCTAGGAAATCAGGGGGAGTATGGCATCATTAGGAACCAATGGTTATGGAAAAAGTATCCATCAATTATATTCCCTGTACTAGGAGCGAACACGGTACCTTTAGAAATAGTAGCGGACGTCATACCTCTTTGCCACGCCGACCCCCTTTATATTTTAATTTGCCGTATATAATTTGTTTCTCTCTTCTATCTTAAATAATATTCCTGAGTACATGAGAACAATCTCTGTGTCTTCATCTATTGTTAGTTTCGAATCCCACATTAGTACTGATTTTTTTTATTTTTTTATGAATGGTTATTTAAGTTAGAAGAAAGAAAAAACAATTTATATAAAGACATATTGCCCATTAAATTAAATTAATGATTTTGCTTTCTGTCCCAAAACCGTAATCAGATGCAAGACACAATGAAAATACTCCATGAGAGATCGTAGCAATTGGGTCTGAAAATGCACAGGAAAAGACAAAGGTATTGAGAATAAATGCAGGAAATGCTAACAGGTTTGAACTTGAATTTGAAGAAACACCACTACAAGATGTAGAATCGTACACATATCTTGGCAGCAATACAGACAAAGTTGGAGGGACAGACAACGATGTCAAAATAAGAATACAAAAATCAAGAGGAGCTTTCATTGCATTGGGAAATATATGGAGATCGAGAGAAATCAAGTCCAACACGAAAATAAGAATCTTCAACTCAAATGTCAAGTCAGTCTTATTGTATGGCTCTGAAACATGGAGAACTACAGAAACCAAGAAGCTACAGACTTGTACAAATGGGTGCTTACGTAGAATTGAAGGATTAAAATGGTATGACAAGGTTACCAATGTGGAACTGATGACAAGAACAAGACAAATGCAAGTGGAACAAGAGATGAGAAGAAGACGATGGCGATGGATAGGACACACACTGAGGAAACCTGTTGATAGCATTACAAGACAGTCCTTGAACACCCAGGACAAGAGAGGCAGAATTAGACCAAGAAGCACATGGAGAAGAGAGCAAGTGTTTGTTAAAGGTCTACACTTTTATTGGGGAGCTGTTGGTAATGAATGAATGATATTGCCTATGGATCCAGACTTTTTGGCTACCCTGTATATTATTTATTTCCTTGGTTAGTCAATTTATTGTCTGGCATGTTGCATTGCATTGAATTCTGACCTTCATCATCATCATCATCATCATCTCCTTTTTCGCTCCTTATAAATCATGGAGGCACATCTGCAGCAGGCCCCCTGTGACGGTATTGTCTCCCTTGCTCCGCTGTAGTGGTTAAACAATGGCCAAACTTAGAGCATAATGATGAGGTATCAACCTTCGCTCAAGATTACTCTTCTCTATAAATAGAAGAATGGTGTTTCTATTTAAGGGAGCGTCACAGGATTTTAAATAAAAGCAAGCAAAACAACTGTAATCATCTAAGCTGTCATGAACTTATTATTCTTCCACCCTTTCTGTGATGAAATATTGACACGTATTTTCTGAGCCCCCAACTGAAGGTGATTCAGCAACTTAATTTAATAGCTCTATATGGTTATATATTTAAAACAGTATGAGTAATACAGGTGCAGACATACAATTAATTCAATAATGATTAATCCAACTTTATATTTGTTACAGGTAATAAGGTTTAATAATTACTTATGGGTTACTAATGTAAAATAAATAAAGTTGTTTATAAAAAAAGAAGCGATGATATTTATCATCATCGGGTGATGTTAAATTTTGGTGGATGATAAGAACAGTTTTAAAATATTTATTGGTTGCGCATGAATGTTGCTTAAATGCCGGTGTGGGATCAGTTGGCGTCTGCTTCAGTCGCTGTTGGTTCCCACAGGTGGTTTGGGCTGATCCTTTTCTTCAATAGTAAAATATTGTCGCAGCAACACGTCCCTTGCAGCAAGGCCAGGGTTACTACTTAGGTTGTCAATCGTCTTCAAGACCCATCTGGTGTAGGTGTCTAGCGTTAACTGCTGGCAACTTGTGCCACAAAGTTAGATGGAAAAAAATGTCTCTTTTGAGTATTGGACCTCCTAATATGAGCATCAGACAACCTCCGCTTTAATCCACCACTTCATCTTCCTCCAAAAATTTACCCTCCCTGAGCGTTAATTTTAGCCTCAGTGCGTCCGATAAAAATGATTTTGGACAGCGGAAGGCGACAGTTTATATATATATATATATATATATATATATATATATATATATATATATATATATATATATATATATATATATATATATATAACTTATTAAAAGGTGAGTATAATAAATATATACACCATGATATCATTATTCACCCCCTGAAGGCCACCTCTGCTGTTGGTTCTTTGTGAGGGAACCCGCACGAAGCAGTCAACAGTTCTGGCAGTGGTGGTTCATGTATCAAGTTATTTGCAGTTATGAGATATCAGGCGAAGAAATACACAGGCTTGATGCACAAAATGGCCGTAATTTACTGCAACTAATTTAAGATGCAGTAATCCCTCAGATTGATGAAGTTACAGTGTAGTGAATCTACCTACTATTTCCACTTGAGGATGGCCCTAAGGCTTGGGCTTTCAGTATTATTATGGAAGTTTTACGCTCTTAAATTTTAGCAGCTACTCCTAATCTAATGGCCGGTCATAAAAGGTATCATGGTTACGAGCTGTTATCTTGGCTTTCTGTGATCTCTCCTTGACAAAATTGTAAGTCAGTGAAGTAGTCTTACAAAGCGGCATGTTATACGCGAAATTTTCACCCACACACCCATGCTGCTTCGTGGAGGAGAGAAGTCAATCAGGAGCAGTGTATCTTAGCATCTCAAACGCAAAATCAATTGCAAATAAGTGTCTGATGATTTTGGGTAGGGGTCCCCACTACCCTCATGTAGAACATTACTACATGACTCCATAATATATTGCCCTTTACATGGTATTTTCAAATTCCATGAACATATAAGGTCTTGCTACCTCCGTTTTGCCTGTCACGTTTACCAACTCATTACTTCACAGATTTATCACTGATAATCTCCTCCAAGATGTTACTTTCTTGTAGTTGATTATTACAACGAAGTGCATCTGCCGGAAGTGTTACATCACTTTCTGTGCCTTAATCTTTAACAAGATTGTTATTGATAAGACTAAAGCTGATAAAGAGGAAGTGATCTTGAAAATGTTAAGCGAACAGATTCGATTGCGGGTTATGTTGCTTGATTAAGCTTATGTTAAGTTAAAAGTGTGATAGGGGAATTCCCTCGTATGTTCGAGAAGTTTCCAAGTCGGTAAGCGTGGCGAACACTGGTCAGTTCAAATTGCGGAGATCTGTTTTCTCTGAACTGTCTTGAGCTATGAGTTAGCTCGTGTGGCTAGCCCATGCAAGTATTGAGACTGAGTTGTGTTTTTTTAAACAGCCGTGTCTCGTGTCTGTTTTTTTTTTGGCGGGACTAGTGTGTGAACTAAGGGGAGTCTGTTTTGGGCATCGACTGGAGAGGTCGGCCCCACAGTGTGTGTTTTCGATGGTAAGCCTGCGCAGTGCACAAGATAAGAGGCCATTATTTGTGTAGGCCAGTAATTCCTGAGATTATTGAAGAATTGTGTTTTTGTGAGTATTTTGAGAAGTAAGGATCCATGACTTATATTGTCATATATCGCGCTGAGATGAGTGAAGGCGAGATTACTGCAAACTGCCAGGGAGTGCAGTCTTGCGAGAAATTGCTGGTAGTATTCATCATATTATAGTAGCACGGCGGTGAGGTCCGTTCGCTACGGGGATCCAGTATTGTATTGCAGCGCTGAGATGAGGCATATTTATTATATTAGCACGGTGATGCCGACCGTTTGCTATGAGGATCCATATTTATATTAGAGCGCCAATGTTTGGGAGTTTGATGAGGCATATTGATTATATAAGCACGGTGATGCCGACCGTTTGCTATGAGGATCCATATTTATATTAGAGCGACAATGTTTGGGAGTTTGATGAGGCATTATTATTATATAAGCACGGTGATGTCGACCGTTGCTGAAGGGATGCATTGACTATTTAAATGATGTTGAGAGCATCTTTGATGAGGCATTATTATTATATAAGCACGGTGATGTCGACCGTTGTTGAAGGGATCCATTAACTATTTACATGATGTTGAAAGCATCTTTGATGAGGTATATTTATTATATTAGCACGGTGATGCCAACCGTTTGCTGAGAGGATCCAGTATTGATTATTGTAGCGCTAAGGAGAGGAGTATCTGGATGATTCTGAGTAGGGGAGCATTTTCTTGTTGTGAGCTATGTTTGACTATGTGTATTTCATATTAACGTATTGTGACAATAAACCATTGTAAAATGTCACCTGTAGTTCTACGACTCGTACGTGCGTACCTGTAGTGTGTGAATGTACCCACGCACACTCACTGCAACATTTAACACGGTAGGAGAACAGTAGGCGTGACGGTAGTAACGCATGACCATAAATAGCCTGTGTGGCGAAATATATATCAACAAACAGGTTGTATCAATAACAGTATCTCGTGTGTAGCAGTGGTATGTAGTAGCACTAATCCTCATTAGTAACAAGACGCATTAGTAACAGTGATCTTCATTATCAACAATAGTAATGTAATTATACATATACCTAATTCTAGTAATCACCTCGCTAGTAACAATACCTTAGTAGTAACAGTTATCTTCCGACATCCCAGTGAAATCGTGTATTTGGGCACGTCATGTTTGCGAACTGACACCTTATCTCCAAATACCTCTGAGCACCCTGGTTTATGGCAATCATCTGCAACCCGTCCCCTTATCGAAGGTTGTTATCTACCTTCGCTGATAAAAAGTATGGGTTTTTGTCCCATGTCGTCTAGGGTAACAAAGATTACTCTGGTATCTCTCAATCGTGTGTCTGGTGTAACAATAAGAATCTCGATGAATGTAGACTCTCAATCCGTCTGGTCAGCGAGTAATCACACGAACTTGTCGACGTGGCTGCAAAACAGGTCAAGCGGTCCGGTATCGTATGGTGAGTGACGAAGTAGGACAAGATATGATAAGATAACCTTTGTCGGTAAGAGCGAAAAAGCGGTATATACGTGATGCGATAAGGAGCGAGTGAGAGGAAAGAAAATTAAGGGCACAGAAGAAAGTTAAAGGTCATCGAAAAATGTAATGATCGAAGATTTGACTTGTCACACGCCTCTTGCAGGAAGCCTGCAGCCAAACTCATGCTCTAGCAGTTGATGTTTCGATAGCAATTTGTTTTACATGATGAGGTTGCCAGTCCTATGCACAACCTCAATTCAGTCGCCTCTTACGACATTCTGGGGGAACAAAAATTCTGTTTTTTTTTTTCTTTGTCTTCTCAGTGACGTCCTGGAACTTCACGGGGCTCTGACCTTCATAATCATCAATATATATGTAACATAATCATCAATATAAATATGTAACATAATCATCAATATATATGTAACAAAATCATCATTATTATCACCATTGCCCTTCAGCTCCCACAGGAGCAGATGCGTTCAACAATTATTCTTAGCTCCCCTACCCCATTCCTTCAGTTGCTGGCCTTTCTATTTCTTCATCATCTCTTTTTTATTTCTGTCTCCAGTTCTCTTCTCTGTGTGTTTGTTTGTCTGTCTCCCTCTATCTCTGTTTCCCCGTAGGGGCTTCAGAAAAAGGACTGCCTTGTAATGCTATCAACAGGTGTCATTAATGAGCTATCAGGCGAAGTTATACACCGGCTTGATGCACAAAATGGCCGTAATTTACTGCAACTAATTTAAGATGCAGTAATCCCTCAGATAGATGAAGTTACAGTGTAGTGAATCTACCTACTATTTCCACTTGAGGATGGCCCTAAGGCCTAATCCATTGTCAGCGTGTATAACATAATAACTTGATAATACGTTGTGTGTATTTGAAAAGAGTGGAACTGGAGTGTAACAATTTAGAAAAAAATCAGGTTCACAAATTAATGTCAGTCATAGACACGTAAAGTTTCTGGGTGTCGCTGACGAAACAACGAATAGGACTACTACCCCCTCCGATATGTCAATTGAGGTTATATAAGGCTGACAACCTCATCATGGAAAAGAAGTTGCCACAGAAATCACCTCTGCAAGATCATGTGAATGCTTGGTGCATGATTCCTGAAAGACGACCAACTGCAGTAGTGGGTTCATACTCCATAAGGAGCGCAAAAGAACATAATGATAGTGATGGTATGATGACGATGATGAAGATGATGATTATGATGATAATGATTGTTTTATTATGATGTCAGTGATAGCTTCAAAGCAAGACCACCACTGTCAGATACACTTTAATGACATCTGAGGTAAGTTCTCTAACATGATGGTCTTTGATATCTGATTGCAGAAAAGTTGAAACTCTTAAGACCGGAATGAGAAAATCGATATTTCCAATCAAAATCAATATTTCCCGAGACTTTTGATGATGAGGTAAAAAAAAAAAATAGGTAATACTAGAACAAAGGTCTAACAAAAGTGTAACTTTACGGCCACAAGACCTTTGTCAAGGCGAAACGAACGAAAAGAGAAGGTTTTTTTTTTTTTTTTTTAAAGTGAAGAAAAATATCCCGTTCAACCTCAGACAGGTTATAAGTAATTAAGATACGTTGTATCTCTACTTCCTAATGTTTTCAACTGCATATACCTGATTATGATATCAGAAAACCGAAGAGAAAGAATGTGAGAATTAAGTGAAGTACTTGAAAAATAAAATAAAAATAATAATACAACACGCAGATTAACGTGGCTGTCGCTGTGATGTATACTCAAGATGAAAGTAGACAAGCTGATTTTGTTAACGAGATGTAGTGCATAAAGTATTGCCTTATGTGGAGATAAAATGTTCTATAAAGGTCTAATGTTTTATTATAATAATAATAATAGCCCCTTCAGTTATAGCTGACTATGAGTTGCGCCCCTGAGGTGACAGCCCTCAGCTGCTTATTTTCTTGATGTTTCTTTCGACGTTTTCTCCTCTCTTCTGCTTGCCGTGAGAGCTTCTTGTCGCCCAATCTGAGATGGTGCCATAGAGATCATCGCCACATGGTGCGATCGGCAGCTCCATTCTCATAGGTTGCTGGATTTATGTCCAGTGCCCTCATGTCTCTCTTGTACACATCTTTGAACCTCAGCTGCGGTCGCCCAACTGTTCTTTTGCCACCTGCCAGTTGTAATTGGAAGATATCTTTCGGGATGCGACCATCTTCTATGCAGCGGACATGGCCAAGCCAGCGTAGTCTGCGCTGTCTAAGCAGTGTATACATGCTCTGAAGGCCAGCACGTGACAACACTTCGACATTTGTCACTATCATTCCACGAAATACCGAGGATGTGACGCAGACACCGTAGATGGAAGGTATTGAGCCTTCTTTCTTGCTTAGCACAAGTTGTCCATGTCTCTCTGCCATATAGAAGTGTGCTGGCGACGCAGCCCTTATATGCCGCAGCTTTGGTCTTCATTGTGAGTTTAGATTCTCCCCAAACACGCGTTGTGAGGCGGGCAACGTAACTGCAGCTTTGCCAATGCGGCTGTCAATTTCTGTGTCCAAAGGAAGTTTGTCGTTGATGGTAGACCCCAGTTATGTGAAGTGGTGCACCACTGCCAATTCATAGTTGTCGACAGTGATAATTGGTGCAACATCCATATTCTGACTCAGCACATCTGTTTTCTTCAGACTTATTGTGAGGCCAAAGTCCTTACATGCTTGTATGAAGCGATCCACAAAGCTCTGAAGCTCCTGTTGACGTTGAGTGACGACTGCAGCGCCATGAGCCAATAATAAGTCTCTTATAGTGACCCTTCTGATTTTTGTTTTTGCCTTAAGCTTTGCGAGGTTAAACAGTCTGCCATCTGACCAAGTGTGAAGGCATATTCCTTCAGTTGCATCTCTGAATGCATGTTTTAAGAGCAAGGCAAAGAAGATTCTGTAGAGGGTTTGAGCTTGAACACAGCCTTGTTTAACGCTGCTGTGTGTGTCAAGGGGCTGTGATGTGCTTCCAGCATATTAGACTGTTCCCTTCATGTCTTCATGGAATGACTATCATTTCCAGCAATTTAGCTTGTCGGCCTATTTTCAGAAGGATTTTGAAGAGTCCATCCCTATTAACCAGGTCAAATGTCTTTGTGAGGTCGGTAAAGGTGATATATAAAGGCCTTTTCTGCTCTCTTGATTTGTCCTGAAGCTGGCGGAGAGAAAAGATCATGTCTGTTGTTGATCTACCAGTTTTATAGGAGTCTACTTTAATACGGGAAATTAAAGGTACGAAGAGAACTAACTTTATAAGTGGAATTAATGTTAAAAGGGGACCTAATGTTACATTTGTTTAAAATGTATATGGGATCTAATATTATCAATGTGGAACTGATGACTGTCACATAATTGTGTTCGCTCTATTTTCCTCTCCGGCAGTATGGTTATTTTAGCGTCATTGTTTGCACTTCTTCTCCATAATAATTCGTCGTGTCTGTTTACCTGACCATCCCTGCCGAGAGAGTAGACAGGCTATGCCATATTGACCGACAGTCATGTTGGTAAATTTCTCGTGTACCAAACCTTGGCCGCGTCGGATGTACGCCCAGCAAGTTTATTTAGCGCTGATATGGCTATTGTGATTCAATAATTACTGTCGTGAAGAATCCCAGCCCAGATGGTTACACGAGGGTCGGTGTTTGCACAAGGATGGGGAGATAAATTACCTGTCTGCGGATATATGACAGACATGCACCTGAAAGACGGAATGTTGTAATAGTTCTGGGTAGATGTAAGAAGTTGTATATAATTATTGACGAGAATATTCGAATGTCACAATAGTATATGGACGAAATTACCTTTTAAATAACATGCAGAATTTTCCTATGAAGAAATTTTTTGAATAGACGCCATCAAACCACGCATGATTGTAACTTTTGGCCGGCATTCGAGATATAAACATAACAACATTTCTTATTCGAGCCTGGTCTAATAGTAAACAGCAATGTGCGTGAGACGAATGTTGCAATATAACCTGATACTTTAGTCGGTTGAAAGCACTGTGAAAATTCATTAATATGTGAAAATTGTTCAGTGGATGTCCAAGTCGTTTGAGGCTGGCAACCTCAGCATATAGAATGATGATTTCGTGAACCACCACTGCAAGGGCTGGTGACTGCTTTATGTGAGTTTCTTATAGAGAACTAAATTCAGAGGTAGTTGCAAGTTCTATATGGAGCAGGGAGGGAATGATGAGAGAATGATGTAATACTTATTATATTATTAACATTTTCAACTAGTGTAGATGTAAATTTAAACATATTCACTCTAAAAGTAGTGCAAGTTTTCAACCTTTTCAACCAATGTAAAGTTAAACATAAACCTATACAATATAAATGTAAAAATGTTTTCGCTCAATGGGATTAAGCTTAATTCTCATCGAGGGTAAAGTTCTCAGATAGATGGGATGGTGGAATAGGAAGAGGGGGGACACATAAGTATGTTTCGGAAAACGCAATACTCAAGAGGGTATTTGTTATCTTCTTTTGTGACACTAGTCGGTGGTACCAGTTGAGAGTACTATCTCTGATACAAGTGAGGGTATAAGTGGCCTGAAGTCGACGCTAGACACCATCATCAGACGGGTCTTAGAGACGCGGGACCAGCTTGGTAGTTACTCCCTGACACATCTTGGAACGTGCTACAACTTTCAGACTTGACCAGTGACGAGTGTGATCCAATCATCTATCTGCAAAGACCTGAACATCAGCTGGAGAAGAACCTCATTGGCAGCTAAGTAGAAACATAAAAGCTGCCAAGTGAACTCGTAACCATTACTCCATAACATCACTTGATGATGATTATTGTTTGTTAAAGAATTATTCATTTTTTTTAAACTGTTAACTATAATTGATTATTCAATTTGTTACTTGTATAAAAACAAATATAAAGTTGATTTAATCATTTTGAATGTAATACATCCGTATGACTTAGACAATTTCTTAAATACACTTAAACAGACCTATATAATAATAAAAGGAATTTCGCTGAATTAACTCAGCTGGGGTTTTGAACGAGCTAACGAATTATAAGACAACCCTATCCTTCACAAAAGTTGACGGATACTAGAGTTAACATTTGCTCAGCCGCATGCAGCATTGTTCTCGCTTTTCTGAATATCTTGCGAACACCCCCTTAAGGTAGAAATGTCATTATCCTTCTACCTACAACTCTGCCAAGAGCAATCTTATGCGTAGGTAGACACATTTGAAGACCCACATTAGTAACTCTTGAGTTTTGGCCACTGTTGGACAACTACTGCAGAACTAAGGGGAGGCAACCTATGACAAGACAAGAACCAAACAAGTGCCAGTGGAACAAGAGATCAGAAGAAGCCACTAGCGCTTGATAGGACACACATTGAGGAATCTGTGGTTAGCATTACAGAGTTGTCCTTGTTCTGGAACCCCCCAGGTTAAGAGAGACAGAGATAGACCAAGAAACACATGAAGAAGAGAACTGGAGACATCAGTCAAAATGATGAGGAAAACGGGGACAGAACGTGAGCTAATGACACGTGACAGGAAGACTTGGCATGTGTTTATTAATGGCCTATGCTCCTTGGGGAGCTAAATATTATTGATTGATTGAATGAATGTTATATATCCCTTTGATTGAATGAATGTTATATGTCTTTGTCATTTATTGAATGAATGTTATGTGGCCCTGTCATTGATTGAATGAATGTTATATGGCCTTGTCATTGACTGAATTAATGTTATATGTCCCTGTCATTGATTAGATTTAAGTTGAGGCAATGGATATGAGGGGGCATTGTTTGACAGAATCGCGCATGTAAGCTTCATTTTTTGTTGTTGTAAGGTAAGTTTATTTGTTTGTCTGTTTGTTGATCTTTTAAGCAGTTGCATTGTGTGTCCCATGTCAGCAGTGCCGACCCTAGAGATTGGATTATTCTGGATGGTGCGAGGTCTCGTGACGGCGCCCCTTCACGGTGCCGTACTGTATTTTATTCTTACGAGACTCAATTTCATGATTTTGAGTTGGATCACACTATAATTTCCGCAAGTGCTCCATAAATGATTTAGCAAAAAACATAAATAAATAATAATATCACTAACACATATGTGTTCTTAAAATCTTATGAACCATTTTAAAAAAATTCAAGTTGAATTACAGTCGGGCACCCCGTGCGTTTTTTTATGTAATAATATAGATTTGGGATAGACAAAAACGTTAATTTAAGAAATGAAATAAGTGTAAACATAAAAATAGCCATTACTTTAGATTCAGCATTAATCCAGTTTCAGTTGTTGTTTGAAAACTTTTTACTTAAAAGTACATTTCGACGTCCACTCCTAAAACAGCGCCCTACACAGCTGCACCGTTCGCTCCTCTCATAGAGCCTTCCTGCTTCTGAGCGTTGAGCATCGTGTGACTATCGGTAGTTAGACGTACTGCTGGTTTACGTAAAAAAGTGCAGTCTATGTGTGATGAAAACGTGGCTATCGTATCATAGTGCAGAACGGTGGAATAATAGCCCAGTGTCGACATCTTAATCGACCCCTTCAGTCATAACTGACTATGAGAATGCGCCCCTGAGGTGATAGCCCTCAGCTGTTTATTTTTTTCCTTGATGTTCCTTTATCTGTGTTCTTTTCTCTTATGCTTGTTGTGAGAGCTTCTTTTCGCCCAATCTAAAGTGACACTGTAGTGAGCATCGTCACTTGGTGCGATCGGCAATTTCATCCTCCCAGGTTGCTGGATTTATGTCCTCTACCTTCATGTATCTCTTGCACACATTTTTAAACCTCAACTGCTGTTGCTGGACTGTTCTATTGCCGTCTGGGAGTTGTCCGTAGACAATATCTTTGAGGATGCGACTATCTTCCATGAGGCGGATATACAAGCCAGCGTAGTCTGCGCTATCTAAGCAGTGTATGCATGCTTTGAAGGTCAGACCTTGACAGCACCTCAACATTTGTCACTTTGTCTTTCCACGAAATACCAAGGATTTGGCGTAGACACCGAGATCTTAGAAGAGTATTGTTTTAGTCATACAAAATTTTTATTTCATCAGAGTAAAGAAATAGACATTTTTACCTTTTTAAATAAAACAGGTTAGAAGGTTTCTGCTAAGTTCGTAGTTAGTGTCTACATATTGATGTGTAATTTTATTTACTGGTCAGTTGTTTGTGTTCAGTACAATTTTTATTGGACTTTTATGTTCCATACAATTTTTTATTGGACTTTTGTGTTCAGTACCATTATTATTGGACTTTTCTGTTTCATACAATTATTTAGTAAACTTTTGTGTTCCATACAAATTTTATTGGACTTTTTTGTTACGTACAAATGTTATTGGACTTTTGTGTTCAGTACCATTATTATTGGAATTTTGTGTTCCATACAATTTTTTAGTGAACTTTTGTGTTCCGCACACATTTTATTGGACTTTTGTGTTCTGTACAATTTCTAGTGAACTTTTGTGTTCCATACAAATTTTATTGGACTTTTGTGTTACGTACAAATGTTATTGGACTTTTGTGTTACGTACAATTGTTATTGGACTTTTGTGTTCCGTACATATTTTTAAATTGCTATCAACCACGCGCGGTGTTTAATGTTTGATTTGGGAAGTTCTGAAGTTTCATTATCGATTTTTGCTCGCGATAGAAGAGGGCCAGAGAGAGACAGAAAGAATTATAGTGTTAGATGTATATCAGTAAATATGAATTTGTTCTTTGAAGAAGTAAAAATTAATCATTTCGCACAAATTTTCCTGTCATCGATTCCGAATGTTGTAGAATAGAAGTATTGAAATGGTATGACAAAACTACTAATGTGGAACTGATGATACGAACGAGACAAGTGCCAGTAGAACAAGAGATAAGAAGAAGATGCTGGCTATGGATAGGACACACACTGATGGAACCTGTTGATGGATTACAAGGAAGTCCTTTGTCTGGAATCCCCGTGATAAGAGAGGTAGAGGAAAACCACAGAACAAATGGAGAAGAGAAAAACAAAAATAGAATGAGGAAGATAAGGAAAGCCCTTGAGGTGATAGCACGTGACAGAAAGACGTGACATCAGTTTACTGAAGACCAATGATCGATGCGAAGCTGTTGGGTGATGATGATGGTTCGAACGAACGAACGAACTTTATTTTCAAAGGGTTTAGAATTGGGCACGCAGGCCCGTCTAACATTCTGCCTTCTGGTTCGGTCTCCTTTGATAGCCTCAGTCATAACCATATTCACCTAGATAAAAAAGAGACTAAAGTTTCTATCTGTCTAATGTCTACACTTTTATCTTGTAAATGTTAAGGTTGCGCCATGAATTAAGTATTTTTATACTGAATATTGAAGCCCTTTTCTGCTTGTAACTACTAAAATACTTTAGTCTTCAAGACGAATCTCTCTCTCTCCTCTGTCTTCTAAATTTACATCAACAATGGTGGTCTTCACTCTACTTACCTTGGTTTTTACTTTTTGTGTCTACTGATTTCATGTACGTGCTTGATTTATTACACCAAAGGTCGGTTCCACCAATGTAAGTCTACTCAATCACCGCTTTATCAATCATCACTTTATCAATCACCACTTAATTTCTCCCTTTCCAGAATAAAATCTCTACAGTGTGTATCAGTACATCTTCGTGTCTGTAACCAGCTCATGTTTAAATAAGAGTAGGCGGCTGGATGGCCAGTGTCTATCATTTTTAGCCACCTCCTTTGTTTTTAACATGCTGGGACAGTAAACAGTGGGCCTATTCTTTCATTCCTTGACCAAAAATCTTGCCTGGACGTCGCACGGACAACACTTTCAACATCACGTGTTAAAACTATTTATACCTTTACAACTTATGACATTGTCCCCGTGTAGTTCCAAGGGATCTCTCAAGAGGCAAATACAGAATGTGACTATTACACACTTATGCATGTCGTAGGAGACGACTGATTTGAGGTTGTGCGTGAGACTGGCAACCTTACTTACTTAGTAGTTCCTCTTCTACACTAGATTGTAGAAATTTGCCAGAGAGAGCGCTATACAATCATGTCAGTTGTCTTCCTCCTGGCCTGGTTCCAATCTAGTCCTTCAGAGATTGTCTAGTGTTGTCTTCACAGCGAACTCTGGGTCGTCCTGGAGGTCTGGATCCCTGGCTCTTGGTTTCCCATATTTGCCGTGGTATCCGATCATCTCCCATTCAGTTCATTGCAATCGAGATGGGTAGAGGCAGTAAGAGCTATAGAGTTAATTAGATAGATGTACAGATTTACTAAATCTCTGGCTGACAAACTTATCATGTGAAACAATTAAACACAGAAACAATCACTGCGAGAGCATGTGACTGCTTAATGCAGGCTTCCTTCAAGGGGGCCCGCTGGTGGCTCCATGCCCCATAAGGACAGAAAAGGAAAATAATAACGATGGTGAACACATTACATTTGTTACAGCCAACTCAACCATTGCCATTGTCTGTTGTTTATATGTTTCAATGATCTATTAGACACGGGTATTAACAGCTTCGATGTGTGTGTTATTCGACCGTTACTTGTTAGTAGGAAAGTTATGTAAGCAATGGAGAATATAAAAATGTCTGGGTCGTTCAAGACTAGTACTGTATTTCGTAGTTGCAAGTTGTCTTGAAAGCGACTACCACCAATGCTGCACTGTTTTTTGAGTGGTTAGTTGGTCTACTACGTTTCACTCTCGCTGTGCAGGCGAAGGCAATTTTCAAACGGACTTTTATCCAATCCCCGCAGTGCATATTTTTTTCTATTACTTTTGTATTGTCTTGTGACCTCTTTCTTTCTTTCTTACGAAGTCCTACCAGTTACTTATTTTTGTTATTTGTTTGTAACCCACAACCTGCGTGAAATCCAAATCTGACAATAAAGTAAAATGAAAAATCACTTTAATGAGAATATTACTGTGTAAATGTCCATCACTAAATGTTCTCGTTAAATAAATGTAACCTACAAAGATTAAATCCTACAAGAAACACGTACTTACATAAATGTCACATGCCCGTTATACGTTTAAAAAATTAGATGTTATGCTGTGCGGAAGATTCCGTGGGAGCCAGGAATGTAACTTTCAAGTTCATTCGGGGTGGTGGGATGGCTAAGAAGCAATGTCATTGCTAGCATAATGAAGCATGCTCACTAAATTGAAAGCGATTCTATGGTAATCCATAACATGGAACAAGATCTTAATTGCTGCAATGTGCTTCTTGGTGAGAAAAAGGTAGCAAAGCAAAGCAAGATCGCTTTTTTGTTTTTTTTAAAGTATCCTCCATCATCTTCTGCCCCCATTGACCAAGTAGCCGTGCCTTCCTCATCTGGAGTCATAACAACATGTTCAACCCCTACGAAACCTTCTGTTAACTAGTCGTCTGATGATAAGGACAGCTCCGCTGGGACAACTGTAACCACAAACGACGGAAGTAGTGGTGATTAAAGTTCTATAATATTTTTATTTTTTGTAAGTACAGTACATACATAATATTTTGTTTGTGTTCAATATGTTTGATAATTTTTTTGTAGTTAATAAATGTTGTTAACTATTTCGTTTTTGTTTTGTATAACATCCACTTAATTTTTATGCTGCTTTCTAGACATTTAGGAACGAATTAATTTGTCTTCTATTAATTCGAATGGGAAATCAAAATTCGTTAAGCGCTTATTCGGTTAGCGCTCGATTTTTTCAAGAACGAACAGCCCTGAGGGAGATTGCTGTGCTTCAGTTTATACAATGTGTTCTATTTGGCTGTAGACAGCGCAAGCAATGTAGACAACAGCAGAAGAGGGACAGTACTGAACTGTCAGTTTCTCCTCTAACAACCAACACGGCTGGCGCATGCGATCATACTGCCCCAAAAGTTATGGTTCCTCGTGTTCTGTATAGGTTTTATTGTAGGCCACTCCACAGTTGGAGACAGTTCAGTAATTTTTGTCTTTGTCGTCATCTATCGCTTCCTTAATGTTGTTTGTTGTCATAATAAAATCATCTATCACTTCCTGAATATTTTATTTTGTCGTAATGAGTCATTCTGTCACTTCATTTATGCCCCCCCCCCTCCTTTTTTCATTCCACGTTTACCTCGGCTCCTCACGTGAGCTTATCTGTCAATCATACGATACCTGACAGACCGCACGTGAATAACACAGAATCTTTTGAAGTTCGTACTCAGAAAAAGTCAGAAACCCCTGGGCTCTTTGATCTTCAGAAGCGTGCATTCGTACAGAGAAGACCCGTTAGACGTAAGAATTCTTCTGATGTCGGTTAATAACGCTCGACGGAAGACCGACAATAAGCCTTTATCTGGGAACTCTGTTCTGATTTTCCGTTACTCACATAAAAGTGCGAAAAGTAACATCATCTATAGATCAGAGAAATGTAATGATATATAAACTGTGTTTTCTTAAACCTGCTATCAGTTGTCACTCAGAATTGTTGGATAGTCTAAGCACGTAGTTCTAGAACCATTGTGGAAAATGTGTTAATAGCATTCGTGGCGATTTTCATTCTGATTTTCTGACCTGATCAAGGGGGGCCAGCGGTCTTTTTTTTTTCTTTTTTTTTTTTTTTACTGATTGGTTAATGTTGTCTTTTCTTGGCTGGTGCGTCACAAATTTCATTGGTGAGCAAATATTAGCCAACGATACATGAGAACCATTTTAACTCGTAAATTTAACTGGACTTACCAAACCCAGTAATATTTTTCAATTTTATCAGCCCACTGGGATGTGAAAAAAAATTACATTCATTCTCGACTTCTGACAGTCGTATTCAAGCGTAGCTTCCAGAATTTACGCTGTTTCAGAATCGGCACTCTACCATAGAGCCAGCCGATAGGATTATCATCATTTATCAATTGTAACATTTTTAGCAACCAGATGTTTCCCAATACTGGAAGTATTTTCCTCTTTTAACTGTGAACCCCAAGATCACGTTTCTACATCAACTTTTGGCGGTGACATTTTGTTCATCCAGGACAAATCCACACCAGATTCGGCGTTCACCTCACTAGTCTTTATTTGTTAGAGGATGGACTGGGGCCAATTTGGGAAATAAACCTGACATTTTATATAGTCAGGAAAAATTGTAATTCCAAGGGATATCACCGAGAAAAGGTAAGAGTGATTGAGGGGCCACTGTATGAAAGAGAGAGTGAACATTTTTCTTTTTTACAGGGACTTTACCAAAACTGGATTTGCTTAAACTTGTTAACTTTACTGAGTAGCCTATAGTAGGAACTTGTTTACTTTACTGTCTACTCTGTAACATAGTGCAAACCTTCGACCTTTGGGTTATTAACTTTTTGGGTTCTTTTCTCCATTTATTCTGCAATTTCATATGTATGTAACTCTGATTCTTTTATTTGATCTTTCTTTAAATATTTGATGTTGTCAAGTTTAAATGATTATAAACAACAAAAGAAACTTAACTTTGTGTGTTGGTCAGACCCATACCCAATTAACCGTAGTTTTTCACGTGTGTGTGTCTTGTTGTCACATAGCTGTGTGTGTGTGTGTGTAGTTAAACTTATATTTATATGTATGAGGAGGGCAAGGTTGTCTTGTACTAACTTATAGTCGTATAGATAGGCTGGAATAGAGAAACTAACTCATTCCAGAGACATATCTTCTTCTTAAACTATCACCCATGAAATCTATTTCTCACACCTTTTTCTCACGTATCTATCACCATCCACTCTATTCAGACGGGACAAAAATAACTCACAACCTATCTGTACGACATTAATCATCATCTCGATACCTACGGGATGTCGCCTTTGCCATCTAGTCAGTTTTGGCAACACTGCCCGACCCATTGATAACCGGTTACCTCTGAGTATACTGACATAACGACCGAGAGGAGTAGTCAGTTGCCAGTACTCGTCACTTGTTTTTATAGTTCAAGTCTTCATTATCCTGTATAAGAAGTGCCCCAGCGCGCCTACTGGATACTCGCTCGACAGCAAAAGTTCTCGTCTATTGGATAGATTTAGATCAGTCGGTGCAAGTAATTCTGCACTCTTTTTAATCTCCTCCACCTGCTAGTGTGGCCTCCAGCCACCGGGAATTATGAATTCATCGGATTATTTTACCACACTGTTACAGAGAGAGCGTATCTCCATAGCCTGGAAATTTTAACCTTGGTGGAATTGTGTAGTTGGTTTTCTTCTAACAGAGAAAGTAATATACTTACCAGGATTATTAATATAAGGAGTGGCCGTTTCCTCGCGAAACTGGGGGCTTAACCCTTTTAGTTAGTTTTTCTTGGGAGTGAGAAAGTGTATGGGTGTTGGTGTTTTGGAGTGAGACGTTTTGCCTTAGAGATTGAGTGATGTTTTTTGTTGTGTTATTTTTTTGTAGTTGTAATATTGATTTATTCACTAGTCCTTCAGAGCTAGTGAAGGCATTCCATATTTTTTTTGTTTGTTCAATGTTCTGGTTTCTTTAATAAATATACATATATGTACTAAGCGGTCACAATTCAGTCTATTATCACTGTCACTTAATATTTGCTGTTGTAGTCCTTACTGTAGTAGATTCTTCTATTTAGCATTGGAGGACAGACGAGGGTACGACATCTTAAACAGAGTCTGAGTATGGCTGTGAAATCGACCCAAGATGTTTGATTATATCTCTCGTCTCTCCAAAAGTCCTACCTCTATTCATATTTTCATTAGTGACTTTAATTGTGTGTGTGTGTGTGTGTGTGTATATATATATATATATATATATATATATATATATATATATATATATATATATATATATATATATATATATATATATATATATATATATATAACTCAAATGTATTTGTGCAAAATAGATCATTAAAAATGTGAATTCAATAATGAAGCTTAGTCACATTTTGTAAATAACATTTTCTCAAAACATACCTTGAAATCTTTTTCGCATTTCTGGCATATTTTATGAGCTTGAGGATAGAAAGATGCTGTAAAGGGGTGAGACCTCAAAAGGTTAAGCAGTTCAGCTCTGGAGTATTTACGGCATCTGTTCCTTATTGACATTGTGTTAAAGTGAGTGGATTTTTGTTTTCTTCTTTCTTCTTCTTCTTTATTCATCCTGAAAAGGACGTTGGTTGCGTTGTGTCCGTTTACAGCGTAGCCGCGATATTTGCGCCTTTCGGCCGACACATCCGACTTCAGCACAGCATTTTTGGGACCGGGTTAGCCTTCCCTCTTTGATCCCTACTCACTCAGCCAGACTGCAGTGATGCACCCTGTTTCCAGGACCACCACTTGGAGGTGGAGTAGGGTCTTGGTCAGCTCTGGTTCGCTGACCCTGACGCAAGCAGTCTAGCTATGGGTCGCTAACTGCATTCCTCACTGTTGAC
Source organism: Oreohelix idahoensis (assembly GCA_024509875.1). NCBI lineage: Eukaryota > Metazoa > Mollusca > Gastropoda > Stylommatophora > Oreohelicidae > Oreohelix > Oreohelix idahoensis. The sequence goes on along the minus strand of JAMPIV010018366.1, from coordinate 338,661 downwards.
GAGTCTTAGGTCCCGATCTTTGTTTTCGACGCTTCTTCCGTGTTATATGTTGTGTGATATTTAATATTCAACAGAAATTAATATTCATACAATGCAAACAAGAGTCTGAAGCAAAAAAAATAAAATAAACACGTGACATGATTACCTGTTTCCGAAGAACAAAGTCAGAAAAACAGGGGAGATAATAATTATGTCTGGGGCAAGAGACGACACCAGTCACAGAATTAGTTATACTCGGTTCAGTTTTCACCAACGAGGGGAAAAAAAGTGACCTGGCCACCAGAGAACGTCTAATCAAACGGAGATCTCGAGGTTATGCCACGTTTGGTCCACAGTCAGATAAGAACAGCAAACGTTGGATAATTGTATAAATGGAGAATTTTCTGAATTTTGAGGGTTTAATCAACTTTTGGGGAGTCTCATTGACGATAGAAGGAAAGCTAAGTATTATGTTTTTCCTTTTCGCGCCCTATAGAGCATAGATCCACCACCCCTAAAGATGACTCCCTAAAGGAATCCAGCACAAAGCTTTCACGTGCGGAGGTTGTGTCGGTAGCAGTTTATTTTATATGATGAGGTCGTGAGCCTCATGCACAACCTTATATTAGTGGCCTGGTACGACATGCCTGAATGCTAAGAATGGATATAAATAGCAGTATCTTAACGTTATCATATATTATTAATGACAATATGTGAGTGTTAGTAGATTTTATAAATAACAGAAAGACATTATATGATGTTAATCTTATCCACAGAAAAATAATGAAGAAAAGCGGTGTACACTGAAAACCGATGCCGAAGATAAAAGTAATAACAACCTTACTATACTCTCGGATAGAATATGAATCAAGGAGACTGAGAAAAGTACAATGGACAACAAAATTTGTTGGAAATGTGGGAACTGGTTGAAAAACAAAAGTCATTGGTGAATCAAGTGACGATATGTTTGACTCTTCAAAACAAGAAGTCTCAAAAGTAACTAAATAGTGTTAAAGATTCAGTGTGTTTATTTCTATCTTATTGTATTCGGGTGTCTGGAAGACAGTGATAACAGATCACGCAGCAAAAGTGCATGGGTTACGAACTGCGTCTGAAGAGATAAGTCGTTAAACTGTGCTCCACAGAGGTACAGGTAGATCCAGTGGTACATGGAGTCGACTGTCTGGGGCGGATTCCAAAGTTATATATAGAGGAAGCAAGAGTTACGGAGCAAGGTGCAGAATCTATGATTCATACGCCCTTTTAAGGCGACGAGAACTGGTGATTATGGAGATGATGACCGTGACCTAACCCTATTTATATATAAGTAGTACAGTTGTCAGTGCACTGGCTTCCTAGCTCGGTGGTCTATGGTTCGACTCCCAGTTGAGCTGTGATTTTTTAGACCGCTAACGGCTCTGGGGACGACCCAGCCTCATGAATTGGGTACCAGAGCAACTCTGGGAAGGTTAAGGCGGCCGGCGTGATGCTGACCACATCACCCCTAGTGTGCCGATGGTCAAGAAAATATGGGCATAACACCATATTCCCAATATGCCTCAATAGGCGTGTAACGGGATCTTTATATATATATATATATATATATATATATATATATATATATATATATATATATATATATATATATATATATATATATATATATATATATATATATATATATATATATATATATATATATATATATATATATATATATATATATATATATATATATATACTCTCCTAGACTTTCCTGAGAAACGAGCTTCACCTTACGAACCTTGACCAGAGACGAGTGAACGCAGTGTACAGAAAACCAACTCATCAGGAGGAGGAGGATCAGAATCGTCACCGGTAGCTAAGTTAACCGATATGCTGCCACTTGAACCTCTTATCAAAAACCATCACCCAAGTGATGAAAACTTTATTTTGTTATTAACTATTATTCCTTTCTTTTAACCTGTTAAACTTATAGTGATTATTAAATTCTGTTATTTGTGATTATTAAATTTTGTTATTTGTAATTATACCAATTTAACTTCGATTCAATCATTTTAAATGTGCTACATGTTTGTCTCAGTCAAAGTTACGAAACACACACTCTAAACAGAGCTATATTATTATAATAATTCCACTGATTAACTCAGGGGTGGGGGCTTAACGAGCTAGAAGAAACCTTTGCTTAAATTCTTCATAAAAGGTGTCGGCAGATTACAGAATTAACGTGCTCAGCAATGCCAGCATTGTTTTCGCTTATCTGAATATCTTGTGAATACTCCTTTGTGGTAGAAGTGTAATTAACCTTCTATCTACACATCTGCCAAGAGTAATCTTTTGGCTTAGAAGCCACTATTAGATACTCTTGAGTTTTGGCCACTGTTAGACCACTACTGCAAAGCAGGGGAGGCAATACCGTCACTATATATATATATATATATATATATATATATATATATATATATATATATATATATATATACATATATATATATATATATATATATATATATATATATATATATATATATATATATATATTGTTTTCAGTAATGTATGATCGTGTCTATCTTCTAGACTTTGGTCACATGTTTCTATTATTACATTTTTGCTTAAGCTTTTCATTGCTCTTTTGCGTAGAGATATGTTTATGTGGTTTGCACGGCTACAACCTTCTTGTTTCCTTGCGTTCTATCTCATTTTCTCTCATTCCATCGCTAACAGTTTTGTACAATCAATCTCTTTTGTATAAATATGTTATAAATTCCAATATTTTCTACACTTCTTCAGGTCGACTATATTCGTGCATATTTCTAAGGGCTTTAAAGGCAATCAACATTGTTCGTTTTGAAAGGTGTTTTTTGCTTAATTATCATATTGTTTTGTTTAGCATTTCAATCGAGTGTACTGTGAGGATAAATGTTTTCAGCCCAACGAAATTCTCTTTCACTTTACATTCAAGGATAAGTATGCCTGTTCCAAGATCTTCAAAGTCTTCTTTGAACCCATTAGTACAAATTGTTAAGCTACCATTTGTTAATTGTTGCATATATTGCTTGGTTATGTTTTTAATAGTGTGTTTCTGTTTCTTCTTTTTTTTAAATCCTATCTGCAAGATAATAATCGTTGTTTGGTTTGTTGAACTGCAGTGACATTAGAACTGGTTTGTTGAACTGCAGTGACATTAGAACTGGTTTGTTGAACTGCAGTGACATTAGAACTGGTTTGTTGAACTGCAGTGACATTAGAACTGGTTTGTTGAAATGCAGTGACATTAGAACTGGTTTGTTGAACTGCAGTGACATTAGAACTGGTTTGTTGAGCTGCAGTGACATTAGAACTGGTTTGTTGAGCTGCAGTGACATTAGAACTGGTTTGTTGAACTGCAGTGACATTAGAACTGGTTTGTTGAACTGCAGTGACATTAGAACTGGTTTGTTGAACTGCAGTGACATTAGAACTGGTTTGTTGAACTGCAGTGACATTAGAACTGGTTTGTTGAATGGCAGTGACATTAGTACTGGTTTGTTGAACTGCATTGACATTTGAACTAGTTTGTTGAGCTGCAGTGACATTAGAACTGGTTTGTTGAACTGCAGTGACATTAGAACTGGTTTGTTGAACTGCATTGACATTAAAACTGGTTTGTTGAACTGCAGTGACATTAGAACTGGTTTGTTGAACTGCAGTGACATTAGAACTGGTTTGTTGAACTGCAGTGACATTTGAACTGGTTTACTGAGCTGCAGTGACATTAGAACTGGTTTGTTGAACTGCAGTGACATTAGAACTGGTTTGTTGAACTGCAGTGACATTAGAACTGGTTTGTTGAACTGCAGTGACATTTGAACTGGTTTGTTGAACTGCAGTGACATTAGAACTGGTTTGTTAAACTGCAGTGACATTAGAACTGGTTTGTTAAACTGCAGTGACATTAGAACTGGTTTGTTGAGCTGCAGTGACATTAGAACTGGTTTATTGAGCTGCAGTGACATTAGAACTGGTTTGTTGAGCTGCAGTGACATTAGAACTGGTTTGTTGAACTGCAGTTACATTTGAACTGGTTTGTTGAACTGCAGTGACATTAGAACTGGTTTGTTGTACTGCAGTGACATTAGAACTCGTTTGTTGAACTGCAGTGACATTTGAACTGGTTTGTTGAACTGCAGTGACATTAAAACTGGTTTGTTGAGCTGCAGTGACATTAGAACTGGTTTGTTGAGCTGCAATGACATTAGAACTGGTTTGTTGAACTGCAGTGACATTAGAACTGGTTTGTTGAGCTGCAGTGATATTAGAACTGGTTTGTTGAGCTGCAGTGACATTAGAACTGGTTTGTTGAGCTGCAGTGACATTAGAACTGGTTTGTTGAACTGCAGTGACATTGGAACTGGTTTGTTGAACTGCAGTGACATTAGAACTGGTTTGTTGAACTGCAGTGACATTAGAACTGGTTTGTTGAACTGCAGTGACATTAGAACTGGTTTGTTGAACTGCAGTGACATTGGAACTGGTTTGTTGAACTGCATTGACATTTGAACTGGTTTGTTGAACTGCAGTGACATTAGAACTGGTTTGTTGAACTGCAGTGACATTAGAACTGGTTTGTTGAACTGCAGTGACATTAGAACTGGTTTGTTGAACTGCAGTGACATTAGAACTTGTTTGTTGAAATGCAGTGACATTAGAACTGGTTTGTTGAGCTGCAGTGACATTAGAACTGGTTTGTTGAACTGCAGTGACATTAGAACAGGTTTGTTGAAATGCAGTGACATTAGAACTGGTTTGTTGAACTGCAGTGACATTAGAACTGGTTTGTTGAGCTGCAGTGACATTAGAACTGGTTTGTTGAGCTGCAGTGACATTAGAACTGGTTTGTTGAACTGCAGTGACATTAGAACTGGTTTGTTGAACTGCAGTGACATTAGAACTGGTTTGTTGAACTGCAGTGACATTAGAACTGGTTTGTTGAACTGCAGTGACATTAGAACTGGTTTGTTGAACCGCAGTGACATTAGAACTGGTTTGTTGAACTGCATTGACATTTGAACTGGTTTGTTTAGCTGCAGTGACATTAGAACTGGTTTGTTGAACTGCAGTGACATTAGAACTGGTTTGTTGAACTGCAGTGACATTAGAACTGGTTTGTTGAACTGCAGTGACATTAGAACTGGTTTGTTGAACTGCAGTGACATTAGAACTGGTTTGTTGAACTGCAGTGACATTAGAACTGGTTTGTTGAACTGCATTGACATTTGAACTGGTTTGTTGAACTGCAGTGACATTCGAACTGGTTTGTTGAACTGCAGTGACATTAGAACTGGTTTGTTGAACTGCAGTGACATTAGAACTGGTTTGTTGAAATGCAGTGACATTAGAACTGGTTTGTTGAACTGCAGTGACATTAGAACTGGTTTGTTGAGCTGCAGTGACATTAGAACTGGTTTGTTGAGCTGCAGTGACATTAGAACTGGTTTGTTGAACTGCAGTGACATTAGAACTGGTTTGTTGAGCTGCAGTGATATTAGAACTGGTTTGTTGAGCTGCAGTGACATTAGAACTGGTTTGTTGAACTGCAGTGACATTAGAACTGGTTTGTTGAATGGCAGTGACATTAGTACTGGTTTGTTGAACTGCATTGACATTTGAACTAGTTTGTTGAGCTGCAGTGACATTAGAACTGGTTTGTTGAACTGCAGTGACATTAGAACTGGTTTGTTGAACTGCATTGACATTAAAACTGGTTTGTTGAACTGCAGTGACATTAGAACTGGTTTGTTGAACTGCAGTGACATTAGAACTGGTTTGTTGAACTGCAGTGACATTTGAACTGGTTTGTTGAGCTGCAGTGACATTAGAACTGGTTTGTTGAACTGCAGTGACATTAGAACTGGTTTGTTGAACTGCAGTGACATTAGAACTGGTTTGTTGAACTGCAGTGACATTTGAACTGGTTTGTTGAACTGCAGTGACATTAGAACTGGTTTGTTAAACTGCAGTGACATTAGAACTGGTTTGTTAAACTGCAGTGACATTAGAACTGGTTTGTTGAGCTGCAGTGACATTAGAACTGGTTTGTTGAGCTGCAGTGACATTAGAACTGGTTTGTTGAGCTGCAGTGACATTAGAACTGGTTTGTTGAACTGCAGTTACATTTGAACTGGTTTGTTGAACTGCAGTGACATTAGAACTGGTTTGTTGTACTGCAGTGACATTAGAACTCGTTTGTTGAACTGCAGTGACATTTGAACTGGTTTGTTGAACTGCAGTGACATTAAAACTGGTTTGTTGAGCTGCAGTGACATTAGAACTGGTTTGTTGAGCTGCAATGACATTAGAACTGGTTTGTTGAACTGCAGTGACATTAGAACTGGTTTGTTGAGCTGCAGTGATATTAGAACTGGTTTGTTGAGCTGCAGTGACATTAGAACTGGTTTGTTGAGCTGCAGTGACATTAGAACTGGTTTGTTGAACTGCAGTGACATTGGAACTGGTTTGTTGAACTGCAGTGACATTAGAACTGGTTTGTTGAACTGCAGTGACATTAGAACTGGTTTGTTGAACAGCAGTGACATTAGAACTGGTTTGTTGAACTGCAGTGACATTGGAACTGGTTTGTTGAACTGCATTGACATTTGAACTGGTTTGTTGAACTGCAGTGACATTAGAACTGGTTTGTTGAACTGCAGTGACATTAGAACTGGTTTGTTGAACTGCAGTGACATTAGAACTGGTTTGTTGAACTGCAGTGACATTAGAACTGGTTTGTTGAAATGCAGTGACATTAGAACTGGTTTGTTGAGCTGCAGTGACATTAGAACTGGTTTGTTGAACTGCAGTGACATTAGAACAGGTTTGTTGAAATGCAGTGACATTAGAACTGGTTTGTTGAACTGCAGTGACATTAGAACTGGTTTGCTGAGCTGCAGTGACATTAGAACTGGTTTGTTGAGCTGCAGTGACATTAGAACTGGTTTGTTGAACTGCAGTGACATTAGAACTGGTTTGTTGAACTGCAGTGACATTAGAACTGGTTTGTTGAACTGCAGTGACATTAGAACTGGTTTGTTGAACTGCAGTGACATTAGAACTGGTTTGTTGAACCGCAGTGACATTAGAACTGGTTTGTTGAACTGCATTGACATTTGAACTGGTTTGTTTAGCTGCAGTGACATTAGAACTGGTTTGTTGAACTGCAGTGACATTAGAACTGGTTTGTTGAACTGCAGTGACATTAGAACTGGTTTGTTGAACTGCAGTGACATTAGAACTGGTTTGTTGAACTGCAGTGACATTAGAACTGGTTTGTTGAACTGCAGTGACATTAGAACTGGTTTGTTGAACTGCATTGACATTTGAACTGGTTTGTTGAACTGCAGTGACATTAGAACTGGTTTGTTGAACTGCAGTGACATTAGAACTGGTTTGTTGAACTGCAGTGACATTAGAACTGGTTTGTTGAACTGCAGTGACATTAGAACTGGTTTGTTGAAATGCAGTGACATTAGAACTGGTTTGTTGAACTGCAGTGACATTTGAACTGGTTTGTTGAACTGCAGTGACATTAGAACTGGTTTGTTGAGCTGCAGTGACATTAGAACTGGTTTGTTGAGCTGCAGTGACATTAGAACTGGTTTGTAGAACTGCAGTGACATTAGAACTGGTTTGTTGAACTGCAGTGACATTAGAACTGGTTTGTTGAACTGCAGTGACATTAGAACTGGTTTGTTGAACTGCAGTGACATTAGAACTTGTTTGTTGAAATGCAGTGACATTAGAACTGGTTTGTTGAACTGCAGTGACATTAGAACTGGTTTGTTGAACTGCAGTGACATTAGAACTGGTTTGTTGAACTGCAGTGACATTAGAACTGGTTTGTTGAACTGCAGTGACATTAGAACTGGTTTGTTGAACTGCAGTGACATTATAACTGGTTGGTTGAACTGCAGTGACATTAGAACTGGTTTGTTGAACTGCAGTGACATTAGAACTGGTTTGTTGAGCTGCAGTGACATTAGAACTGGTTTGTTGAGCTGCAGTGACATTAGAACTGGTTTGTTGAGCTGCAGTGACATTAGAACTGGTTTGTTGAGCTGCAGTGACATTAGAACTGGAGAGAGAAGTGAAAATGATGAGAATGACGTGGAAAGAATTTGAGTTGATGGCACGTGACACGATGACTTGTCACGTGTTTGTTGAAAACCTATGCTCCTTTTGGGAGATAAATGGTATTGATTGATTGGTTTAATGCCATTACCTTATGCGTATATTACAACTACAGCTTATTGAAATACATATAGTCTTATATTTTTCAAAGTACTCTACCCAACTAGAGACTAGCTACGGTGTGTTGGCGTGGTCAAAGACGTTTGAGTGATTCATCACAAATGATGTATGTATTTGGTAAATTTTGTCTAGTACTCAAAAGAAGACAGAATCGAGGTATATGCACATCGTCATCATTACCCTGGAGGTTCCCACTGGAGCACAGACCTTCGACAATTTGATGCCGAACCATCCTTTCCCGTGCCATCAGCTTAAGATCTTTCCACATCTTTATTATATCTTTTTCATGGCAGTTTCCAGTACCCGTCTGCTTATGTTGTTCAATCTCTCTGTCTCTTTCGTTCTCGTTCTCCCTAGGTCTCACTCTCTCTCTCTCCTATCTCTCTCTCTCTCTTTCTTTCTATTTCTTTCTCTTTCTCCCTCTCTCTCTCTCACTATCCCTCTCTCGCTATCTCTCTCGCTATCTAGCTCTCTCTCTCTCTCTCTCTCTATATATATATATATATATATATATATATATATATATATATATATATATATATATATATATATATATATATATATATATATCTGACTACCTCTCGTACCCTGTAAATTCCTAAAAAGGACTGCCTTGTAATACCATCAACAGGTCTGTTCAGTGTGTGTGTGCTTCCTAAGAAACACAGCGTCTTATTCAATATACACATAGCTAAAAGCATAGAGCCACGCTTGAAAGTTAGCCTGAGGCTAAACAATAGCACACAAACGATGGAATCAAGCTTTGAGAATTCAGCAAACAAGTAGATGGGTTTCTAAAAGACTCTACAAATATATTCCTTCAAATAAACTCTTCATTCGTATCCAGATTTTTACATATTCTTCCGCACCTTCCGTCTGGCAGTTTTAATTGTGTTTCGTGATGCCTGGGGCTAATGCATGCTAATGCGTCTGTAACAGAAGGAAGTGACGCAATATGCCCTCAGACAAAGCTTCCAGACGCAACCAATTCATTTCCTGTGTTTTTCTGAATTGTGCTCTACCCTCATCATCGCCTCATCACCATTATTTTCCCATTCTGCTCTACGCTTCCCACCCTCAAAGCAATATTTGGGCTCTAGGCTTCTCTTATTGCTATCGTCTGATACTTAATAATCGGCTCGAACATTCCATGAGTATCTTTTTTTCTCCTTGTCTACACTTAGATATTTCGTTGACCTGTAGTTGATCTCATCAGTCAGTTTTACTTGTACGTACTTTGTGAAATAGAAAAACGCTGACTTGCGTTTCATCCATCCCCTTCCTCCTTCCAAACACAGAAAAACAAGACTTACGTTGACACTCATAAAAACGCAGGAGATTGATCTGACAGGAGGGTCAGATGAGGAATGATAAAGAAACAACGTTGACGTCAGCACCATCAGAAACTGGCTGGGCGATTTTTTTTTTTTTTTTAATGGGACGAGCAAGAACACGCGTCAAAATAATGACAAGAGAAGAATTAAAGTCAAAACCTTACACTTTCAGTACCTGCAGCACATTTAGAAGACTGGGACGAGGGAATAGGTAAATATAGTAATTTGACTATTTACCTAACAGGTGTTTAATCACTTTTTTTTTTTAATGTTCGGTTATCATTAAAATTTTTGTTTTTATAGCCGGTGTCCTGAGCATATACTTTAAGATTGTCTATGTTCTTTTCTATATAGAGTTGGTAGGTTGTAATGAAAAGGTCCTGTTCTTGCTTCGTCTTTTACATTTTTCATCATCGTTCTCATTTTATTTCTCCTCTCTTTGCTCTATCAGTGTTCTTTAATCACACCTTTATATTTCCCATCTATGCGCTTTGATGGAACGTTACCTTTTAGAAATCACCTGGTTTGTTAGAGAGCTATTGTCCAGCGTAGACCATTGCAACATGGGTGATACGAGAATTCGTTTGATAGCTTAATCCCCTGTTTAAACACCCGGTGTCATCACATTTTGGGTACAATAGTGTGTCTGCGAGAGCGATTAATAACAAAGCACTATCGGGAATAAGCACCGGGCTGCAAAGATTGTATGCGTTTGCAGAGAATGAAAAATCTCTTTGTCTGGGAAACATCAGGACAAAAGATATGGCGCCGGTATGCTCCGACAAGCGGAAACCTCGGGGCGTGGGGGGGCACGGGGGGGGGGGCGGGGGGGGGGTAAGAGACACAACAGTGAAACAATAGACTGTGCAGCATGAAAGCTAGGAAAAGAAAACACGGCGGGTTGCAAAGAAAAATAACTTTGTGACAAGGAGTACATAATTTCTCTTATCAGGCAACCAACCTCAAGCCACGGTTTTTCTTATCACCTGACATCATACATTCAGCAAGATTCTGACGCGAGAACCAACCCATCAAAGATTGACAGGGTCTGGTCTCGCTAGCAAGCACTCGGATGTGGTATTTCAAGGTGGAAGGCGAGTTAGTGTGCGGTGGGACAGCTATAGAATACAGCCTAAGAAAGTCCACACATTCGCAATCCGAAAAAATATCCTGATGCGCAGCCGAAGTATGTACGTTTTACAACAGTCGCGGCGCATAAGTGGAAGTTCTCAGAGCCTAGCCTGTTCCATAATTTCATTCCGGTGTCGATTATAATTTCGCTACAGTGGAGTTTAAATTCTAAATTTGTTCTTAAGGAATTCGCAAAGAAAAAAAGTCCTTCAGAAATCTAAGTCTACACTTTAAATGTTTGGCGTCTAATCGGAAAGAAGCTAGCAAAGCCTATGTCTGGATAGCAGAATTCACACGATAGGACATCATGCACTTCCTAAGTTGTAAGGAAGGAAATCCACACCCGCGTTTGTTTACGTTGGTGTTGCAGCATTTTATTCATCTGTTTATCAAGTACACACAAGTTGATTCGCATATATATATATATATATATATATATATATATATATATATATATATATATATATATATATATATATATATATATATATATATATATATATATATATATATATATATATATATATATATATATATATATATATATGTGTGTGTGTGTGTGTGTGTGTGTGCGTGTGTGTGTGTGTGTGTGTGTGTGTGTGTGTGTGTGTGTGTGTGTGTGTGTGTGTGTGTGTGTGTGTGTGTGTGTGAAGGTTAGGGGGGGGGAATGATTCGCTTTCATGGGGTGCAAATTTGGTTGTGCCCCCTTTCACCATTTATTTCACAAGTGACTGTTAATTACTTCCATTTATTTATTTACTTATTTATTTCTCACTTCTCTAACACTGTGACAGGCACACTATTGAAAGAATGAACAACCTACCTGCGATTAACATGTCTTGCAGAATGTTATTATCAATTTCTTTTTATTTGAGCATATCCATTCTTTCTTTCTACACTGCTATTTCGTTTCCAAATTCATCTTGTCGCTGTGTAATTGATTTCATTCTTTCAGTCATTATCACTACCACCCTTGATTCTCTTTTAAGGAGGAAAGATTGAGCGGGTTTGTGGGGCAGGGCTAGGAAGTTCAAGATAATAATTAATTAAAAGAAAATGTGAAAGTCATCGCTGTGCTCACTGAACTGATTAAAAAAGACTTGAACTTAATATAAAAGTTGAGACACTATAACGCGTAATTTTATTAGTCCTGTGATATGCTTTTGTTACATATGAAAACGCCTGCATGTGTTCAACAAATATCTGTATACGTATAAGACGCAGGCGAATGTCTGATAACTTCTGTGGATGTGTGATAACGTCTTTACATATCTGATCACGCCTTTATATATCTGATAACGTCTTTATATATCTTATAACGTCTTAAAATATCTGATCACGCCTTTATATATCTAATAAAGTCTTTATATATCTGATAACGCCTTTACATGTGCCTTATAACGTCTGTGGATGTGTGATAACGTCTTCATATATCTGATAACCGTGATGGGAAACAATATCAAAGAAAACCTATCTGCTGTTGCCCTAAGACGCCAATAGGCGTAATGGCCACTGACTGCTTTGACGGTCGGTGGCTAAGGACGGAAGAAGAAGAAGAAGATATCTGATAACGCCTAGAAGCATTACGTTTGGAAACGTCTGCATATGTCTGAAAACGTCTATAATTATGTGCCTATTTACGCCTAATGTGTATCTAAGTCTAGCTCTATCTGTGTTATATCGTCGTATTAATATGATAGCGTCTTTTTCTGTCTGATAACGTCTTTATGTACATGGTACTATCTTGATCAGTCTGAAAACTCCTTAATATTTTGTTTAATAAAATTTCTCCTCGTTTTGGCGAGGCGCGTCCCGTTCAACTTAGCCGGTTATATTAGGGCGCATGTCCAAATATAAAAGACCTTTAGGTCTGGAGAATTGTTTTTTTTTTTTGGCCGCCTTAATATGTAAGATAACTCCTGTATGTGTCTGAAAGCGTCTGCACGTGTGTCACGGAATTGCCCCTCCCTGCTTTGCAGTAGTCGTCCAACAGTGGCCAAAACTCAAGAGTATCTACTTTGGGTCGTCAAAGGTGTCTACCTTCGCACAAGATTACTCTTGGCAGAGTTGTATATAGAAGAATAATGATGCTTCTATCTCAAGGGACTTTTCATAAGATACTTCAGAAGTCAAGAACAATGCTGCGTTGGGCAGGGCAATTATTAACTTATATCTGATCCGCCACCTTTTATGAAGAATTGAGCAATTATTAATTTCAGCTCGTTTAAGCCCCCACCCTGATTTACTCAGTGGAATTCTTATTATTCTGGTATAGGTCTGTTTAGAGTGTTTTAGTAAATTGACTGAGACAAACATGCAGTACATTCAAAAATGATTAAATCGACGTTAAATTTGTATATTTACAAATAAAAAATGTAATCAACAAAGTTTTAACAGTTTAAAAAAAAATTGAATAATCTTTAACATAAAATACTCATCATCGTGTGATGGTAGGGTGTTTTATGTAAGAAGTCACAATTGAATAGCGTTATATTTACTTTACAGTTAAATGAAAAGGTTAATAGTATAGAGAGAATATGTTTTCATTTACATCTACACTGGTTGAAAAGCTTGAAAACTTTCGTTAATTTTAATGTGAATATGTTTACATAGACATTTACACTGGTTTGAAAATGTAATAAATATTATAATTAGAATGTATTTCATTTCACCCGTGTGTTACCGTGGCCCGAAATGGGAGCAAAGAATAGTAACACTGTACTCTATCATGTATGTCGTAAAAAGCGACTAAGGCGGGTTGGGCATGGGGTTGGTTACCCCATCCCGAAAAAATCTTTTTACCACAAAAACTTCAACAAACATGGACAAGTCAAATACAGAATATAAATCAAAGCCGCCCAAGACAGAAAAAGGTCCTCTGGAAAGGAGGCGCATGAAGCAGCCTAGAGAAAGCCGAAAGGAGTCTGGGTTGCCGAGTAACCTTTTTTCGTCTAGGAAAATCTCCAGGATTGGCACCTATAATGTTCGCACTCTATGTGGACAAGAGAAAACTGCACAGGTAGCAGCAGAGTGACAAATTACAGGATTGATATCCTGGGTCTCTGCGAAACACGGTGGAAGGGCATAGAGAGGAGGAGTCTGATCAAAGGAGATATGGTGTTGTCCTCAGGACATGAGGAGGAAAGAGCCCACCACAGTGAAGGGGTGGCTCTAATGCTGTCTAGGGAAGCACAGAAGGCACTTATAGAATGGGAAGCAATGGGACCCCGAATTATAACAGCAAGGTTTAAATCAGCCAAAAAGAAATTAAATATAAACGTCATCCAATGTTATGCACCAACAAATGATAAAGATGAATCTGAGAAAGAAGACTTTTACACCAGATTACAAAATGTCTTGGACAAAAAGAAAAGAAAGGACATCACAATTTTGATGGGGGACCTAAACGCACAAGATAGGTAGACAACACCGGCTTTGAAGAAATTATGGGAAAGCATGGATTAGGTATGATGAACGAGAATGGGGAACTATTAAGTAACGTCTGTGTTTCAAATCAACTTGTTATAGGAGGAAGCATATTTCCACATAAAAGAATACATAAAGCAACATGGATATCACAGAACTGAGAATCAGATTGATCACATATGCATAAGAAGTTTAGGTCATCATTGCATGATGTAAAAGTATGTAGAGGAGCAGATGTGGTATCAGACCACCATCTTCTGTTAGCTAAAACAAAATTAAAACTCAAGAAATTTACAACAGTATATAGTTATAGACAACAGTACAATGTGGGATATCTAAGAAATCAAGAAATAAGAGAAAAATTTTCTATCGCAGTATCCAACAAATACCAAGTACTCCAACAGCTGAAAGATGAAGCAGATACGGAGGACCACTGGCAACAAGTAAAAAATATATGGAACGAGACATGTAAAGAAGTACTGAGAAAAAGAGAACATCGGCACAAAGCATGGATAACAACAGAAACCATTAGCAAGATAGAAGGCAGGAAACACAAGAAAGCAGATTTAAACAGAAACAAAACCAGAAGCTCTAAAGCCAGTGCTCATGAAGTGTACATAGAAGCAAACAAAGAAGTAAGAAGAAACATCAAAAGAGAAAAGAGGAAGTATATTGAAGAGTTGGCAAAGGAAGCAGAGGAAGCTGCAGCCAAAGGAAATATGAGAGTCCTGTACAACAACACAAAGAAGCTAATAGGGAAATATAAGCAAGCAATAGAATCTTTTGGCCAAATACTATCACCAACCAAGATCTGCTTACTCGTAGCAAGCAAGAGGACATGCACACCATCATAGCTGGCAGACGCTGGAGCTGGGTTGGTCATGTCCTCAGAAGAGACCCCGATGCCATCACAAGAACAGCTATGCTTTGGACCCCTGAAGGAAAGCGAAAGAGAGGCCGACCAAAAACAACTTGGCGGAGGACTGTGGAGGCTGAGATGCAAAGAATGAACCAGAGTTGGGGCACTGTACGAAGGATGGCCACCGACCGTGCAAAGTGGAATCAATTTGTTGTTGCCCTACAAGACGCCACTAGGCGTGATGGCCACTGATTGCTTTGACGGTCGGTGGTTAAGGATCGAAGAAGAAGAAGCAAGCAAATGGCCTCATAAAAGATAAGAATGGAAAATTGCTTAGTAATATACAAGAAAAAATGACAAGATGGACAGAACATTTTGAGGAACTTCTCAATAGACCATCTCCAACTAATCCCCCAGACATCCAGCCAGCAGAAGAGAAGCTACAAATCAGCTGTGAACGACCAAGTAGAGAAGAAATAAAGAAAGCCATAAAGCTTCTGAAAGATGGAAAAGCAACAAGTCCAGATGGCATTCCAGCAGAGGCCATCAATACAGATATTGATACCTCTACAGAGATATTATACAAACTACTTGGCAAAGTCTGGGAGAGAGAGGAAATACCAGCAGAATGGAAGGAAGGTTATCTGGTCAAGTTGCCTAAGAAGGGAAATTTACAAGAGTGCACAAATTAAAGAGGAATAATGTTACTATCAGTACCAGAAAAAGTATTAAACAGAATCATCCTTGAGAGATTAAAAGAGTCCACAGACAAGCAACTGAGAGATGAACAAGCAGGTTTTCGACAATACAGATCCTGTACAGACCAGATAGCCACATTGAGAATAATAGTTGAATAAAGTCTGCAATGGAGTTCACCGCTTTACATCGGATTCGTGGACTACGAAAAGGCATTAGACAGTGTAGACAGAGAATCACTTTGGAAACTGATAAGGCATTATGGAGTTCCCATGAAGATCATTAACTTAATAAGGAAAACCTATGAAGACATAACATGCAGAGTTCTTCATGAAGGACAACTTACAAAACCGTTTAGGATAAGAACGGGAGTGAGACAGGGATGCCTTTTGTCTCCATTTCTTTTCTTACTAGCAATAGATTGGGTTATGAAAACAACGACTTCACACAACAGAAATGGAATCCAGTGGAATCTGACTAAACAGCTTGATGATCTGGATTTTGCAGATGACTTGGCTCTTCTGTCCCATAACCATAATCAGATGCAAGAGAAAATGAAAATTCTCGATGAGAGGTCACAACAAGTGGGCCTGAAAATACACAAGGAAAAGACAAAGATAATGAGAATAAATGCAAGAAATTGTAACAAGTTTGAACTTGAAGAAACACCACTAAAGGATGTAGAATCGTACACATATCTTGGTAGTAATATAGACAAAGTTGGAGGAACAGACAATGATATCAAAATAAGAATACAAAAGGCAAGAGGCGCTTTCATTGCATTGGGAAACATATGGAGAACAAGATAAACCAAGTCCAATACGAAAATAAGAATCTTCAACTCAAATGTCAAGTCAGTCCTATTGTATGGCTCTGAGACATGGAGAGCACAAAAACAACAACTAAACAGCCACAGACTTTTATAAATGGGTGCTTGCGTAAAATAGAAGGGCTGAAATGGTATGACAAAGTCACAAATATGGAATTGATGACAAGAACCAGACAAGTGCCAGTGGAACAAGAGCTGAGAAGAAGACGCTGGCGATGGATAGGACACACATTGAGGAAACCTGTTGATAGCATTATAAGGCAGTCCTTGTTCTGGAATTCACAGGGAAAGAGAGGCAGAGGTAGACCAAAAAACACATGAAGAAGAGAGCTGGATACAGAGGTGAAAATGATGAAGAAAACATGGAAAGAACTTGAGCGGATGGCACGGAACAGGAAGACTTGCAAGTGTTTGTTGAAGGCATATGCTCCTCATGGAGCTAAAGGGTATTGATAGAATATAGTATTTCATTTCTTTCATCTTTCCCTCCCTGCTCCATATGGGGCGTGGGACTACCTATTCTTTTTAGTTCTCTTTAATAAACTAGCAATAAAGCAGTCACCAGACCTTGCAGTGGGGGTTCATGAAATCATCATTCTATATGATGCAATTGCCAGCCTCAAATGACTTGGACATCCACTAGCAATTTTCACATATTAATTTTTACATGGAAGTATATACATTTTAGTTCATATGTTAGTAATGAAAAATATAGAATGTAAAATGTACAACTTACGCCAATCTTGGATCACAGACTGTTTGCTCAGAGAAATAAAGTTAAGGCACTAGCAGATGCCTTTCTGCACGTTTCTGGTGTGTTGTTATGTTAACAATGAATTCCCTCTATGACTCCGTGTTTTCAGTTTCCTCAGATCCCGGTTTTCCTTATTATAATGATCGAGCTTTCCTGGGCTGTTTAAGTCCTTCAAATTACTCCAACAAAAGTCCGGTCTGATGAAGGGAAGTCTGATTCTCACAGTCTTTACTTTGGCAAGGTCTGGTTGTCGTCTTGGCAAGCGATTCTTACAGTGAACTAGACTTGCAAAAAATGTCAAATTATATTGTAGGTTTTCTGCTCCCGCATTTCCGGGCTGTTGGGAGAAACGCCCAATTGACGCAATTGTTATTTGCGCCTCAAAGTAACAGCCAATCTTATTTGAACGTTTAAATTTATGGCACCTTTATTATGAAATATTTTGCATGACTCATCTAGTGTAAAATTTCAAACGTTACTTTTCTAAAATTGGGCTGTAAACATCTGATTATTACTTGGTCAAGTTACGCCTCTCACACTTCAACATGTCCTCACAGATTGGGGGATTATCTGACTTGCCAATCCCACGTAATTCAACCGTCGTTATCAGACTATGACTCGGCGCAGTTCGGCCGTCTTGTCTTGGCATTTCGTGGTTTATCCGCACCTCTAATATGCAAGTCTATTATTCTGTAGAATAGTAAAGGATTACTCTCATCTTGTACAAACACCGTCATTAGCCTTTCACCTCGGATCAAACGTGGGACCGTCACGTTTTTGTGATCCAATTAATCTCTCAGGGATGGACCGGCGAATTGAAGTGTGAAAGTTATGTAAACATTGACCTTCGAGTGAGTTTTCTCTGTTGACAAATAAGGGCAGAGGAGGGAGAAATAACAAAATTTCACTCGCACAGGAATGTAATGCAATCCTGCTGGAGTGGACATGAGAGCGAACAAACCGTTTTGTGACAACATGTCTGATAATGTCTTTATAAATCCAATAAATAATTATGTGCATTGTGCTGAGATCCTCCTTGTGTGATCTAAGGGAGCAGATCGGAGCACTGATGGAGTTGTCCGTGTGCAATGAAGATATATCTTAATACCAAACCAAAACCAAATCCGATAACCGCTGTACATGCAGAAGCGGTCTACTATGAAGGTAATGAAGCTGGAGTTTCAGGGCCTCCAAGTCCAAAGTTTTCAGTTTTCTCTATGATATGTTTTTTGCCTATCCTCAAACACTTTTTATTATCAAAGGGGCTCCTCCAAGAGTTCAATTTTCAGGGCCTTCAAAATGTGGATCCACCACTGTGTACTGGTTTGATAACGTCTTTACATGTATTATACCATTGTTATGTGTCTGATAACTTGTACATATGAATTATAACGTGTAATCTTCTACACAATGCTGAAAAAAGGTTATTTTTAATGAAAAATGGTAACGGAGTTAGCTTTATAAATGAACAGTGCTCTAGAAACACGGTACGTACTGTAAAACTTACTCCAAACTTTTATTAACTTTCTTTTATCAGTTTTTTTTTAGAACGTCCGAGGGGCAGAGTGGTTAAAGCGCTGGTCTCTCGAGGCAAATGTGCCAGGTTCGAATCACGGTACCACACGCTAGAGTTTACCCAGCTGTAAATGGGTACCTGACTTTGTGTTCAGGAAGGAAAAGGCAGCGAGGAAGGGAACTGGTCGCCCCACCTCTCGATGCTACACCTAGTACGGTTAAGTCTCTAACACTTCAATCCCCTATGGCAGTATCTGCTATGAGACTACCTTTACCCTGTTATCATTTTGACATCAACCCCCTAGATTGTGAACACATAGTGTACCATCCTATGAACCATAACACAACTTTCACGCCAACTTTCACGCCAACAGACCCATCGTTCAAATAGATATGTCAAGGTCTCCCGTTAGTTTCTACATCCTCATCACTATTTTGTATTGCGCTCCTTACGGAGCATGCAGCCCCAACTGGACGCCTTGCAGGACGCTTTCACCAAGCAGTCACGTCAAAACTGGTCGCTTTCACAAAGCAGTCACGTCCTAACTGGTCGCTTTCACCAAGCAGTCACGTCACAACCGGTCGCTTTCACCAAGAAGTCACGTCACAACTGGTCGCTTTCACCAAGCAGTCACGTCACAACTGGACGCTTTCACCAAGCAGTCACGTCACAACCAGTCGCTTTCACCAAGCAGTCACGTCACAACTGGACGCTTTCACCAAGCAGTCACGTCACAACTTGTCGCTTTCACCAAACAGTCACGTCACAACTAGTCGCTTTCACCAAGCAGTCACGTGATCTTGCAGCGGTGGTTTTTGTGGCAGTTTGTTTTACAAGATGAAGGTTGCCAGCCTCATGCACAACTACATATTAGTCGCCTTGTACGACATGCACGACGGAGCAGTTGTCTCATTCTTTCTTTGTCTCATCAGTGATGCGCAGTAACAACCTGGAGCTTATTATTCTGTACAGGGTTTACACAAATATCTGAACACTTTATGAAGAAAAAAACAATTTACGGAAGTTCTTCTTCTTCTTCCACGTTCGCCTTCAGACTTCCACATTAATGACTCTAATGGAATAAATAAAGGCAATAGTCAGCTCCAGGTTCCTTACTGACTTACTTACTCGCTCCTCTTCTGCCGTGGGTGTAGAGCTTTGAAAGAGAAAGCGCCTTACTATACTATCGGGTGTGCTCCAGGTTCCTAACATCTCCAGTTTTTCGTGGAGAGAAGTGGGCTGTTGCCATATGTTACTCCGTTCACTGCTGTATATTTGGGCAGGACTGCAGCAGATGTCTGGCTGTCATGCGGCTGATCCCGCGGGTGCAGATATCTCTTGCACCAATCCTGTTCTTGTAGTATAGATGGTATCTCTATCTTATGTGTCCAATGCGTAGCCGGCACATGATGACCTGGTCTCACTTAGATAGCTGATTATATGCATAATTATTTTTAAATGGCCCGGGTATTTTCTTTCCCATTTGGGCTTGAGTTTTTATATTTGTTTTTGCCATTTTATAAGTTGTCCCTATGTCATTTTGTTGTAGTGCTGTTCCTTCGTTAGCACGTTTGTCTGCCTCCACTTGCCTGGAATGTTGCAATGGGCTGGTATTCACTTGACTGTGCACTTGATGAAGCATTTGACCAGGCTTTCAAGTGAGTTTGTCAGATCGTTCAATCCCTTAGCATGGTGCATTTCATGCTGTTATTACTGTGAGGTATCTGTAAAGATTACTATGTGCTTTTCTGCATGCACTTAAGAGTTTCCGCTGCCTGTTTCACGGCATCTGTTTCAGCGTTGAAGTTATTCCAGTATTTGCCAGTGGCGATTGCCATAGAGAGGATTCTATTCTTTAATGTAATGAGAATGCCAGCACCCCCAGCTGCGTAATTTGCGGAACTATCAGTATATGCATGTGTCCAGAGCATTGCTGCAAAGTTTTGGCCAATATACTTGGTTGCTATACACTTTCTTTATGTTTCTGCCTGTGTCCCCTTACTTTCAATGCCTGGAATATCAGATATTTGAGCTATGGAAAGCATTTTATTTTCCGCATTAGGATACTTGTGCTTGTATGTATTTTCTTTGCTATTGTTTAGGGAAGTATTGTATACGGATCTGTAGGATACTATGTTCTTATATGGTAATGCTTCAAATATCTTGCTAAAAATGTGCCCACGATTTCATAGACACCTTGTAGTTGATTCATCGCTGCCGGGTTCCGGGGGGTGTCTGATGGGACGAAGCAAAAATAGAACTACTGGCTCCCTCAGTCATATCTTTCAAGATGACTAAAATGAGGTTGGTCATGAGATTGGCAACCTCATCGTGTAAAACATAGTGCTACAGAGACCACCATTATAAGAACATATGAATGCTTGTTGCAGGCTTCCTGCAAGTGGACCGGCTTCAGTTGTGGCTTCATAGTTCATAATGAGGGAAAAGGAAAATGAATGAATAAATGAATTCATCTTTGCAGAAATCCTCGTTTCACGCGCGCTGGAATTAATCAAAATACATCATTATTTTTTGTTTAAGCTCGTGACACAGTATACACGTGAGCACGTATCCGATCAGAGAACGTCCATCTGTGTTCTATTTACGTGTCAGCCTCTGTCAGGTGTTTAATATTCAACTCACGTGTCGTTATTTATGTGATGCTAATTTCAGTTATAATTTTCATTCATGAGTTTATTGTTTTTTGGGTGGTTTGTGTCATTCCGTTTTCACTTCCTGCTGTGCTGTCGTCAGAATTGATTTCTTTCTTTCTCTCGCTGTCTCTCTTCATCTGTGTATATTCGTACACATTCATATTTATATTTATATGTCTCGTGAGATAAAAAGTAGGACTATTGCTCCCTCAGGCATGTCGTACAAGGCGACTAATATGAGGATGTTCGTGGGGTTGACAACCTCATCATGTAAAACACATTGTTACAGATACCACTGCTGCAAGAGCATATAAATACTTTGTGCAGGCTTTCTGCTAGGGTGTTATCCAAGACCATCCTACTAATCCTGCTCTGTGTCCTACTAATCCTGCTCTGTGTCCTACTAATCCTGCTCTGTGTCCTACTAATCCTGCTCTGTGTCCTACTAATCCTGCTCTGTGAGTTTCATATTAGTCCATTGCTAGTACTTTTAGATTTTTATTTCCCAAGTACATATGGTCGGGCCAGGGACACTTTTCGATTCCATCAGGAGGAACTTTCATATATTTAGGCAAAGAGAAAGGAGGTCAGAGTGGCGTCGGCTTCTACCTGTCTAAAAGGACAGCTGCCTTCCTATGAGGATATAATCCCATAAATCACCGCATTGTCACAATCAGATTGAAAGGAAATAGAAAGAACATCACAATTATACAAACATATGCGCCAACAGCAGCTGCTGAAGAACATGAAATTGAGGAGTTTTACAACGAACTGCAACATGCATTAGAGAAAGCAAATAAGCAAGATATTAGGATAATAATGGGGGATTTTAATGCCAAAGTTGGAAACGAAAGGTTAGAACATGAAAAAAATAGTAAAAGGAAGTTATGGATTGGGCCAGAGAAATGAGAGAGGAGAACGCTTGACAACATTCTGCCTAGAAAACAACCTAGTCATCACAAATACTCTTTTTGTACAACATCCTAGAAAACTATATACATGGACGTCACCAGACGGAAAAAGCAAGAACCAAATAGATTACATCTTAATACAACAGAGGTGGCGATCATGTATCTCATCCATCAAGACACTCCCAGGAGCAGACTGTGACTCCGACCATGAACGTCTTGCCGCAAACTTAAGATCAATCTCAAAAAAGTCATCACAAGCGACAAAGTAATACGATATGGCACAAGTGCCATACCAGAAGAGTACAGTGTCGATATTCAGAACAAATTTGACGTTCTTAAGGCAGTAAAGGAGGAAATGACACCAGATGAACTTGCCAATAACATCAGATATGTTTATATTACAACTGCACAAAGGTTAATTCCTAAAAGAAATGTAAAGAGACGAGAATACACCTCAGACGAAACACTGAAGTTGGTGGTAGAAAGAAGAAAAATGAATTCCAAAAAAAGACACTGAAAATCGGGAATTATACAAGGAATACACAAAGCAGATTAAAAAACGAGTCAGACAAGACAAACAACAATATATAAACGACACCTGCAGGAAAATAGAGAAAATGCGTGATAAGATCTTTCTTTGGGAGACAGACGTCATCATCAGTTGATAAACTCTTTTAATACAAGACCCTTGCCCTGAGCAAGAGACATGCTGAAAAATCTGAAGCTCACTCGAACATCACCAGAGTTAAATACTGTGTTGTTGTGTTGCTCGTGGTTTGAGTATGGAATGTCAACTTGACCTACGCAGTGGTGTGTAGACATAGATTGAGTGTGTAATATGCGAATGATAGGAAGAGTTCGTGGTGTTGACAAATGTTCTTTTCTCACACTCATGTATGGCTGGAAGTCATCGACACCAACGACTGTGTACCTTTACTACAGTTTAATTGGACGTACACACTCGACAGCACAGATAGTGACAAATCACAGGTTGGCATAATACATCATGGTACAGTGGATAAATGGTCTTGCAATGTTACATGGGCACTCATGTAGAATAATAGTATAATGGACTGTCAATAGCCAATCACTCAGTATTGCCCATATATATATATCATCTGAGTTTACTGACAAAGCACGTCAGATTATAAACAATATCCAAGATGACTTCTAGACCTAATCTCGTCTAGTGAAGATTCCTTAACATAATGTCCAGCACAGATTTTTCCATATAATCAAATTGAACCGCTAGCAATGGGTTCTCATGTTTAGCAGTGATCTCTGGACTAATCAAGCGATAATACGGGCATCCCTTTTCTCTTCTTGAAAGTCACTAAATGTTTTTACAAGATGGCTTCTCTCGTGAGCTGTCACTCACGTTTGGATACAGATAATGAATCTGTCTTAAAGTTAGTCATTCATTAAATGTTTCATTGCTCTGTAGATTCTATCATGATACAATTGACTGCATTCTACAGGATATAGTGCTGCTAGGAATCAGAGTCGTTTTCCATCTAGTTAAATGCATCCTCTCAGATGTACAAGTCATACCTATCGAAAAACGGTGGCTTCGTACGAGAGTTCAAAAGAGTATCTTTTATTACCTGCGTATCAGAAATATGATTCTGCCATTCCTTGGCAATAAGAATAAACACTGGGGTAAAGCATACACGATAGGTCTAGACGACTATCACTTTCCCCATAAATATAGAGATCACTTTTTCCCGGCGACAAGCCGACATAGCAAAACACAGCCCCCATGATCAGGGCGAAGCCAAAACACACCTCTCTAGAGACACATCCGCCGAACAGCCTTTGACCTCTCTAGAGACAAAAGAACATATAGTTCGACTTAGATATGTAAAGATATACAGATATAAGACAGACTCGTCCTACTCAGCCAAACAATACACATAAATTCAGGCCATAGATATTCTGAAGCAAGAACAATCTATTACTACCCAAACAAAGAATAAATCGCAGTAAAACTGGATTCATCCGCGGAGTTCGATCGAAAGAGACGACACAACTTTCAAGGGAAGTAACTCAATAATGACTTTTCCTTAAGCACTAAAAGTATCTATTTTGTTTACAAAATATTTGCGAACATAACAAGTATACCAATGTATAATATTGTAAGATATCAAAGACTGCACGTAACAGTCTTACCACACCTCCCGGGAAAAAAAAAATGGAACATTTTTTTTTTTTTTTTGGAAATACATCTAGGAGCAACGTACAATAGGCTCACAACGCATGAATAATGCGTAGATGAAAATATCAGGAATAAATATAACGCCTAATATGAGGCTAAGTCGACATATGGAGCGACTGGTGAGAATGTGTCTCATAAACTGAGAGAAATTATTTCTCTACAAGTATATTTTTCCAGGAAGGTGTCATCAAAGTATAATACAATTCTGGCAATTACACGATGCCTAAAAAATTCATACCATAGTTTCGTATTAGATATCTTACATTTATGATTTATGAAGAAAAATCATCAAAGCACAGCGGTGAATAAACATCAATGAACCGCTATGTAGTGATACAATCATTATATTATTAAATTACAAATGTGTATCTATTATGATATAGAAAAGGAACTACTATAGAACTAGACATATCAAGAATTCTAAGCCCTAATAGTTATGTGGAATCATGTGGGCATCTTGACAGAATGTCTGCCATCACATTATCTGATCCACGAATAGCTCGCACAGAGAAATGAAAAGGTTGAAGAGCAATTGCATATCGAGTAGACCTCGAGCTCTTCAAATTCTTACTCTGTATAGCAGTAAGAGCTTTTTGGTCGGTTTTACTATGAAATGTGCGCCTAGAAGGAATCTCTGTAGTTTGAGGATCGACCAAACCATAGCTAATAGCTCACGGTCTAAAACCGAATAATTCCTTTCTGCCGCATTAAGTTTTCTGGAAATATACATTACAGGATGCAGAGTTCCAGAGTACTCTTGCATTAGTGCCGCTCCAATCCCAGTGGATGAAGCGTCACTACGAAGAACGAATGTCTTATCTTTAGTAGGTAGCACTAAAATAGGTGGTGTTGAAAACAATGTTTTAATCTTATCCAGAGAGCATTGGCATTCCTGAGACCAGTGGACCATATTAGGCGAACCTTTCTTTAGAAGTGTCGAAAGAGGTGCCATGATAGAGGATAGATTCTGAATGAATCTGCCATAAAATTGAATAAGACCTAACAGACTTCTCACCTGTTTTTTAGTCTTAGGGATCGAGATGTTAAGTATCTTACTAGTATTATGGTCCTCTGTCTTTAGGAAACCATGACCAACTCGGTGGCCTAGGAAAGAAATTTCGCTAAAACCAATATAGGTTTTAGAGGGTTTCGCTGTCAGGTTGTGCTCGCGCAAAGTAGACAGCAATTCATCTAACCCTGAATAGTGATCTTCCCAAGTATCGCTGAAAAGACAGATGTCGTCTAGATATGCAATGACATCTGACCGATAAGGTAGGATTCGGCGCATCATGCGCACGAATGTAGCTGGTGCGTTCATAAGACCGAAAGGCATAAAATTCCATTGGAACAAACCTCTAGGTGTTGAAAAAGCCGTGAGAGGTTTGGCGCGTTTAGATAAAGGAACTTGCCAATATCCTTTAGACAAATCAAGTTTAGTGAAAAAATGAGATTTGGAGAGTCGAGTAAGTAGCTCTTCCAGTAAAGGCATAGGTTCGGCATCGAACTTCGTTACTTGATTCAATTTCGATAGTCAACGCAAAGACGTATGTTATTGTCTTTTTTACGAACAATAACCATCGGCGAAGAATATGCAGAGGTGGATGGTTCGATTATTTTCAAATCTATCATCTCATCCAACTCTTTCTCAACCTGTGCTTGGAAATGTATAGGTATAGGATAAGGTCTAACCCTAATAGGAGTATGGTCAGTTAGAACAATGTCATGTTCAATGACATGCGTTTGTCCAGGGATGTCAGTGAGTACATCCTGAAATGTTTGCAACATAGTTGAAACTTGTCGCTGTTCTCCTAGAGACAAATCAGGAGAGACAGTAACGTTCTTCCCTGATTCACTAGAATGGAGTGGGATCATTGGAAGAGGAAGATTTACATCTGAAAAACTTGTTTCCTCATCCTGTATCACGGACAGTGATGAGCAATGACCATGTTGTACTGGAGAATTGTCCGTTGCTTGGAAAATGGGTTGCAAATAATCCGGACGTTCATGGAATTCAGTAAGCATATTGATGTGGAAGGTTTTATGCTTCCCATCAATATTGACAATATAGTCGACATCGGAAATTTTCGATATTATATCGTACGGACCTTTCCAAGAAATAAGTAGTCTGTTTTCCCTACAAGGTAGTAATACAAATGCTTTGTCACCAGGACAAAGTTGTCGTAAGCATCTCTTCTTATTGGCAAATTGCCTTGCCTTCTGTTTCGCAAATTCAGAAGAAGAAGTTGCTAATTTGCATGCTTCGATAATCTTTTGTCTCAACGCGATGACATATTCGTAGGATGACTTTGTGTCATCGTCAATATTGTCAGCTGTTATGAGATCATGAAGCAGCGACATAGGGCCACGCGGACGCGCGCCAAAGACGAGTTCAAAGGGAGAAAATCCTGTATGTTCATTGGGTACCTCTCTGTAAGCGAAGAGGGCCGCAGGTAAAACTCTGTCCCAGTCTTGAGGATGATCCTCAGTTATCTTCCCTAGTAAGTTTTTAAGTGTTCTATTAAGGCGTTCGACCATACCATTAGACATTGGATGGTAGATACTACTTAAAGATCTATCTATCTGCAGAGTAGACATTACTTGAGACATGGTATCCGATATTAGTTGGGTGCCATGGTCTGACAATATCTCTCCGGGGAACCCCAGACGAGAAAATATAAGCCAAAGAGCATCTGCAATATCAGCAGTAGTAATGCTCTTCAGAGGAATAGCCTCTGGCCAACGTGTGCACATATCAACACACGTCAAGATAAACTGATGTCCTCTGGCAGACTTGATCTTAAATGGACCAATAATGTCTATGGCCATTTTTTGAAACGGCCGAATAGGAATGTCCGCCGCCTGAATGGGTGCAGCATGCCGTGGACCTTTGGATTTAACTTCCTGACATACTTTACAAGATCGATAATAAATCCGTATGTCCTTGTTTACCAATGGCCAAAAGAAAGCCGCAAGGACTCTTGACTAAGTACGGGAAAAACCCATGTGTCCAGCACACTGAGAGTCGTGAGCGTGCTGCAAAATTTTAACTCTCAAATTCTTGGGAACCAGGATTTGAGAATGACTTGACGTAATGGAGTCTTGAACCATACGTACAAGTACGCCATTCTTCTTTGTAATCCACGATTTACGACTTGTGTCTTTATTCGGATCACCTTTAGTTGCAAGAATGAAGAATTTCTTCAGAGTGGGATCATCTTCTTGCTGTTTTATAAACGAGTCACGAGAAATTACCAAGGGATCACCTTGGTTATGCACTTCATTATCTGCAGTAGATGAAGTTTGATTCATATTAAGAGCCTGCGCTCTAGTGACTACAGCGTTAGCAATCTGCATGTTTTGCCTTTCCCACGCGGAAATTTGTTGCGGAGTGCATTCTTTGACTCCATGAATGCGACCGATGATGAGGTCAGCGATCGGATTCGGAAGAAGACATGCGTGTACATCTCCTGTAAAGAAAGGAGTAGCAATCCTAATGATAGCAGTAGAGTATTTCTCTAATGTGCCGCCAAATGTTACACATTTGACTACTTGTCCAGTGGCACGGGAAGGATCTACGAGTGACTGCCTAACACCAATTGTGGTGCATCCAGAATCAAATAGCACAGAGACTGGATTGCTATTTACTAAACCCTTATGTAAGACAAGAGAACCTCTTCCATCATGCGCGACTGATGCAGGAAGAGCAGGAAGAGGATGGCCACAGCTTAAAGTAGACACTGTGGTTGGCTCAAATAATGTTTTGCATTGGAGGCACTGAGATGCTCTCCCAAAATCAAAAGCGGCACATGCCATATTACTAGCATCATTATTATCTTTACTCTGTTTATAGGCTTCATGGGACTCTTGTTGTGCAGAGTTTGCCTGAAAATGTGGTTTATGTCTTTTGTTTTGAGATCTACCTCGATTATTATCACCTCTGTAGTTATTGTTACCTCTATTGTAACCCCTATTTGGGTTTGAGTCATAGTTCCCTTGGTTACCATTATCATATTCATTATAATGAGTATCTCTGTAATTATGATCTTGTTGACTCCAAGACGGATAACCCGGATAGTTTCTATAATTACTTCCTCTACGGAAATTCCTATAATTATGACCACCCCTGTGTCGAGAGCTATCAGCTCGTCTCCAGTTCTTTGAAGAAGAACCCTGAAATGATTGGTTACCTTGGTTTTTCATAACTATTATGGTTACCTTTTTTATCAAATCTGTTTTGAGGTCCCTGAAATCTGTGTGAATAATTGGGATTGTATGGTGTTGCTGAAGCAACTGGCATACTCTCCTTAATCTTAGTGTTGCCAAAGGTCACGTCGGGGTGTGCAGTGACATATTGGGAACAATATTCTTCCATTTCCTTTAGAGATTTGGGTTTACGCTCATGTTTAAATTCCAGGAATGGTTTGTTAACACATGACATAATCTTATCTCTGAGCAACAAATCCATAAGTCCTTCATACGTTTTTTTCTGTTTTGGAAAGCTCAATCCAACGATCAACTGTGAGACGTGCCTTTGCAGTGAATTCTGAGAATTCTACACCTGTCTCAGGCACCATCGTCTTAAATAAAAGGCGATAGCCTTCCTCATTTAGCTGGTATTTCTTTATCAAAGCCGCCCTAATGACATCATAATTATCCTTATCTGCTTCTCCTACAAGGCATAATCTAGTCAAAGATTCACCTTTCAAGTTTTCTGCTAATTGATTAGCGTATTGTGATTTATCCACATTATGTGTACGACAAGAACGTTCAAATCTATCCAGCCAGAATGTAATATCGTCACTGGACTGATTGAACGGTGGAACCTTAACCTTGTAAGTAGAAGGTTTACCATTACCACTAGATGCCTGATTAACATTACTCATACTTGTCAATCTCAATTTCTCTAACTCAAATTCATGTTCTCTTATTGCTTTTTTTTCTTCAGCTTCTCTGTCTAATCTTTTTTGTTCAGCATCCCTGTCTAATCTTTTTTGTTCAGCATCACTGTCTAATCTTTTTTGTTCAGCAGCAGCTTCTCTTTCTAATTTTTTTTTGTTCAGCTTCAAATCTCCTTTGCTCCACCTGCATCTGCAATTTCTTTTGTTCAGCAGCAGCCTCAGCTTCTCTTTCTAATCTTTTCTCTTCAGCCATAGCTTTTCTCTCTTCTGCAGCAGCTTTTCTCTCTTCTGCAGCTAATGCTTTGTCATATTGAGCAACTGTCCATTCTTCTAATTGTTGACCAGTTTTATCAAGGGATTTCCCTTGTGTAATGAAGTATTCTAATGTAGACATGATGTCTAACAATAATACTAATCACTTGAAACAATAATAATACCACAAGTTCTTAATGACTTGATTAATCATATACTATCCCAATATCTGTGGGTCACAAGCCTTAATAAGGTCTTGTATAACAGTAATAATAATCAAGTACTGGTTTATACCATAATCCAAGTGCAGTGCACAGGCAATAGTGTCTTATGAAATATACCTATATAAAACATATGTCAACCAACAGAATACATAAAGTACAAATAGGACTGACAATACGAAAACGTTTGCAGAAATCAAATAAATCAAATAGGGAAATCAATGAAAAATAATCACTGAATCTGCAAGGGATAACAACACAAATGACGTCACAGTATATGAATATAAATTGTGAATAGAACTGAAAGATAGAAAAGGGTAGACCAACAAATTACAAACAAATCCAAACAAAACTAAAGAACAAAGAAATATTACAAAAATAACAATAATTACAGTCTTCACAGCTAACACAAATAGCAACTAGTTGTTGCAAGCAAATTTCCAATTAAGGAAATTGCACCTAAAGAAAACGCCCACAACGGACCATCTATGACGTGGGATATTCTGTTGTGAGGACTCCGCCCAACCTTAAACACAACCCGCTGACATATAAACTAACATACTGTACAAATAAATAACATGTAAACATAAATATATAAATTATGTGTATGATAGTATGTGTTGCGAAATAGGCTCAGTTTTACAGTAATGGCAAAGTTATTCTTATGAAAATAAACAAACTGCCACTTTATTCAATTAAACATTCTGGCCTTAAATATTAAAGTTCATATATAGAAAACAAGAAGATCCATCGATGAAAATAGGACTTCTTAGTTCAATAATACTGTCTTCCTGTTAATATTGACAAGAATTGATCCAACTGTTCTGTGAAACTCTGTAATGTCTAATGTACAAATGTCAACAACGCTGACCTACATACTGCATTCACTTGACAGGTCACGTGACGAAGTGTTGACAAAGAGCAAACCAATACTGCAAGTGTGTCGTATTAGCCACAGGAAACGGTCTGGTATCGGTAATCTGTTGACTTCTGAACTTCTGCGAGGTCAAACCCAGAAAGCTGGTCCACCAGTTGATAAGAACTTTCTTTGAGAGACAGACGTCATCATCAGTTGATAAACTCTTTTATTACAAGACCCTTGCGTTGAGCAAGAGACATGCTGAAAAATCTGAAGCTCACTCGAACATCACCAGAGTTAAATACTGTGTTGTTGTGTTGCTCGTGGTTTGAGTATGGAATGTCAACTTGACCTACGCAGTGGTGTGTAGACATAGATTGAGTGTGTAATATGCGAATGATAGGAAGAGTTCGTGGTGTTGACAAATGTTCTTTTCTCACACTCATGTATGGCTGGAAGTCATCGACACCAACGACTGTGTACCTTTACTACAGTTTAATTGGACGTACACACTCGACAGCACAGATAGTGACAAATCACAGGTTGGCATAATACATCATGGTACAGTGGATAAATGGTCTTGCAATGTTACATGGGCACTCATGTAGAATAACAGTATAATGGACTGTCAATAGCCAATCACTCAGTATTGCCCATATATATATCATCTGAGTTTACTGACAAAGCACGTCAGATTATAAACAATATCCAAGATGACTTCTAGACCTAATCTCGTCTAGTGAAGATTCCTTAACATAATGTCCAGCACAGATTTTTCCATATAATCAAATTGAACCGCTAGCAATGGGTTCTCATGTGTAGCAGTGATCTCTGGACTAATCAAGCGATAATACGGGCATCCCTTTTCTCTTCTTGAAAGTCACTAAATGTTTTTACAAGATGGCTTCTCTCGTGAGCTGTCACTCACGTTTGGATACAGATAATGAATCTGTCTTAAAGTTAGTCATTCATTAAATGTTTCATTGCTCTGTAGATTCTATCATGATACAATTGACTGCATTCTACAGGATATAGTGCTGCTAGGAATCAGAGTCGTTTTCCATCTAGTTAAATGCATCCTCTCAGATGTACAAGTCATACCTATCGAAAAACGGTGGCTTCGTACGAGAGTTCAAAAGAGTATCTTTTATTACCTGCGTATCAGAAATATGATTCTGCCATTCCTTGGCAATAAGAATAAACACTGGGGTAAAGCATACACGATAGGTCTAGACGACTATCACTTTCCCCATAAATATAGAGATCACTTTTTCCCGGCGACAAGCCGACATAGCAAAACACAGCCCCCATGATCAGGGCGAAGCCAAAACACACCTCTCTAGAGACACATCTGCCGAACAGCCTTTGACCTCTCTAGAGACAAAAGAACATATAGTTCGACTTAGATATGTAAAGATATACAGATATAAGACAGACTCGTCCTACTCAGCCAAACAATACACATAAATTCAGGCCATAGATATTCTGAAGCAAGAACAATCTATTACTACCCAAACAAAGAATAAATCGCAGTAAAACTGGATTCATCCGCGGAGTTCGATCGAAAGAGACGACACAACTTTCAAGAGAAGTAACTCAATAATGACTTTTCCTTAAGCACTAAAAGTATCTATTTTGTTTACAAAATATTTGCGAACATAACAAGTATACCAATGTATAATATTGTAAGATATCAAAGACTGCACGTAACAATGCGCGAACAGGAATAGAGTAAGAATATGTTTTCCGAAGTAAGAACATTGAAGAACAGCAACTTTAAACCATCACTTCAAGCAATAAACGACCAGAAGGGTGACACTCTAACAGAACGTAAAGACATCCTGAACAGATGGAAGGAGTAATGTCAAGAAATGTATACGGAAATAAACAAAGCGGCAGATAACAACAACATGAATGTAGCGGAATGTGAACCAGAACCTACTATAGAAGAAGTCAGGAACGCAATCAAACACTTGAAGAGTGGAAAATCTCCTGGTTGTGATGAAATAACAGCTGAAATGATGCAGGCAGGAGGAGAAGGCAGCCCTCATATATACCATGCATTATGCTGTAAGATCTGGCAAAGCGAAATTTGGCCCAAGGAATGGAAAAGATCAATTTACATAACCTTGCCACAAAAGGGCAACCTGAAACTGTGCACTAACTACAGAACTATAGCTCTTATAAGCCATGCCAGCAAAATACTATTACATACCATAATGAAAAGAATGCAACAAAAGCTAGAAACAGAAATTCACGAAGTACAGGCGGGTTTTCGACCAGGCAGAGGCACTTAGAGATCATACAAGGTATATTCAATATGAGGAACATCATAGAAAAATTTAGAGAATTCAACGTTGACCTATATACTTGTTTCATTGATTACATCAAAGCTTTCGACTGTGTACAACATCAGCAGTTATGGACTATTATGAAAAATATGGGATTTCCAAACCACCTTATACAACTCATCGCACTGCTGTACCAAGAACAACAGGCAGCAGTAAGAATAGATGGAGAAACATCAGAGTGGTTTGAAGTACAGAAAGGAGTAAGACAAGGCTGTACCCTTTCCCCTTACCTGTTTATGCCGAGAATATTATGAGAAACGTAAGAGATGACCAAGAACACACAGAGATTGACTCATTTAACATCGGCGGGTACCAGATCCCGGAAATCAGATATGCTGACGACACAGTCCTCCTATCGACCAACCCAGAAGGACTTGAACAATTAATTCTGTCAACCAAAAATCACAGCGAGGCCCAGAATCTATACCTAAATACCAAGAAGACCAAAGTATTGACAACAGACAAAGTAAAGATCAAACCAGAAATTGAAATTGATAACGAAGAACTGGAAGGTGTTAACGAATTTGAATACTTAGGATCAATCATCAACAGCCCTGGCGACTGTGCAGCAGAAATTAAAAGAAGACTTGCAATTGCCTCACACAAACTACGTAATACAGATGAAAAACCTATGGCAAGGCACAAGTAAAGAAATTAAGTTACAACTGATCAGAGCATGTATATTCCTAGTAGCAACATACGGCTGCGAGACATGGACACTCAATAAAACAGTTGCAAAAAAGGTTACATCATTCGAAATGAAATGCTACAGTAGGATGTTGAGAATACCCTGGACAGAAAAAAAGACCAACAGAGAAGTACTGCACTCACTAAATATAGAGGAAAGGTGGCTCCTAAATGCAATCGCAATAAGGAAGCTGAAATTCTTCGGTCATATAAAAAGACATAATAGTCAGGAAAAATTGGTAATGGAAGGCATAGTCCCTGGAAAAAGGGGAAGGGGACGACCTAGACGACGGTGGATCCAGGACATCACAAAGAGTCTGAACATGTCTTTGGAAGATGCAGGTCGACTTGCCCAAAATCGTGATGCGTTCATAGCAACCATAATGGAGACAACGTTCTGGAGAGAATACGTCACATGATGAATTCCCAAGTGTCCAATCAAATTATCATTTCCCTTTGTCCAAGAGGACAGTAACAGTAGCCATGACGCCAGCTCGGGTCACCCTGAAAAATCGTTGGCCATCAGGGCAGTAGCACTGCTGTGACTGCTCTAGCAAACCGACAGTGGTTATTCTGGTGCCGAGAGTTCTAAATTTGTGCAACTATTTGAATGAGCAGGAAGCAAATGGCTTGCGACGGAGACATGGGTACTTCTTCACCAAATCGATCCAGCATGAAATTACATCATTACGGATCTCAGCACTGATAAAATAATTTTAGAATAAAGCAGTTATTGGCACGATCATGTCAAGTGTCTTTTTGGATTCTAAAGGAGAAATTCGTACTGATTTTTTTATAACGTGTTGTAACAATTTATGAGCAGTTTTACAGTAACTGTTGTACGTATCCATGTTGGAAGCCTGCATCACGGCATCTAGTGTACTCTGTCGTTCTGTATCTCTTGTTCCCCTCAATTTTGTCCTGTTGTTGTAATAAATTTCATTTTTCTTCTTATCATAACATGCCCACAGATTGCTTCCTTTTACCACTGGCTTCATTCAGGACGGGAGCCGCGGTAGAGCAGTGGTTATTGCCCTGGTTTCCTAGCTCGGTGGTCTATGGTTCGATCCCCAGTTGAGGTCAACCCAGCCTCAAGAATTGGGTATCAGAGCAACTCTGGGAAGGTTAAGGCGGCCGGCGTGATGCTGACCACATCACCCCTAGTGTGCCGATGGTCAAGAAAATATGGGCCTAACACCATATTCCCAATATGCCTCAAATGGGCGTGTAACGGAATCCCTCCCTTCATTCAGGACATCTTCATTACGCTGTTCAACTGTCAATGGCATTCATTGCATTTTTCTGTTAAACTGCATCTCTTTGGTTTCCAAAGCTTGTGCTGCCTGTTGAATACTTGTAGATGACTCACTTATATATCTTAGGGTTAGAAGAGAGCTCTTCAGCTTATTGGACAACACTCCCTACTTACATCTTCAGACATGTGTTGGTTGTTCCAAGTGATCCTATTCTGTGCTCCCCAATATTGAGACACGAGATCCAGCCCAGTTGAAGGAATCGATTGGACATTAAATTTCTTGGCTTACTGTAGTAAGACCAATGTGCCGTGATAACACTGGGAAGAGATGCTATATTTTTTCATGTCAAACGAAATGCACTTTTTGATCACCTTACACGTGTGCTACATTAAGATGATTTATAACTAAAATGAACATACCCAGTTTTGGACAATTTTTTTTATGTACCACTGACGAATGTGTCTGGGTGTGTGAGCAGACGACATAAATAAATGATGGAAATATTTATGTTGACCCCGGATGGTTCCAGCAGAATCTCTGGAGAGATGAAGAAAAAAAAGGACTACTGCTCCTTAATGCACGTAATATGACGTTGTGTATGCGGTTGGTAACCTCGTTGTCTGAAGCAAATTACTAAAGAAACTATCGTTACAAGAGCATATGTATACTTTGATGCAGGTTTTCTGCAGGATGCCAGCTGCGTTGGTAGTTCCTTGCTTCATGGGTAGTGAAAAAGAGACTGAATGAATGTATATTATTGTTCATGTATTTCTATGTGTCTCTGTCTTATATTTATACAAGGTGTTCCACAAAAAAGCGGCCCCATTCACAAAGTGAAAGTAGCCAGATTTTTCAGCATTTTTCAATGTTTACAAATATGTCGGTTATAAAAGGTTCTAAGTAGTACTAGATTGACCTAAATTATTTTCCGTGAGTGGACCGTGAGTACTTGAAAACCATCGTGTGTGTTTAAATAAACTGTCTATCACAATGCCGTTTTCACTGCAAGAAAGGATAGCTATTGTTGAGAATTATGTCCGTACGGGATCATTCAAAAAAACATCTGAAATTTTTGCATCAACGTTTTCTGGTTCTAAAAATCCTGCAAAGAGTAGCATACAGAAGTTGATCTCAAAATGGTCGGTCGTTAATGCCAAAAAAATGTAGAGTGCCAACTGTTAGGACGTCACATTTCTACCACGCTAGGACTACTTGGCCATTCACACTACAGTAGAACTCCATTTATCCGAACCCCAATTATCCGAACATCCAATTATCCGAACACTTTTTCCAGACAAAAAAAATCAGATGCCACAGTCACGTTAGACTAAAATTCTGAATCTTTTGATGCGGCAAACTTCAAATGTGTGCGAACAATTTGTAGAGAATGGGATGGGCTAATGGTCGGTCGCTTACGTACAGGAGGTCAGTTAGATCATAAAGTCAGTTAATATCTGGTTTACCAATCCAGTGTACGTGTGCGTTCTAGGTAGAACACTGGCTAAACAGACAGTTCAACTTAAAATTTGTGTCTGTTACTACAGCAGAATAATTTTGGTGTACAAGTATTTCTCTGTGCGATATGGCATCTTCCAGTAGGCCTAAAGCATATAAAAGGAACCGCAATGTTTTGTCAATTGAAACGAAAACAGAAATTATCAAGAGACTAGGACAAGGTGAAACTGTGTCTTCACTTGCGAGGATTTTCAATATTGGGAAAGCTACCGTCTCTGACATCAAAAGTAACAAGGATAAAATTATGAGTTTTGCATCGAAATTTGATAGTGAAAATGGGTCGAAGAAACGTAAAACCATGAGAAATGCGAAAGATGTGAAATTGGAAGAGGCTTTGTATATATGGTTTGTGCAAAGAAGAAGCAAAGTGGAACCTATCTCTGGTTCTCTGTTGTGTGAAAAGGCATTTCAGTTCAACAATCAACTTGACGGTCCTCCTGACTTTAAGGCTAGCCAGGGATGGTTAAGAAACTTTAAATCTCGTCATGGCATACGAGAATTGGAGATTCAAGGGGAATCTTTATCTAGCGATGCAACTGCCGCTAAAAATTTTAAAGAAACATTCTTGGCTTTTTTTGGAAGAAGAAGGTTATTCACTCGATGATGTGTATAATGCCGATGAGACTGGCTTATACTGGAAATCATTGCCTCAAAAATCACTTGCATCTCAGCGCGAAGCAGCTGCCCCTGGGTTTAAAAAGTGCAAAGAGAGAGTAACAATTTTGGTAGCCGCGAATGCCAGTGGAAGTCATCGTTTACCGGTGCTAATGATCGGCAAAGCCAAAAAACCACGTTGTTTAAAGAATGTGACATGTCTCCCATTGTGTTACAAAGCACAGAAGAGTGCTTGGATGAATAGTGAAATATTTCTTGATTGGTATACAAATCAGTTCATCCCAAATGTGAAGAGGTTGAGAGAACAAGAAAAGAAAACTGGAAAAGTAATTCTTCTACTGGACAATGCACCATCTCATCCAGAGACGGATACATTGAATGCAGTTGATGCAAATTTTAAAGTAATTTTTTCTGCCTCCCAATGTAACAGCACTGATTCAACCAATGGATCAGGGTGTTATAGCAAAGCTTAAAAAGATGTACAAGAAGGAAGTCCTGCGTCGTTTATTGTTGGCTGAAGATGAAGAAAGTGTGGTGGCGTTTTCCAAAAAGCTTAATCTCAAAGACTGCTGCTATATGTTAGCTGATGCTTGGACCACCCTGTCACAAGATAATCTCAACAAGGCTTGGAGTAGATTGCTTGGGAAAAAAGGAGGAATTGAAACTACTGCAGTGGACACAAATGATGATTGTATAAATGAAGTTGTGGAACTGTTTCACGCAATGCCCGGATTTTCGGACTGTGACAAAGATGATGCACACAAGTGGCTAGAAGATGATAATGATTCTGGTTTTCAGTTTTTGAATGACGAAGAAATTTTGTCTTTTGTGCAAGAAGAAAACCAAATACATGTAGTGACCGATGATGAAGACTCCTCAGAAGTACATGATGTACTTGTAGATTATGAAGAAAAACCAAAACGTCGACCAAGTCCTGAAGAGGCCTTATAGCACTAGAAACAGCGATGGCTTGGTACGAGCAAGAAGATGACAGCTGTCCTACACAGCTTCTGCTGTTGAAGAGAATGCGGGACTTAGCAGCCAAAAGGAGACTATCCAGTTTGGTGCAAAAGAGGATTCCTCATTATTTTAAATAGTGGGCTACATCTGTGCAAGTACATATATACGTAAGTTGCGCCCGGTTTTGAATCGTTTGTAATGTTATTTTGAAAACATTTCTCTTTCTTAACAAAAATAATTAATACAAGTAGTACATGCACTGCAGTGTAATAAAAGATTTTGGTGATACAGTGATCTAATACAGTGTGGGTATTATTATTACAGTACAAGTAAATATGTTTTATAGTGTATTTTCCTTGTGATGGTTAATTATTTTTAGAAATATGTGTACATGTACTCGATACATTATGTAATCCAATTATCCGAACATTTGATTATCCGAACGATGCTCGGTCCCATGGGGTTCGGATAAATGGAGTTCTACTGTACTTCCGACATAATACGTCAGCATTCCATGACGTCACGGGCCGCTTTTTCGTGGAACACCCTGTACTATGTAACCAGAGAAGCATCTTGGCTCATTATACATGAAGTTTCTATGACTTTTGTGCCACTGTTTGCGTGTCATTGATTTACTTCCGAAGAAAAAAGAGAAAGGAATGAAATAACCCCAGGAGAATTTGTGCTGTCCTCAGGCCACGCAGCAGAAAGAACACTACACGATTATTTCCCCGCCATGTTTTAGCGTTACCTGCTCATACTTCCACGTTTCATCTCCTTTGTTGAATGATAAGTAAATCCGGCATTGTTTTTTAAAGATGTTTTAAGTCCGGAGATCGCCTTAACCACTTCACCCGAGGTTGAAAAGCACACGGCTTTCCACATGTGGCTAACAACCTCTTCTTACCACAGTTTGTCACATTTCTTTATCTTAGAAAATATTTATTATGAGACCCTCAACAAGCAGGAGAAATAGCCTTACGTTGTTGTCTAAATACATCACGTGTCTTTCAGAGTTCCTGGTAATCTGTCTTGGTAACTATATTTTACTTTATCTTCTGAGAAGAAGAGAGTTGCGTATAACTATTATCATCTTCATCATCATCACCATTCTCATCATTAACATTATCTTCCTTATTATCATCATCATCATCATGATCAACATCATCATCATTATCATCGTCATTATCTTCATTCTCAGCAATATCATCATTATCATCATCATCTTCTTCTTCCTTGGATCATTAGCTGCTGACTGACAAAGTAGTCAGTGGCCATCACGCTTTGTGCAGTGCCACCTTGCATAGAGCAGCAACAAACTGTCCCCATTTCGCTCGGTCGGTG
Source organism: Oreohelix idahoensis (assembly GCA_024509875.1). Lineage (NCBI taxonomy): Eukaryota > Metazoa > Mollusca > Gastropoda > Stylommatophora > Oreohelicidae > Oreohelix > Oreohelix idahoensis. The sequence continues at coordinate 299,113 of JAMPIV010018366.1, read as the reverse complement.
GCCATCCTTCCTTCCGTGCCCCAACTCTGGCTCATGCTTTGCATCTCAGCCTCCACTGTTCTCCGCCAGGTTGTCTTTGGTCTGCTTCTCTTTTGCCGTCCTTCTGGGGTCCATGGCATAGCAGTTCTGGTGATGGTGTCTGGGTCCCTTCTGAGGACAAGGCCAACCTAGTTCCAGCGTCTGTCTGCAATGATGGCGTGCATGCCCCTTCGTCTGCATTTCCTGGTTGGAGATTGTATTGGGCCAAAAAATGCGAAGAATTTTCCTTAAGCAGGTTGTGTGGAGTGAGGATAATTTGGACACTTCCTTTCTTTTTTTTTTTCTTTTTTTTTTGGTACTCTCCAGCACTCTGCGCTATACAAAAGTATAGAAAGTACGCAACTCTAGTATAATCGTAAATTGGTGTTTGTGTTGTATTGAGAAGATGTCCAAATGTTGTTTAGATTTGCAAAGGCTGTTCTGGCCTTATTCATTCTGTTACTGATGTCTTTGCTTGTTCCGCCGTCTGGTGTTACTATACTTCCTGTTTGCTCCAGCTTTTGGTTCCTTATCTTTATGGGCTCAGGATTAATTACATTCAGTGTCATGACCTCTGTCTTCTCCAGGTTCATGTTCATTCCCACTTGTTGCCTATATTTATTCAGTCTGTTTTTTTTTTAATCATCATCATTAATACCTTCCAGCTCCCCACTTAGCACAGGTCTTAAACGAAGACATGCCACGCCCTCCGGTTCTGTGACATCGGCTCAAGATCTTACCGCGAAGACAAGCTACGCCCTCCGGTTCTGTGACATTGGCTCAAGATCTTACCGTGAAGACATGCCACGCCCTCCGGTTCTGTGACATTGGCTCAAGATCTTACCGTGAAGAAATGCCACGCCCTCCGGTTCTGTGACATTGGCTCAAGATCTTACCGTGAAGATAAGCTACGCCCTCCGGTTCTGTGACATTGGCTCAAATTCTTACCGTGAAGATAAGCCACGCCGTCCGGTTCTGTGACATGGCTCAAGATCTTACCGTGAAGACAAGCCAAGCCCTCCGGTTCTGTGACATTGGCTCAAGATCTTACCGTGAAGACATGCCACGCCCTCCGGTTCTGTGGCATTGGCTCAAGATCTTACCGTGAAGACAAGCTACGCCCTCCGGTTCTGTGACATTGGCTCAAGATCTTACCGTGAAGACAAGCCACACCCTCCGGTTCTGTGACATTGGCTCAAGATCTTACCGTGAAGACATGCCACGCCCTCCGGTTCTGTGACATTGGCTCAAGATCTTACCGTTAAGACAAGCCACGCCCTCCGATTCTGTGACATTGGCTCAAGATCTTACCGTGAAGACAAGCTACGCCCTCCGGTTCTGTGACATCGGCTCACGATCTTACCATGACATTTATCTCTCATTTATTTATCTCTTCATTAGTTTTTGCCCCCCCCCCCCCCCCCCCCCCCAACTTTTTCTTTTAACCATGAGGATTCCAGAACAAAGACTGCCTAGTAGTGCTATCTGGTTTTTCTCAGCGTATATCCTATTCAATGCCAGCATCTTCTCCTCATTTGTTGTATTTAACCACTGGTGTTTTTGTCTGGTTGTTTACATTGGATCCACTTTAGTGG